>CM039681.1:12013740-12476240 GCA_022537955.1 Schmidtea mediterranea
TCTTTGCTTTAGAATTATTTTCTTTTTCTCTTAATTGATCTTCCTTTTGTTCTAGAGCTTACCGTCTGCTTTATTTTCTTCGAGTGTACTCTCTATCTTATTGTGTCATAATTTCTTTTTCGTTTCGTCATATCTCGTACATTAGTATTTCCTCGTTTTGATCTTTCCGTTATCATCTTCTCTGCTTGTTCGATCTCTTGGGTTTCGGTATCGTCCGGTTTCTCGTTGTTCATTTCTTTCATTTGTCGACGTCTCTGTTTTTCCTCCTCTGCAAATTCTTGCCTCTATTTTTATCCAATCGTATTTAATTCGATTGTTTTCTCATTAATTATCTATTCCTTCCCTTCTTTCTCAACACACTGCTCGCAGTGTGAATTTCATCTGGAATTTCCATCTCATCAATATTAATTCTTTTCGTGGTTTGAGCGATTTCCATCTTTGCTGGATTTTCCTGAGCTTCCTCTGTTTGTATCTTTGCTATTCGCTTGTTGTTGCTCTGGTATTCTCTGGTTCCAGTCTTGATCTCTGCAATTGCTTCTCATTACTTAATTCGTTGTTTGTTGTATATTGGCGGCATTCTGTTGCATTCATCTCTTTTTAATTCCATGGCATTCGTGTAGTGTTTCTCGATAACCATGTCTATTTTCTTGTATCACGTTAATTTGTTGGATTTCTCAATAGGGTTATTTGATCTTGATTGATTTGACTTCCTCTTATTTTGCATCGCCTTGCGATTGTGTTCCTTGTTGACCACATATGTTAGCATGCCTTGCTTTATCGAGTTGTCTACATATTCTCTCAGTGTGCCTTCTTCTACCACACTTTCTGGCAGTTGTGATTCCGGAAACAAATTTTCTGATCTAATGTCCCATTTTTATGACAATGTGGCAGCATTTTCGTTTGGTGTTTGATTGTTCCTTGAAATTATTATATATAACTTACTTGTGTTATTTACCTCTGTCTTCCGGATTTCTCGTTGCTGGTTTGCTTGAACATCTGCTGTGCTCTTGGAATGAAATTGATTCATAGCTGGTTGATATTGTTGTTTATGATTGTTTGCATTGCTGTTGACGTTGTTGGTTCTTGTGGTCAGGACCGCCACTTGGATTATCCCAGATCCCAGATGGGCTTCACTCTATTTGCGATTGCTTACTGCTTTGTCCAGTGTTTCTGGTGCTTAAACATCCAAGGTTGGCTCGTATGTCTTCTTCTTTTGATTTCCTCTTATGAAGACGATCTACCATCTTTATCGTTCGGGCAAATCGGCATCTCCGAAAGCTTCTATTACACAATTTCATTTAATTCGCATTGCGTACATTGCATTCGATTCATTTCGTCTTTGTTTTCGATGTAGGAATTTCAATGATTCTTCCTATTTCCCGTTTCTATTCCGAATATTTATTTACTAAGAACTCTTTAATCTCTGTCCACGTAGTTATTCGTGGTCTCTTGCTTTCTACGAATTACATCTTGTGCGCTTCCTTTCAAATATAAGGTAGCCGTCTTACTTATTATCTGTCCAGTGACAGATATTTTTATACACTTCGAATTCCTTTATAAATGTATCCAATTTGTTGAGACTACCGTCGAAAACCGTTATTTTCTTCCATCTAAACTTTTCTCGTGGAATTCTCCTACTGTGCATTATTTGTTATTATCATTCGTGTTTGGATCCGGATTGAAGTTGTGTTGGAATATATCGACTTGTCATGTTTGGATTGTTGTCTGGATTATTCTTCTTCGCTGCGGATTCTATTGTGCCACTGGTTCTCGGTATTAAGAAGTTCGTATTTCTTCGCTACCTGTTGAATTTCGAAATCGGTTACTCCGCTATCATGTGCCGGTTCCTGTTGTTGCTGTAATTGATACATCCGGTATTTGACTATCTACTGTTGGCGAACTACTTTTCTTTTTCTTCTGCTTTTAAACAAACTTTTCTCTATTCTCTTTGCTTTATGCTTCTCGTACGTTGCTGATACTATCAATGTTACGGTTATATCACGTTTGCTTGACTGCTTTATCGTTCTCTTTCTTGCTTTGGCTGCTTTGAAATTTTCTGGTTGACGATATTGGCTCGCAACATACTTCGACATTATTCTAAGATTCTTTTCTGCTCGTTTATTCAAGTTTCTTTGTTATCACTTTGTTTTGTCGTTTGCTCTGAAATATTTTCTCTTTTGCTTTGCTTTGGGAAATTGACTTGGGATTGCTATGTTTGGCTAATTGATTCTAAAAATAAATGAGACACTCCAATATTTCATATTACTCATAATACTAATTCTCTCCTTTACCATACTATATAACGTTATCATCCCTTGTTCGCATTACGTGGTTGGTACTCTTTATCCGACCACCCCCCTCATTTTAATAGTCTATTTTTAATTATTATACCTCGTAATAATTATCTATTAATCTCGTATCAATTTATCTATATGGTCTTATTAATCATTCATATAATAAGTTCGTATCAATTATCTATTATCATAATAATTAATAATATGAAATCATCATACTCATAATCTCATTCATTCTATTAATATATTTTCCAATGTCTCCCGAAAAATTCATTTACTTAATCCTCAGTCGCTAAGAGCGCTCTATTGCCCTCTATAATTTCCGTTGCTCTTCGGCCTCGGCTTAACTCGTTATTGGTTATCTGTAGACCTTAATATCTATATCATATTCATATTTCATCTTTTATTCATATCATATCTTATCTGGCACTCTTATGGCCTCTAATATCTAATCATAATTGTATCTTCATCTGGCACTCTATGGCCTCTTAATATCTAATCATAATTATTATCTCGTCTGTACTGTTTAATCTAAATATAATTCATATACTATTCATTTTCTATCTTTACTCATATTCATATTCCATCTTATTCATATTATTTCTCATTGTTTCACCGGACTTGACTCATCAGTGACTTTGGGTATGTTTGAGGCCTGTCACACTGACTCTTCAAGCCATGGCCGTCTTTTGCAGCGCATTATTTATCGGTTACGCTATTAAACATCACCGCACACTCGGATATATTGGTACATCGTGTGGGATCCGGGTTGTATGTACAAACTCCTCGCTGGGAAAACTAAAAAAAAAACATTCCTCAGTACTCTGTTGTGGGATCCGGTTGATGTACCTCGGAGAATATAAAAGTATTGGAAATGCCGGACGATTCATCAAGTTCCAAAAGCGAGTTTACTTTGATTCAGCGAATAGTGAAAAGAAAAGGAAGCAGATTTATATGGGCGCGGAAAATTTTCTCAATAAAACTATTAATTATCTGCCCGCCTCTCCCGTCAGATATTCCCGGCTCAATCTCGGCGCCACCATTATCTGACCTTAGTAGGTCCTTATTGAGTATTAACCATTTAACGGTTAGTTTCACATCTCACCTACCGTTTGGTCCTCCGATACTCGGTGTGGGATCCGGGTTGTGATATCGAGGTTCGCCCAGACAATAAAAATGATTCATTCGATACTCGATGGTGGGATCACAGGAGTTGTTGTACCGAAACGGCTCAGCGCCACCAGTCCCTTGGCTGATTAACAACCTGACACGACAATCCGTTAGCATGTCCTCTGGTGCCTCCACCACCAGACAGGGAAAAAATCATCTCTAGGTACCTTTTAAACAACTATTAAACAAACTTATTAATTCTCTGATCTCGTGTACACTTTCTCTCACTCTCGCGTCTATCTCTTCACTTCCCCTTTCCAAATTTTGGTAATTCGCATCAACAAGCTCCCCAAAAGAGGTGATCATCTCTCGCCGGTTTGCTTGCTGACATACGCGACTGCCTACAGATTCCTTATCTACAGTAGGTTGATCAGGGTCCCTCGGGTGAACGATACTATCAATTGATAGCTCAGGTTACCATTTTTCCTCGTCTTATCATCAATATTAATATCCATGAAACAAAAGAATCATACACTAGAACTCGGTTGTTCGAAATTTTTCCGTCCAATCTTTGTGTTCTCTGTGGCATTGTGGCTTAATTATTTCCTTAATTCGGCTTTCATGTGATTTGAGTTTATTACCTTATTATATTCGTCGTCAGGTTTTTTATCTTTATTAATACACGAACGCTGCATATTTCTTACTGCGGTTTTACCACATAATCAATTTATCTCACCATCTGATAATAATTCGGGGAATAATGAACAATACACATTATATTTATATATCATCATAACCAATTTCGGTTTATGGAAAATAAACAGTTAGTCTTTCTTTTATCTTTCGTTGACATAACATGCAGGTTGCGATTTCCTTGAGCACATTCCAATGACAGTAACTTATGTCACGCAAGGTATCACCATTACTCGTGCTTCCTCTGTTTTACACGACATGGCATTCTAAATAAGCCTTGGTTTGCTCTATTCATTGTTGTTGCAATCTCGTCTTCAATGTTTTCACCTTTTTCATTAAAACTTGTTCCAGCTTTTTCCAAATTCGGTATTTCCAATCTCATGAATAGAATTTCATATATTCTTCAGTTTTCAATCTTTATTCAATATCAATCAATTTTAATTAATATGCATGTTCGTCGGAGTACAGGATTTGAATCGTTGCTATATCTTCTTTAGCTCGTTTAATTAATTTTTGTTTATTAATTAGTTCCTCAAGATTATCGTTTGTCGATGTTTAGGGGATGCCTTTTAGTTTTTCTTTATTATTTTTGTTGAGTTCCACTCTAAATATATAAGAAAAACTAAAGGGCATCCTAAACATTCGAAAAAACGATTTAATCTGAGGCACTAATTAATAACAAAAAATTAATTAACAGCTAAAAGAAGGAATATAGCAACGATTTCAACATGTACTTCACGACGAACATTGCCCATATTAATAAATATGATTGATATTGATAAAGATGTGACAACTGAAGAATATATGAAATTCTAATTCATGAGATTGGAAATAATCCGAAAATTTGGAAAAAAAAGCATGGAAACAAGTTAATGAAAAAGGGTCGAAAACATGAAAGACGAGATTGCAACAACAATGAAAGAGCAAACCAAGGCTTATTTAGAATGCATTATGCGTGTAAAACAGAGGAAGCAACGAAGTATATTAGGTGATAACCTTGCGGACACCTAAGTTACTGTCAATGGATGTGCTCAAGAATCGCACTGCATGTTATGTCAACGAAAGAGATAAAAGAAAGACTAACTGTTTATATTCACATAACCGAAATTGTTATGATGTATAAAATAATGTGTATTGTTCATTTATTCGAATTATTATCAGATGGTGAGATAAATGATTATAGTGTAAAACCGCGTAAAAAGTAAATATGCAGCAGTTCTGGATAATAAAATAAATATAACCTGACGACGATAAATAAAGGTAATAAACCAAACAACAATGAAAGCGAATTAAGGAAATAATTAACAGCACATGCACAGAGACACAAAATATTGGACGGAAAAATTTCGACAAACGAGTTTTCCTAGAATGTATGTATTCTTTTTGTTCATTGATATATATATTGAGATAAGACGAGGAAAAATGGTAAACTGAGCTATCAAAATGATAGTACGTTCACCCGAGAAACCCTGATTCAACCTACTGAGAAAGGAACTGGGCTAGCCAAGTCGCGGTTATGATCAGCAAGCAACCGGCGAGAGCATTTGATCACACTCTTTTGGGGAGCTTGTTGATGCGGAATTACAAAAATTATTGAGGGGCGAGTGAGAGATAGACGAGAGGTGAAGAGAAGTGTAACACGATTAAGAGAATTAATAGATTTTGTTATTAATGTTGTTATAAACGGTACCTAGAGATCGATTTTTTTCCCTAGCTGGTGCGCTGAGGCACCACGGGACAGCTACGGACTGGTTCGTGCTCAGGTTGTTATCAGCCAACGGGAACTGGTGGCGCTTGAAGCCGTTCGGATACAACAACACCGGATCCCACATCGAGTCGGAATGAAATTTTTTTATTGCCTGGGCGGAACTCGATACACCAACCCGGATCCCACACGAAGTATCGAGGACCAAACGGTAGGTGAGATAGTGAACTAACCGGTAAAGGGTCATACTCAAAGGACCTACTTAAGGTCAGATAAGTGCGGCCGAATTGAGCCGGGAATCTGACAGGGGAGGGCGGGGCAGATATTAGATAGTTTTATTTGAGAAAAAATTTCCGGCCCATTATAAATCGCTTTCCTTTTCTTTTTCACATATTCGGGAAATCAAGTACGCTTTTGAAAACTTGATTGAACGTCATAGGGCATTATCCAATACTTTTTTATTTCTCGAGGTACACAACCCGGATCCCACACCGAGTACTGAGAATGTTTTTTTAGTTTCCCAGCGAGGAGTTTGTACAACAACCGGATCCCACACCGAGTACCAAATATCGAGTGGCGGTGAGTAAAGCGTAACCGAAAAAATGCGCTGACAAAAGACGCATGAATTGAGAGTCAGTGTGAAGCCTCAAACACACCCAAAAGTCACTGATGAAATCAACTCCGATGATTAGAATTAGATAAAAATGATGAAAGATAATATGAATAAGATGAATTAGATTAAAGTTAATTAGGAATATGAGTAAAGAATAGAAACCGATAGAATATGATTAAAGATGAGAAACAGTTATGAAATAGGATATAGAAATGAGATATGATTATGATAAGACAGTACAAATAGGATATGATAGGACTGAATACTAAAGATGATATGAGACATGATTAAAGATGAAATATGATTATAATAGATGTTAAAGGTCACAGATGACCAGTTAAAAGAGTAAAAGCCGAAGGCCGAAGAGCCAACGGAAACGATAGAGGGCATAGAGCGCCAGCGACTGAGGATTAAGTAAATGAATTTTTTCGGGAGACATTGGAAAAATAATTAATAGAATGAATGAGATTATGAGTATGATGATTTCATATTATTATTATTATGATATAGATAATTGATACGACTATATAGATGATTAATAAGACCATATAGATAATTGATACGAGATTAATAGATAATTATTACGAGGTATAGATAATTAAAAATAGACTTAAAATGAGGGGGGTGAGTCGGATAAAGAAGACCACCACGGTAAATGCGAACAAGGGATGATAACGTATATAGTATGGTAAACGGAGGAGAAATTAGTATAGAGTATAGAATATTGGAGTGTCATTTATTTTTAGGAATCAATAGCCAAACAAGCAATCCAAGTCAGCTCCAAACCAAAGCAGAGAATATTTCAGAGTAAACGATAAAGCAGATAATAAAGGGATAATCGAGCAGAAAAGAAATTAGAATAAATGTCGAAGTAGTTGCGAGCCAATACTCAACCAGAAAATTTCAAAGCAGCCAAAGCAAGAAAAGAGAAACGATAAAGCTAGTCAAGCAAACGAATAACCGTAAACATTGATAGTATCAGCAACCGTACGAGAAGCAAAAGCAAAGAGAATAGAGAAAAAAGTTTGTTAAAAGCAGAAGAAAAGAAAAGAGTTCGCAACAGTAGAAGTGCCAATACCGGAGTATCAATTACAGCAACAACAGGAACCGGCACAGATAGCGGAGTAACCGATTTCGAATTCAACAGTAGCGAAGAAAACGAACTTCTTAATACCGAGAACCAGTTGGCAACAATAGAATCCGGCAGCGAAGAAGAAAATCCAGACAACAATCCAAACATGACAACGTCGATAAATTCCAACACAACTTCAATTCCGGATCCAAACACGATGATAAATAACAATAATGCAACAGTAGGAGAATTCAGAGAAAAGTTTAGAGGAGAACCGTTCGACGGCAGCCTCAACAAATTAGATACATTTATAAAGGAATTCGAAGTGTATAAAAATATCTGTCACTGGACAGATCAAAAAGTAAAAGAGCGGCTACCCTTATATTTGAAAGGAAGCGCACAAGATGTATTCGTAGAAGAAGCAAGAGACGCAACGAAATTAACTACGTGGACAGAGATTAAAGAGTTCTTAGTAAAAATATTCGGAATAGAGAAAACGGGAAATAGGAAGATATTGAACTTCCTACATCGAAAACAAAGACGAGATGAATCGAATGCAGTGTACGCATGCGAATTAAAGAAATTGTGTAAAGAAGCTTTCGGAGATGCCGATTTGCCCGAAGATAAAATGGTAGACGTCTTCATAAGAGGAATCAAAAGAGAAGACATACGAGCCAACCTTGGATGTTTAGCACCAGAAACACTGGACAAAGCAGTAGCAATCGCAAATAGATGTGAAGCCCATCTGGGACTGGGATATCAAGTGGCGGTCCTGACCACAGAACCAACAACGTCAACAGTCAATGCCAACAATCAAAACAACAATATCAATCCAGCTATGAATCAATTCATTCCAAGAGCACAGCAGATGTTCAAGCCACCAGCAACGAGAAATCCGGAAGACAGAGGTAATAACCAAGTAAGTTATAATAATAATTTCAGGAACAATCCAAACGCAAACGAAAAATGCTCCACATGTCAAAAAATGGGACATCGATCAGAAAATTGTTTCCGGAATCACAACTGCCAGAAATGTGGTAGAAGAGGGCACACTGAGAGAATATGTAGACAACTCGATAGCAAGGCATGCTACAATTGTGGTCAACAAGGACACATCGCAAGGCGATGCAACATAAGAGGAGAGTCAAATCAATCAAGACCAAATAACCCTATGAGAAATCCACAAATTAACGTGATACAAGAAATAGACATGTTACGAGAAACACTACAACGAATGCCCATGGAATTAAAAGAGATGATGCAACAGATGCCCGCCAATATACAACAACAACGAATCAATGTAATGAGAAGCAATGAAGAGATTCAAGAGCTGCGAACCAGAGAATACCAAGAGCAACAACAAGCTGAATAGCAAAGACTACAAACAGAGGAAGCTCAGGAAATCCAGCAAAGATGGGAAAATCGAAAAAAAACCACGAAAGAATTAATATGATGAGAATGGAAATTCCAGATGAAATTCACACTGCGGAGCAGTGTGTTGAGAACGAAGGGGGAGGAAATAGGATAATTAATGAGAAAACAATCGAATTAAATACGATGGAAAAAATAGAGGCCATCAAAGAATTTGCAGAGGAGGAAAAACAGAGACGTCGACAATTGAAAGAAATGACAACCGAGAAACCGGACGAACCGGAAACCCAAGAGATCGAACAAGCAGAGAAGATGATAACGGAAGATCAAAACGAGGAAATACTAATGTACGAGATAGACGAACTCGAAAAAGAAATTATGACACAAAAGATAGAGAGTACACTCGAGAAAATAAAGCAAGAGGAAGCTCTAGAACAAGAGGAAGATCAATTAAGAGAAAAAGAAATAATTCTAAAGCAAGAAAAAGAACAACTAAGAAAGAAGGCACTAATATCAAAAATAGACGGAGCATTGAAACACTTAGAGCAAGAACAAGCACTAGACCAAAAAATAGAAGTGTTGGCAAAGAGAACCCTATCACAAGAAAGGGAAGAGCCAAGATTAGAACTGCAAAAAGATGAGCAAGAAGCATCAACGTCACAAGAAAAAGAAAGGATACCAGAACCAATAAAAACAAAAAATCGAATCCAGAGGATACTGCTACAAAAAATAGAAACAAGAGTCAGAAAAGAAAAGCCCACGTGGAGTGAAGCTCAAATTGAGAACAGAATAAAAGAGATATGGTTCCAAACAAAAGGACCAGCTAAGATAATGAAAGAGGAAAAACAACTACAAATCAATATGTTAAGACAAATACCAGACGATCAAACAGACGAGGACGAAAGCGAAATAAGCAGCCTGGGCGGAGAAATATTTCAATCATGTAAGGAAAATAAATCGAATAAAGATGAATCAAAATCCGAATTGGAAGAAATGGAAACGAACGTGCCAAGAGAAGATGAAACTGAGATATTAAAAGAAATTAATGAGATTGTGGAAGAAGTAGATCGAAATCAGATGTTTCTAAACCTCAAAGATACAACCGCATACAGCAGAGTAATGAAATTAATCGCAAAGGGATATCAACAAGATAATGGTACGTTCACGGCATCATGGAAAGATATGATAAGAAAGTACCAAGAGAACTTGAAAGAATACGATAGAGAAGAGTATCAGGTAATTATTGATTTTCCAGAGATACCGAGACAAATAATAGCCACAAGAGGCGAAAGCACAAACGAGTTGTATGATTGGGTAGTGAAAAAGCTAGGACCCAGTTATAAAAATAAACCTTTATATTACCAAGGAAGGAAAATAAAGCGAGACATACACCTCGCGGATGCTCTAATATTGCCAAACGGGATAAACGTAATAACACTAAACAAAAGTGAAACCGAAGAGACAACAGCAGAAATATGGCAGAAAATTCAAATATTGTATACGAAAGAAATAAAACCCGGATTGGAGAAAGAGAGACAAAAGATAATGAGGAAAACCAGATAAAAATGACAGAACAAGCAATAGATCAAGCTAGAAAATATATTAACAGACTATCGTTAACGAGACCGATTTCAATGAAAATGTTTGTAGAAGCTGTGCGAGATACAGATATTATGAGATTCGATAATGAGAGAACAGATGAGTTGATAGCCAAATATGGAGAGCACCAAAGAGATATGAGGGGAGACGAACCAATAAAGATAAAGATAAAATTACCGAATGATGAAATAAAAGAAATACTAGTTGATCCCGATTGTCAAATGCATGAATTATACCGACGAATAAACCGAGAAATTATCCAACCAATAATCGAAAGTAGTGATGACGGCATGGTAGAAGACGTGGCAATAATGTACTATAAACGACAAATAAGTCCGCGAGAACGAACCCCGATATACGAATTAGGTATATGGGAAGACGGACAAACTATCAATATCATAGCCATGGATGAACCAGAGAGAAAAAATACAACAAAAAAGGAACAACAGATCCAAGAATTTCAAGAGGAAATGAAAAGAAAGATTGACCAAATACTAACTATCTACCAGTTATGGAGACAAGATGCGAAGTTGAGTACAAAATTACAACCTATAGATGATTCACGATGCCGATCAACACCATGGAAAAAGGTGTATGACGAAAAAACAAAAGAGTGGAAATGGAAAACAGAGAGAACCGAACCGAAATGGAGAAAATATATACCAGGAGAAGCGCCAGAAGATGCAGCTAATGAAACAACCTTAGAACTATATGAAGATGAGCCATATGAAAATTTACCAGAAGAAATGCTAAACGAAATGGAATGGCAACCAGAAGAAGACGAGGAAATAAACGATAGAGCTCGATTAGCCCCATACACATGGAAAATAGGTGGATGGGCAGAAAAAGTAAAATCGGCGGAGGAAGAGAAAATCATCGGTAGTACAAGTCATCAATTCTATACAGAGATCGGAGGATACCGTATGAAATTGAGAGTGTACCCAAACGGAGATGGAGTAGGAAAAGGAATATATCTATCAGTGTATTTTCTGTTAGCAAAAGGCAGATATGACGGAAAGTTAGAGTGGCCATTTAATCGGAAAGTCATAATTTCAATCGCCAAACCCGGAAAATGGGAAGGGCGACACAGCGAAAAATTGGGAGTAGATCCAAGATCTATGATAAGTCAAAAGCCGAAATCCACCGAAAATGTTGCAGGAGGAGTACCACAGTTTCTAATGAAAAAACATGTGACACCTCAATTCGTAAAAGACGATACCATATATATTACGATCGAAGTAAAAACGGAACGAGAAATGAAACTGCGAATTCAACAAGAACAAGCGAGACCACGAATCAGCGTACTCGAAAAACGAATTCCAGGAACAAGATATTTGCCCACAGATATAGATGATTCTGTGGAAGAAGGATTAACAAGACTAACGGAAACGCAAAAATGCAGAGAGTTAGCAGCGATATTGAGAACCGGAGCAAAGAATCAAAGACGAACTGTAACAGATTTAGCAAAATGGATAATCGATTCTTGTAACAGAGTAGAGAACCTGCGAAATATTGTAAAGGAAATAGAGGAATATCGGAGAATGTATGCGTGGTACCCAGAGCAATTCCGAGAAATTATCCGAAAATGGAAACACACCGAATGGGCAGCCGAAACGATAGAGAAGTATAGTTTAAAAATTATGACGCCAGACTTCGAACCGATTGAAAGAGAATTTTATATCACTGCCAAGGTAAGTGAAGTAAAAAAGCGAATACCGTATGAATTGCCATTTCATCTACAATACGAAGGACGATCATTGGACGACGATCTCGAAATCGGAGTTACACAAATGCAATTGGGGTTAATAAATATATTAACGGTAGCAAAAATTGCGGGTAGAGAACTCAACAAAAGAGAAATCAAAACAAAAACGCCAATAGGACGACAAGAGAGTCTAAACACGCCAGAAGTTTTGAAAAATAATGATGGAAAAAATTTGTGAACAAATGACATTCGAAGAGCACAGCGCAGAAATTGCCTGTGCTGATGTTGCATTAATCCGACATTTCTTATTATTTTCAGAAAAGATTGTGAACTCTGGAGTTCAGAACAGCTGGAACCGATTGAGGAGGCGGCTACACAACCCCAGATCTTCGACAGCAATCTACCTGAGCCAAGTAGTGAGAGGGGGACAAAGGGTTTCCTCCATGGAACAGCGCTCCCTCCTACTACTGAAGAGAATTGATGATGCTGCATCAGCGGAGCTATTTAAGAAAGATATTGTTTATTTTTCCAGATTTCTAGCTGGGGAAACCGAGAAAGCTGAACTTCAAAATGTTCAAAAATGCTGGACCCGCTTCCGAGCCATGCTGGAGTGGCCTTGGTCAAGAATGGACCAATACGTGGAGAGTATTTTAGAAAACCCTCAGAAAAACTTCAATGAAGAAGAGCACAAAAAAATACTATCTATAATATGCAAGCTCAGGGAAGATTATATTGATGCCAAATGGAGAAGATCTCCGTCACCCGATGCAGAATATAAAAATATTGGACCCACCCACAACAATGTGGTGGATGCCCTCACCCATACTAATAATAATAACCATTATTTACAGGAAAAAAACTATAAAACTATAAATAATCCCAATATTTATTATAGAAATGACAGTCTGAGGAAAGCACCCTTCGTCCCCCATCAATCTGAGACTCCTGCTACCGGGATGAGAGCCAAGAACTTCGTAAATGTCCAGTATGCTGCTGCTCAGGATACTCTGCTGCAAGGACACCGGCTGTGCTGTTTGGATTCGAAACGAATGGAGGAGCTGGAGACCTGATGGGGAAGAGATCCAATGGATCTGGAAAGAAAGTAAGAGATGATGAATTGACCTTTGCGGCCATGTTAAATAAAGAGAATAAAACTACATCTCCCACCTATATAAATAGAGAAAAAACATTTATTAGGAAATATAGTAATTTTAATAAAAATAATAATAAATTTAACTATAATAATAACTTTAATTGTAATAATGATAAACCTAAAAGATTTGTTAATGATAAAGATTATAATAATAATACTCTTAATAAAAGAACTCTTTGTAATTATAATAAAAGTAATTTTAGTAATAATAACTATAAAAATACATATACTGATAATGACTATAAAAATCCATACAATAATATTGCCTATGAACATCATAATAATAATGCTCCCTACAATAATAATAATAATAATAATACTCCTTATAATAATAATAGTAATTTTGTAAATGATAATTATAATAATAATTTAAATGTATTTACAAATGATAATAATAATAGATATAATAATAATATTCATTACAATAATAACTACTTTAATAAACATAATAATCGTAATAATTATAATGGTGATAACCTGAATAGATATAATGAAAAACAACCAAGACTTAAGAATACTGCATACCCTGAGAGTAAAAACCCCCAGACTATGGAAAACTCCAATAATAATAGATATAATAATAATATTCATTATAATAATAACTACCAAACATCCTTTAATAAACATAATAATCGTAATAATTATAATGGTGATAACTTAAATAGATATGTATATGATAATCGGAATAATATTATAGATAACAGATTTAAAAAATTACCTTCAACATCTCCAAAAGGAGGCATATCTTATTCCTCAAGATTTAACTATGAGAATTATCGACTCCTAACAGAAAACACTGAAAAAACTAATAATAATTATAAAAATTATAATAAAAAACAATCAAGATTTAAGAATACTGCATACCCTGAGAGTAAAAACCCCCAGACTATGGAAAATTCCAATTTTGCTTTGCCTAAATTAAAAAAGCATATCTATAAAAATAAACATGCTTTTAAAATTAGAAATTTCAAAATACTAATTCTGAAAAAAACATATTATATAAACAAAATTATTTACTAAATAATTATAATACTAATTTTAATTTAAATAATAATAACTTAAATAATTATAATTCTAATTTAAACTTAAATAATACCTATGAAAATTTAAATAATACTAACAATATAGAAAAATTTATTAAAAATACTAATTTAAATTTCAATAACCTAATTAATAAAATTTCTAAAATAAATTCTTATACCCAGGGGAAAATTAATGGGGATTTACTAATCCCTAAACTTTACAAATTTATAAATAATTATAATAATAAATTCCAGAACCTTCTAAATGAAAATCATTCCTTGTTTAACCAAACCAAAAAAGCTGCAGTTTTGAAAAATAATGATGGAAAAAATTTTTTTCGCGTAGGGCGCGAAAAAAGGGAAATAGTTAATGTACGCAGCTCATCGGCCTGCGGCCGATTCGCTTCATCAAGGGGAGGCTCAATTGATGATCTGCTAAATACTTATAATACTAAACCCGACCAATTAAATAGAGACCAACAAAACAAACCCCTACATAATGAGACACTCGATATGAATGAACCAATCTACCAAAATATTACAAGTCTCCCCATTAAACACCAGCTTCCCATACCAAACCCAGCACAATTTAGAAACCAGATCAAGATATTGAATTCACACCTATGGTCACGTTTTAAAAACAACCCAACCTATTATAACCACATTCGAAATACAAACAACACATTTTCAATTACAAAACACCACAACCGAATAAGCCGCCATTCCAAAGACACAGCAATCCAAACCACCAAACTACCTACCAACAGATTCGAACTACTAGCTACATTCGGCGAACCTCCACTACCACCAAAAATGAAACTCACATACCCTAACATACCACCCACCATTCCACCAAAAAATAGTAATACACCATCAATCACAAACCAACCAATCATACATCCAATCCCCGTACCTAGTACTACTCTTACAAACCCAAATAATGAACATATACTTACTCATAACCCACCTCCACTACCTCCAAATAGAAACCCTATCAACCTTAACATACCTCCCACCTCTCCAGAAAAAAAGAACACCCAACCAATCTTAAAACAACCAACCATGCTACCAACTATCCCACCCAGAATAAAACTAACCAATCCACCCAACTTAATCCCATACAAAACTGCCAAGATACCATCATCAAATGAACCTCTCCTGAACCCCTATAAATATTTTAATAATAATAGTATTAATAAGGATAACGATAATAATAATTATAATAATAATAATAATAATAATAATAATAATAATAATAATAATAATAATAATAATAATAATAATAATAATAATAATAATAATAATAATAATAATAATAATAATAATAATAATAATAATAAAATAATAAAAAAAATAATAAAATAATAATAATAATAATAATAATAATAATAATAATAATAATAATAATAATAATAATAATAATAATAATAATAATAATGGTCAACAGAATGACTATCATGAATATCAAGGTCAACAGAATGACCATAAATCTAATAATAATGGTCAAAAGAATGACTATATAAATGATTATCCTCCTTTACCTAAAAGTTTAGCAATAAGATAGATAGTAACATCCCCCATAAAATTAGACCACCATGCAAACACCAAAATAATAACAATATAACCCAGACAAAAACCTTCAATAAGAAAATAGATATAACCAATCACTTTAATATAACGCTTAGCCCTGTTGACCTTATGTCTAATACCTCTAAGAGCACAGACAAGCGTGATCCTCCAACACATCGAACTAAACAACTTGACGAAACTACACTACCATCGAATGAGAACCAAAAAACTTTAGAGATCACCTATAATAAAGAGACAAACACCTCTTGAGTGAAATAAACAATATGATTGACCATAAACAACAACAATCATCTGATGCCATTACCTCAAAGTTAGTAAAACAAATAAGCGACCAGAACCTGATAATCATGGAGACCCAACAAATGATACTTGACCTTAATAAGAAAATTAACTGTAAGAATACTGAACTGAACCCTAGCTTTGATATTGACGACATCCAATTTACACCCACTCCTTCCCACATTGACCCCGGCTTCAATATCAACGACCTTAAATTCACAGAAACGCCTACTGAAGACACGAACCCCCCACCTAGATTCCACCAACCTGACCTAAATAACTCAATCATAGAAAATGACTTTGATACCGACTCCTTGGGAGAGACAGAATACCCTAAACCTTCCACATCAAGACGGCGCACTAAATCAGTAGACCTGGATGCCCTTGACAGCACACCCTCTGACTTCTACGAACCTCTTTCACACACCCTTGAGTCTTCACAATCTCTCTTTTCCCCACCTAACACCAAGTCAATAGTTATGCAATACCCGGACATGTTCTCCTCCAAAGAAGCCCCAAACCTTAACGGACATTTTGAACTATACTTTGCCAGAGAACCAAACCCTGATAGATATGACTTAGCCAACCCTAATATAGCAATGACCTCACAACCACCTATTATACCTTCTGCAGTTGTTAGCCCAACATCATCTGACCCCATCAAACATATCCTTCAATCTAATGAAGATATACTAGCATATAACGCAAGATCTCCGTTCCTCCTTAGAAATAGAGACCCCATCTTTAAACTTGGCAGTGAAGGCTACCTAAAGTGTGTAGTAAGCAAATGCAAACCTGGCAAAAAAAATAGGACCTCTGATGCAAGACAAGCTGCATAGTCACATGCACTCTTATCACAATAGGACCATAAAGCCCACAGATACCTTCGAGTGTCTGTTATGCCAGAGAAATAAAAATAAACTCACCATATACAACCTTAAAAACATCGAGAAACATTTTGCAGACCTACATCCTGAGAAACAAATCCCCGGCACTCGTGAACAATATAACGACAAACGTAAAATATTAACCTTTGACTTTAACGAAGAGGGCACGCTTGTCTGTGCATACTTAGATAGAAAGACCCCATGCTCTACACACCTAACTTATAACACAGACTTACGAGAGATAGAAAACCATATCAGCACCAAACATAAGAAAAAGACATTTGACCCTGAAAAAAGTGTAAGATGCTACTGTGGCACGTCTATAGATATAGAGGATATCAAGACCCACTTCTCCATCCATAACTCCACTCCAACTATTGAAGAAATAGAAATGACCCTCCTAATCATATCCCAGCTACTAAATCCGATATAGGCTCAGATTGACTCACACAGCACCACATCTCCATCTTTATGCTTACCTATGCGACACTGCCCACCACTATCTTTGTAGACAGCTTTATAGGTAAGGCATTTGTAAGCAAAAACTTTAAAACCTTCTTCTCGTCCTTTCCATTCCACAAATACCCTAACTGGAATGACCTTCTATGGCCCTGAATCTCGAGAAAAACTTATGGGTACTCTTTTATATGAATAAAACCAAACGCATAGCCACCTTTCTTGACCCACCTGTGAAAATAGCACTGAAAAACACCACAGTTTGACTGAGTCCATAGCCAATGCATTGACCAACTTGCAAAACATAATAGATAAGATACCAATTAAGATAACTGAAATCTCATACCCGCAATGCCCACTTATAAAAGATTCTGGCTTTTATATCTGTCACTTCGCATCCTGCCTAATTAAAAACTTAAATATTACGCTACCCAATATAGGAGAAATTAAAGAAAACTAAATAAAACTATAATTAAAATAATTAATAATAAAAAAGATGTCACTGACATCACTAAATATAAACCATTCATTAATGACTTAATAACGCAAATAAGAGATAACTGTATAACACCAGACGACAGCCTAAGAGAGCTGTATAGGATCCACGAAGCGACTAATCCTGAGAGATATAAGACCAAGCACGCAGTTCCGAACTTCTTAAATAACAAAGACAGAAACAAGCTAGTGTTCGAGCTACGGCAAGGCTTTGATCTCAGGCAAAAAGTCACTATAGGTAGGATACTTAACCCATTAAGCAGTATAAGAACCACACCTACCCAATCTGACCTAATCAATAACTTTTCCAAAGAACCCAAACACATGACCAACATATTGCACAAAGAGACACCAATCCTATCCCCGGAATACAGATCCCATACGAAGATTGAAGACGAAGAAATGAAGAAGGCCTACAGTCAACTGGACACCAGCTCCTCTCCAGGTAGTGACAAGATTACCTACTCTGACTGGAGAAAAATGGATCCTGATTTCGAATACCTGACAGGACTATTCAATCAGATCATCAGGACTGGACGAAGCCCAACCACATGGAAGACCTTCAGGACAAAACTGATCATAAAACCGGGGAAGGAACATTCACCGCATGAAGTATCCTCTTGGAGACCTCTCGCCATCCTCGACACAGCTTATAGATTTTTTGCCTCTATCATAAACAACAGGCTATTGTCCTGGATAGCGACGAACAATCTATTAAGTAGGAACCAGAAGGCAGTAGGTACTCCAGATGGGTGCGCTGAACATAACACAGTTATCTCTCTGGCAAAGGAATGGGCAGTCAGGAATGGGTCGGATATAAACATCGTGTGGTTAGACCTCGCCGATGCTTTTGGAAGCATCCCCCATAATCTGATATGGCATACTTTGTCGAGATTGAAACTGAACAAACAGACAATAAATCTTATTAAGGAAATGTATACAGATTGTTACTCAATATACGAATGCGAAGACAAAAAAACTAAGGAAATAAAAGTAAACAATGGGGTTAAGCAGGGGTGCCCAATGTCCATGACCCTATTCAGCTTATCCATTGACTTTATACTTAGAAATATTCTTCTAGATCACCCACTTATAATTAATAACTATAATATAAGTATAATGGCATATGCCGATGACATAGTTTTAATTTCAAAAAATAGAACGGAGATGAGATCAATGCTAAAAGACATAACCAAATATACAGAAATGGCCACCCTAAAATTTAGACCTAATAAGTGCGGATATTTTCAACTTAAGCGCAACCATACCGACCCCTCTCTTAAGTTATATGATGAAAATATACCAATAATAGGAGAAAACAACCTCTATAAATACTTAGGGGTAGACTTTGGCCAAAAAGGCAAGCATAGCATAGATGATACTCTTGACCTAGCACTTAACGATACTGAGAAACTCTTTAACTCTGACTTACATCCCGCACAAAAAATACAGGCATATAAGACTCATATCCACTCTCGCCTAGTATTCATCTTTAGGAATTGTCACGTAAATCACATGATATTAGATAGCAACCGCAACAAGATAGTACAGCATAGGGAGAAACAGTTGGGCTTTGATCAAAAAATAAAACGAAAAATGAAAGACGCCTTACAAGATATTCACCAAAATCTTAATAATAACTTCCTATACGCCAACATTAAAATGGGAGGATTAGGAATAGTACCCAGCATTGATGAATACCTAATTCAAAGCATAGCCCATCTCATAAAGATTTTAAATTCCAGAGATACTGAAATGAAAAAATTTATAATTAAGGAACTTATAGTCATTACCCAAAATAGATTCCCAAACCAGATAGCAGATATAGATTTATCCCTAAGATGGCTGAACGCAGAAATTAAGGGGGAAAAATATGTTCCTAAGACAATTTTTTCAAAATTTTGTAACTCCATACGTAGGATAAATGAAAAATTCAACATTATTATAAAAATCACTACAGTTAAGGAGCGTTTTGAGCTAGAGATAATGGGGAAAAACTTTAAAACCACCATTGACATAGATTCCCTCAAAGAGACATCAAATATAATTCATGACTTGACTAGTGAATGGTATGCTGATCAATGGTTCATAATGACTTGTCAAGGACATATAGCTAAGACTATAGGGGGCAATAGGCAATCAGCATACCTTATCAAGCATAGTGCTCTAAATGACCAACAGTTCTACTTTTTGATCAAAGCCCGAAATAATATGCTAAGCCTAAACTATAACACCCACAGAGTTAAGGAAAGTGCGAACACTTCTTGTAGGCTTTGCAATAAGGACCTGAGACCCAAGCTCATATCTTTAATCACTGTACTCAGACATGTAATGCTAGGAGAAACAAACACAATAACGTGATGGAGAAAGCTAGTGAATATCTTATTTCCAAGGGATTCTCGGTAGATGTCGAAAAACCACCCCCTGGTATCGAAACGCGACTATGACCTGACCTCATTATAAAATCAAAAAGAAACAACCTAATCCACATTTTAGACATCAAAGTCCCATATGACCAACTAATTAACTTTGACAACGCCAAAGAGGAAAATTATAAAAATATAAAGACCTTGCCCTTGAAATAGGTAAAGCTAACAACTGCCATACAACAGTAACAGCGTTAGTAGTAGGAACACTAGGGTCATGGGACAGTGAGAATGATAGAACACTCACCAAAATAGGTCTCAACCGAACAGAGATTAAAAAATTGGCAAAAATATGTATGACCACTGCAGTTATATCAAGTTACAGAATATACATGGACCATGTGACCAATAGGATAAGCAATATAGGTACACAAAATTGATGTCTCTAGCACTAAGTGCTTAGATGCACAAACACCTATTTAGCGAAATATCATCCATGTCCAATAATAATAATAATAATAATATTAATAATAATAATAATAATAATAATAATAATAATAATATAATAATAATAATAATAATAATAATAATAATAATAATAATAAAGAAAGGATGATACCTCGCTAATAGGTAAAAAAAACTTTTTTAATGTATCTACATGTACCTAGTGGCATATTATGCTTACTAGTGCATCCATACAGATGAAAGAAGATAAAAAATGTTACTTGGGGTATGGCATACTTCCAAGTACATTAATAAAATAATAATAACAGTAACACAAAATAAGGTAGGGTTATTAATGACATTTGATGTCATTAATAAACTTGTGACACGAATATTATTAAAAGTGAGGGCAGAAGCACTAGATGCTCGCTAGCCCACACTCTCCTACCCTAAAAAAAAAAAAAAAATGGGTATGAGACTACGCAAATCCCAATAGAGCACTGGCACTTTGATGCCACTGCCTATTATTAGAAGACAATGTGTTGATATCTAGCCAATATCAACGCATCAGCAGGCATAACCAAACAAAGGTATGTCTGTGAAGCATTGCAGAATGATGCTCAACTGAGGCTCGAAACTGGCATGAGCTAGAGGAGGGGATTGGCGGGAGTGCTGTCAGTTGGAACGGAGTGTTGTGATGGTGACAACTGATGATCCCCAAGGGGAACACAGTAACATCTTTGAACAGTAGAAAACAAAAACCAGCTGAAACTCTCACGTTTCTGCTTATCCGTAAGGATTGTACCTACTCTTCGGAGAGGCTGGTAAAACCAAGCTTGGCCCACCTGCCGCAGATGAAGTAATCGTCATCACAACAGGAGATGAAGAGATACTAAATGATCTTAATGATATCGTAGACGAGGAAACAACCCGGAGAATACCGGAATCAAGAGATTTGTTCATGACAGAAAACGAAAACGACCTGATAACAGATGAACTAGACGAGCTAGTATGCGCTCAAAGGCAACCAGTTGAAATTATAGAGCCAGATACCGAAGAGGAAAACAAAAAGAAAGAGAGAAGACGCCGAAACTCAACAGGAGACGAATGGGACAACTGGATAAATGAACGAGGAGCTACAACATCCAGAGAAACGGCAGATGAGCAACCCAAACGAAAAGAAACAGGTACAGCAATGGAAAAGAAGTCCAGAGGACGACCGAAAACTGACAAACCAGCCCCAGAAAGAAAAACCAAAGAACAGATGCAGATGGATCAATTGACAACAAAATTAAACAAGCTCAGTCAAGTGACGAAGCAGTTACAAGGAAAACTGAAAGGTCAAGAACAAGGAGCAAAGTGGATCAACAGACTAATAACCGATATGCTGGGATTAGCAAATCCAGAAATAAAGAGAAATTTGAAACTCAATAACATCGGAACAGAAGCGAAACAGCTTTGGGCAGCAATAAAGCCAATAATAAATAAAATCATGGACAATAAAGTGCGAATCACAACCAAAGATCCGGAGGAATTGTTATTAATAATAAACTACTTAACAAAACGATCAGACGACCCAAATAGATATTTGGTAGGAATGGCCTATCTGATGTACAATACAATAGTGATATACAGAAAGCGAACTCCAAGATACAACCCAAACGGATATGAATTCGCGAAAACGGACATTATCAGAAAAGTAATCGAACCCTTTATCCTAACTCAAGGTGGATGGCAAGCTTTTATAAATTTGGTAAGTAAAGATGACCAAACTGAGATGATGCAAACAAAGTTAAAAGAGTTATTAACGGAATTCGAGACAACGATTAATGCAAGCGATCCAAAAACAGCCAGAAAGGGAATGAATGCGATAATCACCACAATACTCGTACGGATGATGTGTATAAAAGGAATAGAACCGTTTGTAGTATATGACTGCGATAACATAACGATTGGTGATAAATACTCATTAAAAGAAACGGAAGAGTGTAAAGCTGCAAACCCCGGTAAATTACAGACAACAGCTACAGCAGTATCGTATAACGTATATCAAGAGGTAGACTTCATTAAAACGGAAATCAAGGAATGTTCAGTAACAAGGAAAATTGTGGCATTCCATTGCGGACATCACTCGCATTCAACAATTATAGAAGCTGGAACGGAAACAACAGTGGTTTCGATAACGCGGAGCGAATGTGAAGAAGGATTCACGACAGGACGCATCTCAATAGCCGGACGAGTGAATGTAGCAGCCGAGGAAGGAAAGATAAAAACTACCCGAGTATACGCTGCGGGAAGAATAACGGCTGGAGACGGAACGTGTCAAGGAGGAGAGTACACTCTACTAAATCAATTAGTCAAAGGAGTAGTAGTGATTGAAAGCTATCAAGTAAAGTTAGAGAAATACCAAGGATATTTTGATCCAGACACGCAAGCAATGAAAAAGTACCCTCAATGCCTGGCAACAGATAGATCATGCAACACGGGAATGTCAACGATCGTATATCACGCCGATACCAGAACTTGTAGACTCACCTTATTGAAAAGCGCAATATTCGATGAAGTGCAAGGACGAGTGCACAGTGAAACAGAAACCAACACACAAAAAAGCGCACTGGACGAATTACGGAGAACCGGAAGAATCGGAAAACCAACAATTACCACAACTATCGGATCAGAGGTCACGCCAACGGTGGTAATATCAACCGATACTACAATCGGAATGAGATTCATAAAAGGACGAATGGTGAGCAAATGCGACGAAATGGTTGCCAGCACAAATTATAAAGGAATATTCTTATCGCGAACAGCAATACCAAACGCAAAAGCGCAAATAGACCCCAAAGATGTAAAACTATATCTGTATATAAATAACAAGATGGATTTCCTATATCATAAAGGATTGGCATCAACAGAGAAAATATACTATGATTTGGTTAAAAATGACTGTATCCTGAACAGGGAAATATTAAAAACAAAATTAGCAATGGCAATCACAAATCCGGATAACGCAATTCCACTATTACCACTCCAGGAAGGATATTTCGGAAGAATCGTTGGAGAAGTTATGTACACATACAAATGCGAAAAGACAATTGCGAAATTGCCAGAAAATTCAACAATTCCAAGAGATAAATGTATAAATGAATTAGAAATAATGCATAAAGGAAAAATCAGATTCGCTCAACCAGTAACAAGGATGATAAATCCAGAAAAATTTGTACCTAATATGTTCAGTTGTAGTAATGTATATGGACCATTATTCGAAATAAGAGATGGAAGTTGGTTACAATTTCCAACTCGAGTAATAGTAGCACCGCCAAAAATATTTGGACTTACAGAATTGGCCAGCGAAGCAGAATTCAAACCAGTAGATATATCACAGAGTGGGATATACCAAACAAAAGATCTAGAACGAGACAGAAAACATTTATTATTCCCAGCACAAAGACAAGCAATATTATCCAATATTGTGACAATAACGGGAGGTAACAACTATGGAGAGAAACCTAACTACGAATTGTTGTTATCACCAGACCATTTTCAACATGCTACAGCAAATATGATGAAAGCCATGTGGGGAAGATTCTTAATCTTCGGACAAATGATGGCAGGAATCTTGGGAATAATACTCATCATCCAAATCGTAAGAGTGATCCTAACACAAATGTTAGCATGTTTCGATATATACAAAAGAGAAAGAAAAATCAACTGGAAAATGGCAATTGGATTTTTACCGTTTTTAGCAAAGACAATGGTATTACATGGACACTCAAAAGATATCCACAAGATAAAGAGATTGGTAGGAATTCTAACTAAAATGAACGGTACCGATGAAGAAGTTGGACGAAAATTTAAAGCAATAATGAGATTAGAAGCTGAGAAAACCAGAATGAAACGACAGAAAACGAGTAACTGGAAACGATGGATAAACTTCAAAGATGATAGCAGCGATAACAGCGACAATGATGAAAACCAAGGAGGAACACAGATGCTAACTCAAGAGCAACTCAAACAATGGGAAAATCGAAAGACAAGACATAGTGGACATTATAATCATCCACCACCAGTATATGAATGTTTAAAAAAAGCAGCAATATCAGCAGAGAGAAACACGCCGGTAGAAAGGCACGTACCGATACCAAGACCAACAACACTACGAAATATTTATCCGGTACCATACGAACCAAATTGGGCAGACTTAGCACCAAGAACTAGCCAAAGATCAAGAAGTGTGGATCAAGATCTAGAAACTCGAACCATAGCCATGTTGCAAACGCTAGCTGGACCAACATTAACGATACCGATAGAGATAAATGGAGTAAAGATTAAAGCAATGATTGATACCGGAGCAAACATCTCAGCAATAAAAATGGATAAAATACCGGGAAGATTATGGCCATGTATAGAAGAAGCTAACATGGATGTAATAACTTGCAGCAAAGAATCGGTAGCAGTCATCGGAAAGATCTGGTCGATAATAGAGTATAAAAATGTAAAAATCAATACGTACTTAGCAGTCATCAGGAGATTGAGCGCAGATTGTATAATTGGAACAGATCTCATGCCGGAATTATTAAAGGAAATAATAATCGATCTAGGATCAATGGAGTTGAAAGATAAAACCGGACGAATATGTATGTTGAAATCAGAAGTGAGATGCTCAGAGAAAATATTAGTGCCAGGGCGCACACAAATGATTTGTTACGTAAAAGTGAACGAGGAAACCAGAGGCGAAATGATTTTTGAACCTAACCACAAATTCGAGAAGAAGAAAGAACTGCCATTAGCCAGAGAGATAGTATATGTAAACGACAACAGTGAAATTCCAATCAACATTACAAATTTTGACGAGGAAGATAAAGTCATTTACGAAAACGAAAGATTGGGGAAACTAACACCGATGATGGACATTGAACTCCCAACAACAAAAACCGAAGGAATGGAGGAAGCATTATGGACAATCGACAGTCAGCTACTAAATGAAACCGAGAAAGAACAATTACAAAAACTGCTAATGGAATTTAAAGATATATTTGCAGCCTCTGATTTAGACCTCGGTACAAGCGATGTGACGCAACATACGATACCACTAACAGATGATACCCCAATAACATTACGGCCATATCGATTGGCAGAAGCTCAAAAATCAGTAGCAGAAAAAGAAGTTCAAAAGATGTTAGACGCAGGAGTAATCGAACCAAGTTGCTCGCCATGGCAATTCCCAGTGGTCATGGTAAAGAAGAAGGATGGAACACAACGATTCTGCATAGATTATCGACGACTCAATGCAGTAACGAAACGGGATACATACCCGTTACCAGACATAAATGAGATGTTACAAACGTTACACAAAGCAGCTTATTTTACATCGCTAGATTTAAAGAGTGGTTATTGGCAAATAAAAGTCGAAGAGGAAGACAGAGAGAAAACTGCTTTTACAATCGGAAAAGATCTATACCAATTCAAGAAAATGCCTTTTGGACTAACTAACGCACCAGCTTCATTCCAGAGATGTATGAACTTTGTAACTCACGGCATCAAACAATGTATGGTATATATTGATGATTTATTGATTTATTCTAGCACCTTCGAGCAACATCTAAAAGACATCCGAAATGTATTCGTTCGATTGAGACAATGGAAGTTAAAATTGAAACCATCCAAATGCGATTGGGCAAAGGAAAAAGTCACCTTCTTAGGACATATTGTGTCGGCAAAAGGCAAAGAACCAGACCCAAGAAACATCGAAAAGATAAAGAATTGCCCTGTACCAAAAACAGTCACGCAGGTGCAAGAATTCTTAGGCCTATGTGGATATTATCGAAAGTTCATCAAGAGTTATGCAACTATTGCGAAACCAATACAAGAACTAACCAAAAAAGATACCCCGTTTATATGGGAAAAGGAACAACAAACAGCCTTCGAAACACTCAGAGACAAACTAATATCAGCACCAATACTCGTACACCCAGATTTTAAGAAACCGTTTTTGTTAGCGACAGACGCAAGCGGATATGCATCTGGAGCAGTCCTAGGGCAATGGGACGACGAGAAAAGAGAACGAGTCATTGGATATTACAGTCGAACATTCAAGAAACATGAAAAGAACTACTCTGTGACTGAACGAGAAGCATTAGCAATAATTCAAGCTATTAAACATTTCAAATATTTATTATGGGGTCACGAGATATACATCACTACAGACCACCAACCATTAGTATGGTTGGGCCAACACAAAGAAGCCTCTAGTAGATTAATGAGATGGGCAATGCAGTTGCAAGAATACTCACCGTATATCAAATTCAAATCAGGAAAGGCCAACACTAACGCAGATTGTATGTCAAGATTTGTATTCGAAGAACTGATGGATCATGATGTGAGACGAATATGCATGATAATCGCAGAAGACATCGACTTCACAAAACTGAGAAACGAACAGAAAGAAGACGAGGAGTTAAAAACAATAATCGAATTTATGGAAACTAATGATATGAAAATCTTCGACAATAACAGTAAATTAAGAGAGCATATGGAGAAACACAAACATCGATATACAATAGAAAAGGGATGGTTATTATTAATGGATGGCGAGAAACGACTCATGTGTTTACCAGAGAGTAGACGAAAAGAAGTACTAATGCAATATCATGATGGAAAACTTGGAGGACACATGTCAGCAAAAAAGACGGAAACAAGATTGCGCCAAAAATATTATTGGTCAAATATCGGAGAAGATGTAAAAGGATGGATAAAGAATTGTCTGATATGTGCAACCAGAAAAAGCACAGGAAGTAAATTGAAAGCACCGTTAAAGCCAATGCCAATTCCACCAGAACCTATGACGATGATCGCAATGGATGTAGTAGGACCATTACCAGAAACCAACGATGGAAATATTTATATATTGGTAGTAACAGATTATTTATCAAAATTTCCGGAAGCATTCGCAATACCAGATCAAAAAGCCAGAACAATAGCGAGAATCCTAGTAGAAGAAATATGCTGTAGATATGGAACACCCAAACAGATCCTGACTGATCAAGGAACCAACTTCATGAGCGAAATCATAGAGGAAGTAACAAATTACTTCAGAATTGCGAAATTGAGAACATCACCATACCATCCACAAACAAATGGTCAAACCGAACGATTTAACGGCATATTAATAGAAATAATGTCAAATTATGTAAGCAGACACCAAAAAGATTGGGATAGATATATAAACTTATGCCTTATGGCCTATAGAATGTCGATACATTCAGCTACAAAAATGAGTCCATTCAAGTTAATGTACGGCAGAGAATGCAACATGCCGATAGACTTGGAATATCAACCGCCGATATCACAGTATATGGAAATTGATGATTATGTAACAGGATTCAAAGAGCGGATGCAAGAGATCTGGAAAACAGCAGGTATGAATATTAGATTTAATCAAGAGAGCTATAAAGAACTACATGATAAAAAGAGAGACGTACGCGAGCATAATCTCCAGGTCGGAGACTGAGTAATAATCGCAACACCAGAAATCATCCCAGGAGTAGCCAGAAAACTACAAAGAAGTGGTAAAGGACCTTATGAAATAATGTTTGTAAACGAGAATAATGCCCGAGTTAAATTGGTCAATAACCCACTCACTAGACCCATCTACGTAAACGTGAGTAGATGTAAAGCGATACCTAGAACAATAACAAGAGAACCAAGAATCGAGGTATGCAAACTAGATCACAAACTCAACAACTGAGTATAAACGGACTAACGATGAGTCGAAAAATGGAAGCGACATCAAATAACATTGCGGAAGAACCCAAACCAGATGAAGCTAAAATAACTCTAAATGCGACACAAGATAATGTGGATAAGATGGATATAATAGTAAAAGCTATCAGAGAAATTATGCCGGAATGGGTCGAAGGAAAAGGATGGATGAGAATAGTAAACAAGGCGGGAAAAATCGCAATGGACTACGCTAAAGGAGCTAGAAGTCCACCAGAAATGGATCGCATTAAAGAGAGGATACCCATGATTTTCACTATGGCAGATGTAGAAGGGAACGTACCTTTACATATTGCAGTACAGCATAGAAACACTCAAAGGATAAAAGATATAATCCAACTCATGCAGAAATGCGGACATACCTCAAATGTAACAAACGAAGAGGGACAAACACCATTACTGTTCGCAGTCACAGCAGATGTTTCTACAACAGTCCTGAGAGAACTACTAAAAACAGGATCATCGTTCAAAGAAAAAGATAATGGAGAAAATAATGTACTACACTATGCACTGAAATCAAGACAGGCAAGCGCAATAAAATTTATAACCAGTAATGCGACAATAAGAGAAAGAGAAATGATGGGCAAAACAATTCAAACATTATGGGAAGCTATCGACGCCAAACAAGACGAAGCAACAGCCAATCTGATGAAATGGACCTATGAAGGCTCACCACTTAAAGTATTCGATTTAAACTACATGGTAAGAAAAAGAAACGTTCTATTAAAAGAAACAATATATGCCCACTACCCATTTCCAAAGACGATAAAAGCAATGTTGAAATGGGAAGGACTGAAATTCACCAATCATCCAAAAGAAGCAATACGAATCGGAGATAGAAAAGAACAACTATTGATGATAATACACCGATGGCATCGAAAGCAAATAAGATTTCAAGCAAGCAAACAGGAGATAAAAGAGATGGACGATATAAAAGCAAGAATAATAAAAGTATACGAGGAAATAATTGAAATAATAAATGTCGAGGACGACATTTCAAAGGAAACCCCGGATGGAAATAATAATGGAGAAGGAGGTGGTGACAGCAGCAAAAACCAAGATGATCAAGATACCAGACGAAATGTTAGAGGCGAAAATAAATCCGCACAGCAAGAGAAAAAGGAGTCATCCAACAAGGAACGTCAAGAAGCGAACAACAACAACAACGAGAGAAAACAAAATCAAGGGATGCTGTTATATAATAGAAAGATATTACAACAAAGAAAAAATCAAAACCGACCGACCCTGCTACAAAAAATAATGATATTGATTACGTCCATCAAGTTAACGGAAGCTGAGGAAAATATCACAAAGGAAATAAAATCGTTCAGAATACGAACAATAAACGATAAAGGAATTTCAAGTAAAGGAATATGCTTACAACTGACAATGAATACAAGCATAAGTTGCCAATTCGACTCAATAGGAAAACCAGGAAAGATGGAAATACGATCCGAAAACTCATGTCAGACCACCAAAGACGTATGTAGAGATTCTACAAAAGATAGAAACGTAAGAATCCAAGTAGAGCCAGCGATAGGCAAATTACGAATATTAAATAAAGGAATAGAAACCATTGAACAAGTATGTATACAAAATAAAATTATCGATTGTTGGAAAATGAACATGAAAGCAGGAAAGAAATGCGAATGGGATAGCCTAGAAGGAAATGCGGAATATATAATATGTGCCAATAATGACATTATAATAACATGCACATTAGCCAAAACCCTGGGAGAGAAATTCACAACACCAAAAGAAGAGCCTTATCAACGTCGAGCACGAGAAAATAAAGAAATAATAATAAAAGTAGAATCAGACCCAAAGACTGAAGAGGAAATAATAGTCGAAAATATGGGCAAAGAACCCATTACAAAAGTCTGTGTATTTGAAACCAAAAAGAACGGAACGATGAATGAAAGAATCAAATGTCAGTCAAATGAGGATATCAAAAATCAAAAATACCGTATCCCAACTAAAAGAAAACGCGGAAAGTATATAGTACGCGTTCAGAAAGGAAGAGATGATTACTGGAAATCAATAACAAGAAAGTTACTAGAATCAACTACGACAAAACATCCGGAAAAAGAAACAAAAGAGGAACCGTATCAACGGCACATCAGAGAAAGCAAAGCAGTAATAATAAACATAGAATCAAACGCGGCAAATGAAGAAGAAATAGTAATTGAGAACACCGGTGAAAAACCTATCACAAAAATCTGCATATATGAACCTAAAGGAAACGAAACAGTAAATAAGAGGATCCAATGCGAAATAAGCAAAACTATAAAGAATCAAAGGTATCGCATCCCAACGAAAAGAAAACTCGGAAAATATGTAATAAACATTCAAAAAGGAACTCATGAACATTGGAGAACGATAACAAGGAAACCACCCAAGTCAAACGCGACCATAACAAAACAATCTGAGAGGAAAACGAGTAACGAGACATGGCAAAAAGGAATGCTCATGGACGACAGCCATTTTTCACTTCACGAAGCATTACAACTCCAGAAAGCACTCAAAAATGTGCAACCGAAAGAAAGAATAATGGAGACAACCAATGCAAGGGAAAACACAACTATGCAGCCTAACGAAAAGAATTACATGATTAAAATGATCTGGATAACAACAGCGGTAGAAAGCAGCGTAGTAATGTTGATAACAATTCAACTAGTGAGAACTACCAAATGCAGAAAGAAACCAACAAAGAAAAGATTATGGCCAGCAGTAGAAAAATTCAATTATGATATCGAATTAGGACAATACGATGCAGAAAGAACCGAAGAATATGAAATCATAGGAAATTCTAGTACAAGCGGACTCTGGTTAAAAGAACCGCCCATTATCGAAGCACAACAATGGTCAAATGAATTTGATATATACCAGATAACGAATGAGAAATATGGGGACATACGGACATTACGTATAGAATCCCCGGAAACGATGGTGTAAAACAAAGAAGAGACGTTGTATATAGTGTAAAATATTATGTAGTATAATAGTAGTAATAGTATGTATATTTATATATAAATATTGTACAAAATGCGTCAGAAACAGTAAGCAAACAGAAATGAATGCCGATGAATTAATGATGTATTATAACCAACAGATGGATCCTAATAACGTGAATCAACAAAACCAAGTCAGAATACCACCGTTCGTAGAAGTGATACAACAACCAGCAGCTGCCAATGTACCCATAGAGATTGCGGAACTGGATCATGGAATATACCAAGATCAAGGAATCGAGGCAACATGGAGACGACAATGCGAATTAATGACATTAATAACAAACAACGCGCAAACTCAATGGACAAATACTCATCTAGTATTAACAGAAAGCGTGAACAGAGGTCTACAACAAGCCATAAGACTGGAAGAGCAACAGAGAACAATACTACAATTACAGAGAATAAACGAACAATTAGCTGATCAAATTAGATGGCAAGCTGATGAAATTAGAATATTACGTAACAACCAGCAGCACGTAGATCCAGCAAGTTGGGTGGAATGGATAGCATCGATGCCAGAATTCACCCCAGAACCGGATTCAACAGTAGAGTAAAAATAAAGCGTACCTTGTAAATATGTAAAAATAAAACGACAAAAGTAAAGCAACGTCAAGTAATTGAAAATTTTTGTAGATATGCAGACAATCATCGAGAGAATTAGAGGAAGCGAGAATCTATCCGAAGCTACGAGACGAATAATGAAAGATAAAATTAGAGTGGTAAATGATACAAAAGAAAGACTAAAATGTTGCAAATGTAAAGAATTACTGATTGGAGCGAGACAGACGAAATGCGGATGTAGAATATGTACAGATTGTACGATAAAAGCGATAGAAACAAAAACAATACAATGCCCTGGATGTGACGAAACGTTTGAAAGAGACAAAGACCCTACAACAATAGATAAAGCCACCAACAAAGAAATCAGTAATCTATTAGTTCAATGCCGAGTGAAGGAATGCGAATGGAAAGGACTTATGAAGGAAGCCAAAAGTCACACAAATGAATGTGAATATAACGAAACATTATGCGAAAAATGTCAAACCATCACAACGAAAAAGACTATGAAAGAACATCATAAAGTGTGCATCAAGAGAGAGGAAAAATGCGAATTCTGCGGAGCCATCGACGAATGGATAAAAATAGAAATGGAACATCGGAATCCAAAAGAGGAACAAATATGTGATCTATACGAAGGAATATGCACAAACAACTGCGATAAGAGAGATAAAGTTAAACTAAAAGAACATTGGAACGAATGCACCGGCAAACCAGTCAAATGCCCGTTAGAGTTATTCAATTGCCAAGTACAACTACCAATTGCAGAAATGCAAAAGCATATGATAGAGAACAGTATCGAGCACACCGAAATCATGATGAAAACGATAGGAATGTTGGCATGGGAAGTAAAAAGCCTACGAACAGAAAATGATGCACAAAAGGCACTAATAAGAGAAGTATTAGAGTCCAGAAAAAACTTTGAGAAAAGCCAAGGAAAGGCACTGAAGAAAATGGCCGAAATGGAAAAGAAAATGCAACAGATGACCAACAGCCTAAAGGAATTAGAAACAAACAGCTCTGTAGCCAGAAAACATACTACAACACCATTTATATGGAAAATAACCGAATTCGCAGAAAAGCTCCAGAGAGCTAAAGATGGAACACAGAGGATTCTAGATAGCCCACCAATATATAGTTGGGAGAATGGATACAAATTGGGCATTAGATTATATCCAAATGGGGATGGGAACGCAATAGGCACCCATATCAGTGTCTTCGTCAGGGTAGGAAGAGGAGATTATGATGAATTATTAACATGGCCTTTTAAACAAAATATGATATTAACAATGAAAGGACAAGAGGATTATCGTAACCCAATCAGAACGGGAAATGAACCACAGATGGGAAGACCAACAACCGACTGGAATACAGCAATCGGTACACCACGTTTCTATGCGCAACAACGATTAAGAGGAGAAGGATTCTTGCGAGAGGATAATTTGTAAATAAAATTAGAAGTAGAGAAGCCAGAAAAGACGTTGTAAAGAGAAAAGAAAGTGTAAATAAAATGTAAATAAAATAATAAAAATCACATAAAAATCAAAAATTACAAATAATCAGAAAAATCAGAAACGAGAATTCAAAATAATGACGATATTTAGATGACAAGCGGAATCAGCGAAGAGATAACAATACAGATGAGAGAAGGACCAGATTCGATATGGACGAGACTATGGAAAAAACCGGAAGAGGAAGAGAAAGTTAATACACTAGCAGCAGCAATTATATACTATAAAGATTACGACGGAACAAGACGACCAACGCGAACCGTGAAAGCGATATACTCACAAATGAGAGTGAGAGACAAGAGGAACAAAGATATTTAACATTTAAAGACAATAAAGTATTTACCGGCCGGCAAAGCAAAGAAATGGCCGCAGAAGGATTTTATTTTACGGGAACGCCAGAACTACCAGACGAAGTAACATGCATCTATTGCAAAGGAAAACTCGCAAAATGGGAAAAAGGAGAAACAGCAAAACGAGAACACCTGAGGAAATTTTCAACCTGTCCATTTAGAATCAATATTGATGTCAGAAACCAAGCAATGAACAGATTGGAAGGACTTCGACAATCGGAAGTAGACAAAGATGAAAAGGGAGGCGAGAAAAAGATAACGATAATAAAGAGTTTCGAAGATCCAACAGAACTAATATGGGAAAGAGAGACTATAAAAAGAACATTCGAGGAGAGAATTAAAACTTTCAAAGGAAATCCAAGAGCAGCAGAATTTGCGAGTCAAGGATATTGTCAAACAGCAAGAGGAATAATGTGCGAAGGATACAAAAATCAACAACCAATACCAGATCAGAATGTCAAAAAGCTAAAACATAAAGGAAAATGTATGTATAAACAAGAAAAAGAGTCAAAGAATATAGAAAAATTAATTACCAACCAGCAAGTGGAAGATATCTTAGATCGACCAAAAACGAGAACCATAATGCTATTATCAGGAGTAGATACTCAAAAAATGATAAAAATAATCAAAGAAAGGTTAGCTAATAACTTAGAATGGTACGACTCAACACAAGCAGTAATCCGAGCAATCAAACGATATCAGGAGAAACCAAAAGAGAATCGTGACAAATCAATGATAAAAGAAGCCATTTTGGAGCGGCATCAATGCGTAACATGTTGGCAAAAGCATGTTGAAATAATTTATATTCCTTGTGGACATATGGTCACATGTGAAGCATGTGGGTTGAAAGTCGATATATGTCCAGTGTGTAGAAATCCGATCAACGGGCGGATCAAAGGATTCCGTTTCGCTGATCAGTAAATAAAAAGCGAGAGCAACGTGTAAAAATGTAAATAAAGATAAATATAAAAACAAAAAATTATAAAAATCAAAAAATCACAAAATACGAGATACGACGTAAATGAGGATGTAAATTATGATAAAATTTTGATATGATTGAAAAGAGAGAATAATCGATATTAATATTCAGAATTACAATGAACCAAAGCGAGATGATAAACCAAAAAGTAGAGAAAGTTGAAGCAGAAAACAAAGAGTCAAAAACCGAGAACCAATCCGAACAACTAAAAGAGATAAAAGAGGAATGGCAACAAAGGTCAATGCGATTAAAAGAGATGTTAGCAGCAGTAGAAGGAGAACTACTGAGAGATACGTTAAAGATCAAAATGATCAGAGAGGAATTGGAACAACAAACAGAACAACCAACGACGAATGCCGAAGTAAACGATAAACCACACCAAAGACAAGAAGAGGAGATAACGAAAGAAGTCATTCAAAACCAAACCAGAATTATAAACCAAAGAAAGGAGATCTGAATGTTAGAGCAAGATAAACAAGACCAACAAAGTGAAATAGAAAGATTGCGAGAAGTAATAAAAGATAAAGAAGCAGAAATACAAGAAGAAGGAGTGGAGACTTTAAAAATCATACAGCAAATGCAGGAAGAAATTGAACAAATAAGCACTCAATACCGAATAGAGAAGACCAAGAGAACGAGTATGGAACAAGCCAAAGAATGGGCAAAACGACAAGCACTTCATTGGAAAACCAAATGGACGGAAGATAGAGAACGATCAAGAAATAATTGGGAATCACGTATTAGACACTATATGCAACAAATAGCCGAAGAGGAAGATCGAACAAGAGCCTACAAAACCAAGTGGGAAGAGGCGAAAAAGGAAGTCGACAAACTGAGAAATCAAGGGCCAAAACCATCAAGGAAAATAAGAGAGCCTAAAGACGACAGACAAGAAAGAATGCTAACTCGGATAACTGATCAAGCGAGAAAATGGCGAATAGAATGCAAAATATTGGAGAACGCCAACGCAAAACAGTTTAGTCACATAGTGAAATTAGAGCAGGAAATTGCGTATCAACAAACCAGAGTAAAAGAGATGCAAATCGAGCAGGACGAAGCTCACCGACAAGAACAAAAACAACAATGGAAAACGGAGATCAAAGAAAAAGCAATAAAAAGAGAGGCGAAAAAATAGAAAGAACATTTCCAAGAAGCCAAGAAAGAAATAAGATTGCTACCCAGAAGGATATTAAATATGGAAGATTGGGAGCTTTGGAAACAAGTCGAAGTGCAAAAGCAAACAATCGAGGAACTAAACGAGCAGGTCCAAACCCTAGAATTTCGGGAGAAAATCAGACAAAGCACAATAAGAAGGCTCAGGAAAACCGAAAAGGACCTCAGAAAATGGATTGATCAGTTAAATCAAAAAATATTGAAAACCCTAAACGAACAAACTGATGAAAAACGACAGAAACAACAATTAGAGGAGAGGATAACAGAACTCCAACAGGATGTGAATGGACATCGAGGAGTTGCGGTATTTAAAGAAATTCAGCTGAGATATCAACTCGAAGTAAACGAACAGTTGAAAGGACAAGTCGAAGCGGAAATAAAAACAATAAAGCAAGGGTATGAGGAAAATGAGCAGAACCTGAGGAAAGAAATCGAAAAGTTAAAAGCGTTGGAAAATACGCATCGATTGGAAATGCAAGTGGAAGAGTTAACAGAAAACGCCGAATATCTCGCCTATCTCTTAGACGAAGAGATACAAATATCAAACACCTTGCATGAAGAGATAAATACCTTGCAGAACCGACCACCAATCCTGCTTATGCCGTTATATCCGGCAGAAATACCAACCCAAGTAACCGCCGAACCCGATGAAGGATTCGGGGAGACGGACGAAGCGATAGTATAAATTTAAAGAGAAAATCTGTAAAAAGTGTAAAAAAGATAATAAAAATAATAAAAATGATAAAAACAAAAAATAGTAATCGATGTATATTTAGCATGAATCCAAATGAAATAGAAATCAGAATGAATCTAGAAGACGGAGAATGCATACCAAGTCCAATTCAATTAGTGCAACCAATCGAACAAGACCCACTGAGGTATTACAGTAAAAGGTGGAGAGCCGAAAGAAAAGAGTGGCAAGAGTTAGTGGAGGAACAAGAATCAGAAATCGCCCGGATAAATCAACAGTTAATACAATCAAAACAGCTAGTCAATGTGACGAAACGAAAACTAACATCCAGCATGGGAGAAAACAGAAATCAAAAGAGAGAAAATGAGCAATTGAGACGAGAATTAGCCGAGATAAAAACTCGCGTAGTTCTGGAAGATTATTGGAAAACCGAAGCGGAGAGAATGAGAGACAGCAGAAAAAGCGAACAGAGATATGTAATACAACTAGAAGATAGTTGTAAAGAAGCCAGAGAGATAAAAGAAAGTCATCAGCAAACTCAGGAAGAAATCAAAGCGTTAACAGAACAGCTCCAGGAAGCAAAACGAAAATTGGAAAACCAAACAGCCAAACGAATAAATGGTAAGCGCCAACTCAATCACCAAGCAACCAGGAAAACAAGTCGAACAGAAAAGCGAATCCAGTACAACAACCCTATCAATAAAACTTATACTACCAATTAGTATAACATCCAACATGATACTCTTAATATGCTGTCTCATCCTCGGCCTAACGAAAAACCAACAAAGGCAAAATACCCCAATTCAAAAATTCAGAAGAATGTTCATCCAAATCCGAAAAATCAATCAAACCAACGAAACTTCAAAACTCTCGCATATTTCCATCAATCACCCCTCAAGATCAACCCAGCGCGAAAGCGAAACCCAAGCCGTCAGTGATTCATTCGAAACCAAATATAACTGAATTACATTGATTTGAACTGATTTTATTAACTTAGACTGATTCACATTGATATTGAACTATACAATTTTTATTTGATTATGTACAGTAGCCGGACCTTAAGTCCATCCTTACCTTGATGATTAACCTTACCGTAGATATTTTTATGAATGCGAATATTGAAAATGAAAATGTATATATTTTTGAAAAGTCAATCGAAATTGCGGGTCGCAATTTTATGGACCCCCGAGTGTTTTATGTTGGGCCAGAACACAAACGGCCTTGGAAAATGTTTAAATGGATCGGTAACACACATGCAAATATAACATGCAAATTTAAATAAACCTATTGAAACATCAATTAAACCCTATCAAATATGAGAAAAAAGAGAATTAAATAAAAAATAATAAACATAAAAATAAATTAAAATAATAACAAAACGCACCAAGATCCGTACGATATCAACTCAAACATAACAAGAAAACACAACAAATTCGACAATAATTGATAAATTAATAAAAGTTCATGAAAATGAAAACTTAAATCAAAAGATTTGAATTAGTAATAATTCGATAAAAATTCTAAATGAAAAATTATTAAAATAAATCAAAAAATAATAAAATTAAAGAATAGAATACACTAGAAAATAACAAGGTCGAATTTTGTTTTACTGCATCAAATTTAACATGCGAGGTTAGGGACAGAAAATAGGTATAAATACTGATCCATTTTCACATTAAATTTAACCAAAAAACCATTTTTGAAAACATTTTTTTAAAAATCATTTTCGATCTAGAATTTTGTTTGCAAATCTATATTTAGAACTTACTTTTAGGTGAGAATTAGTTTATTTGGAGCTCTCTCTCCACGTCACGTCCTCGCAATTTTTGAACGGGCCCTTACGCCATGAGAACGCGTAACCCACTAGCTTTGAAGTATCATTCTCCCCCTTTTACAAATACATTTCCAGACCAGCCAGTAAAATACGTTTAACTTCGAGTTCCGTGAGTCTTAGCGCATTTGAAATTGAGTTAATCCAGTTTTCTTTAACGACGAGAAATGTTACATGATCACCGCCCCAATCTAAAATGCCAAGCGAAATCTGAGTAAAACGCTAATCTCACCAATTTTTCCATTCAGGACAAACTGGAGCTATGGTTGAACTCCCTGCTCAGGTCGTGGAGCAATGGAGGCAGGCATGGAATCGGGTGTATCGAGAGCGATGCCCTGACGTGCCCGAAGAAGACAAGCAAGAGGACTATCGCCAGAAGAATTTATGCGGCGGTTCCGGAAACTGTCTGATGAACCAAACTCATCCCAGGACATCCTAGCTCAGGCCCAAGAGCTCCTGGAAGGTCTCCTACAACACCAGCGCCAAGTCAAGGCAGCTGTAGCACGAGCCACGGAATACCTGGCCAACGTCAAAGACGACCTGGCGGCAGGACGTCTGGCAAGTAGTTATCCACCTTCACCGAGACCAATCCGGAATCTCAAGAGACCAGTGTTTGTGATCCCTGGGTATTCCCCAGAAGAAGGGATCAAGCGATTCCTCGCAGACGAGTGATCCTCGAAATAATGACAATTAATGATTTGAACATTTTGTTATTTGGTATAATATTAGTATTATAGATCTAAAGATTCTTTCTCTTCTTTTATTATTGTAGTTTTCATTTCACAAATATGTTTAAGTTTAAATATACTTATCATTATAACAGCCATCATGAAATTCAACCCTTATTATTCTAGAAATGGACCCCGTGAAGTTACTCCAAAATGAATTAACCCATGCGAGGCAGGCCAATAAGAAACTCCATGACCAACTCGTCCAAATAGTCCGGGAAACACAGCAAATTAAAGTGACATGGATTGAGCCCACGAGAGTCAAACAACTGTACCAAAAACTAACCGCGGCACAGAAGGGATGAGCAGATGAAAGACAGTTAGTTCAAGGCCTAAAAACTCAAATCAGGGGGCTAGAGGTAGCGTTATCCGCCTGTCAGGAGGGAGCAGCGGTGACCTACCCTTTAGTCTTTGCCCTTGCTCAATTGGCCTATCGCGAAAAGAACACTACCCCATCTACCACGTCGACTATTACTGCGACCACTACCTCAATCACCCCATCAACAACCAGTCGTCGACCTGGACGCAAGGAGCGGGCTAAGCGCCGAGCCGCTCGATCTTCCAATCAGTCTGGAACCTTATGATCCATGTATTTAATAGATAAATAAAGCATTATTTATATATATTGTAGTTCCTGTATACCTCTTATTGTATTGATATCATCTTAGGGTTTAAATAAGAAGCACCACCCATTTTTGCTTCCAAACTAACGTCAGTAAACAGTTAGAGAGACGATGGAAATTTAAACGCAAGGGGACCAAATGATTAAAAGCGAGCACAGGTCTTCTATCGACAGCTCGTGAACCCGAGGGTTGTCCGAGCAATTACAGTACTAGCGATAATACTCAATTTTTGCGGACAATCCACCACTTGAACACATTACCAACGTTGCCTAGTAACGGGTGCCAAGTGGCAGTTAGAATCATTTTGTATGGCGTTACTGGGGCAACCATAAAGATAAGCAAGATTTGAAACCCTGTAACCCACCACTAATAATACATTGTTATCTACGTTGTTTTAGGAATTTCTCAAAAAAAGTACAAGAGTTATCGCAAAGTGTTATTGCAGGGTTGTCGCAATATTTTACCGTGTTATTCGAAACTTCGTGAATTTTTAAGTGTCGTGTTATTCGAGGGCTTATTGTAGCAAACCCAGGTCATTAAACTAATAGATTTCATGGTATCACTGTCAGAAACTTAATACCAATATGAGTAGCTTACGAATATGGCTATCATAGAAGGATAAAACCAGTCGAGTGACGAATTAAATACAGGTTAAATATAATACTTATAAACAACAAACAGGTAGCACCCAAATCCATTGACGAAATGACAATAACCACGAAGTCAAAGTAGATAGGCTAGATACTAGGAGTAACTGACATCTATCCACTCCTTCCATTCTGACACAGTGTTAATATTACCGTAGAATTTATTAGCAATGTCACATATTGTATCATAATGCTCTAAAGTAGCAGTAAACATCCATCCGGGAAATCATCAACCAAAATTACCAGAATAGTTACTGATAGTCAGGAAATTTCTGAATCACAGAGCCCTACCCATCCAGTGATAATCTCACGTTCCTGATCGAAGAATACTTCAAATAATGCCTTGATCACAATAGTCAACCATCACAACCCTGAGAATGGTCGTAGAACGTTTATCATCACATAATGCAGTCAACGAAGGAAAAACAATACTGAAAAGATGATCCTTTGAGAATAACCTCTCAAACCGTCTATGTACACAGAAAATTATTGAACTAGGTGATTTTAGTAAATTGTGATTGATTCATTCAATTGTCAATCATAATGAAATGAGTGATAAACATGCAGCAACAAGCTAGCTAGTAACAATAAACAATAAACAATAAACAATAAACAATGATCTTTGTTCTTAAATACGAAGCATCGGTAAGTGTTATAAGATGAATAAAAAGCTCAAGGATCTTATAGGAAATTGCAGTGAGGTCAAATCACAGATGGTCCATAAATTGACAGTACGATTTTATCTATATCAAATAATTTGCGAATACTAAAAAATAGTAAGCTGTGTCTCAAAGTATGACCGGTAACGCCAATCTTTATAGCCTATTCTCAACTATTCAAATCAATCTTGTATATTTTGATTTATTTATTGTTTACAAAAGTACTTCTTTTCAAAAAGTTTCCGAATAACAAATTCAAATTAGTAAAAATAGATATTTTATTATTTCGTTATATTTAGGAAGTGCAGTAAATGCATTGAAGACAAATTTTTGCTATTGACAATTTGTTACGACAATTCTAACTGAGAAAAATCTAATGTTGAAAATGTATACAATCGAGATTATTATTGTATTTTGCAAGCAAATTATAAATATGCTCTTTTGCTTACATAAGAACTTAAATCACTCTTTTAAATGTTTCATTTATTTAATTATCTACCGTAGCTTTGGTGTAGATAACCTACAATTATATAGATACAGTAGGAACAATTCGCGAAACACCTTTAACCTTTCTAGCCTAAATAACTCTTTATATCGAAGCAAACATATTTGCCGTTTTCACAAAAATTACAAAAACGATGTCAGAGTTTGCAATTTCGGTTGTTAATGGAGACATAAACTAGCAACCTGCTAAATATTTGACGTGTGCATCTACCATGATCGCAACAGACAGCAGACAAGAAAATAACTTAAAGGTTGTAACTATTCAACCAACAATCATATTTGGTTGGAAATTAAAAACAAAAAACGTTTAGTGACTTCGCTTTGAGCAACAGAAGTTATTGGCAATCAAATTTCTTCTCTTTCTTCAGTTTTATTTTCCGTTCTCTCAACATCCTTTGTCAATTTTTTAGCAACTCCGAAAATAATTCTGGAGATTATCGGCATTCAATCATCACAACTCCAACGCTACCACTCCGCAAAAAGCTTCGTCCACTCACAACTGAGAAACTGGAATCCATTTAAAAGAATTTGCAGAACTCGAAGAGAATAGTATTATCAAAAAGTCTCAATCACCATGGGCATTACCAATACAGACATTGCGGAGATCACAGAAGACTCAACAATATTACCATCCATGATTCATATCTAATGCCATTAATAAATGAAATTTTACGCAGTTTACCGAATGCCAAAATCTTTTCAATGATTGACCTACAGAAGGCTTATCACAAAATCCAAATGAATCCCTCGGATGTCTGCAAAACAGGAGTAATTACACCAATAGGATTATATGATTATCTTTACATGCTTTTCGGACGTAGAAATGCAGCACAAATCATCCAGAGACATATTTACAATACACTTGGAAAATTCTATTTAATTGTCGCTTATGTAGACTATATCTTAATGGATTTCAAACATGTCACTGAACATGAAAAAGTATCTTATATTTGTCTTTTAGGCATTAAATTCCAACTACTTACAACTGAACTACAAAAATTTTTCGTTATTTCAAGACGAAGCACGTTTTCTAGAACATGTTATTGCAAGCGATAGAATTCGACCTTTTCAAGTAAGATTAAATTGCATCAACAACTTCAAACTACCGAAAACTTTGACCTAGCTCAGGAGTTTCATAGGTACAATAAATTACTGTCACAAATTCATCCCTAAGATATCAGAAATTTTAGGATCAATGACAAATCTGTCAAATCGAAAAAAGAATGAAGAAGTTAAATGGACCAAGGAAGCTTTACAATCTTTTGATCGAGCTAAAGAGTCACTATTAAAAATACAATTACTAGCATACATAAAACCAGACCTACCAATCACTGAAATAACTGACGCTACGAACATTGCAATCGGAGCTGTTCTGCAATAACTCAATCATGGAATACCAGAACCATTGAAATTCCATCCATAAAAGCTAAATGCGGCACAAAAGAAATACTTCTCTTTTGACTACAAACCTTAAGCAGTTTACTTCTTTAACAAACATTATTGTAATATCTTGGAGGGAAGAAGCTTCACCATATTCACTGATCACAAACCCCTGATACATGCCATAAGCTATAGAAACCTCGACAACTGAGATAAATCTCATATTTTGCTGAATTTAGTTACACTGTTACATATAAAGGGGGCAAAGAGAACATTGTGGCATATTTCCTTTCTAGAAATTCCTGCGCAATAAATCACCAGCCACTTTTTTCAATCGATGATCTCAAGAAACACAAGCCAACAGAGGACGACATATATGTTTTCTCATCTGGGAACCTCAATCTCGACGACATTGACTACGACACTTCAATTACTGGCTAAATTTGACCTATACTCGTAGTACCATTAAAGAAACAACCTTTTTGAGCAATCCATGACCTACACCAAGGTTCTTCATGAACATATGAATTCCTACAAACCAGGGTTGTATGTCCTTGCATGAGAAAAAACATAAAGGAATATGTTTCTCAGTGCCTACTTTGTCAACAAAATAAAATAAATAGAAATACCAAACCACCCATAATAAAATTTCCTAGAAGGTCCTTTACCAATCAAAAATGGATAAAAGAACATCTTGAAAGTTATTGATAGGAAGACCCGTTGGTTTGAGGCAATTCCATTAAATACTTCAACATTTGAAAATATAGCAACCAAAATTGTTCAAGACTGAATCTCACGTTATGGTGTTCCAAGAAATATTATAACAGATCATGGAGAACAATTAGAATCACAAATATTCAAACACCTCACTGAAAAACTAGGAATAAAGGACCTAAGCTCCAAAACATACTGTCCTCAGACAAATGGCCTACTAGAGCGATTCCACAGAACCTTAAAAACACATCTGAGAATACTCTCAATCTAAAAAGACTGGACCAAATCAATAGCTTTCGTTTTATTTGGTTGAAGAAACACTCCATCAGCTACTACAAGATCAACTCTTTCACAGCTGTTATTCAGAAGAGAAACATCTAAACCATCAGAAATAATTAATTTTTGGAAACAATCCAATCTTAGAAGAACTTGAATTAGCATTAAATTTTGCACAATTAAATCAGCTATAAAGTTATTATATGTCAAAGGCCATTCTATTTGAAAAGCAAAGCTAAATTTAAGCATCTAAATGTCATTTATTCAATAAAGAAAATTAGAACGGCAGTTACTATGAGTAAAGACAACGTTTCAGCAATGTTCGTCAATGAACTATACTAAAAAGTGAAAGCCATAAGGTACTGACTTTGATGATATTCAGTTCAAGGTACTGAAAATTTAGCCAACCAATCCGAAAATATCTTTTATAAAATAATTAAAAATATCGATAAAATCGCTAAAACAAAGAAATCATTTTCCGCCTGTTTATCATTAAATTTTGCACAAAAAAAATCGAGGTTTATACTATTTTATTGCTTAGAATGATAACACATCGGTCAACATAAAGAGACTATCAACCAACATTAAAGAGTTTCAAATGAAAATTTACTATTCGTTTATTATTGTGTCCCGACTCGATCGACGAATCCCAACATGAACAACGTTTTAATCATGTCTCTAAGGAATATTTGCTGCTGCAAAAAATCCTTCATAGAAACGTTACAACTACCAACTTTTAACTGAATTTAGGAAGATGACTTAGAACTCTATTTTATTCTCATATTTTTATCGAGTTTTGCTGAAAATGATTTCCAGTATTGTGGTTTGATGATATTTGCTATCGTAATAGTAGGATTTCATCAAGCTTTTCGAACATATTCTGTGAAGGAACAATCCGCTAGACCAGTGGTTCACAAAGCAGTGGTCCGTGGACCAGTCCGCGAACCATAAATTACCGGTCCGCAACGTAAGTTGAATAGGAGGAAAATAGTGCCAGAATATTGCTTACACCTCATAAAATAAATCATATGAAATATTACAAAACGTAAAATTACAGAATATGAATTTCTCTATCTGGATTCTTTGGAACATGAATGAATTGTCCTATATTAATTTAGTTGATGACTTTTATATTTTTCTATTTGAACTTTATGAAAAGTATATTATGTATATACAACTTTGGGGTTTTCTCTATTTTTATTCTGTATAATTTTTTTAAATGAAAATTATTTATACATTGTCTATTTTCTGTGATTTATTAGAAATGCAACAGTTTTCTATAATTTTAAGGTTTTTTGTGTTGTAATTGTTTATTATAATATTATTGTTTTTACAATACTTATTGTTATTCTTATATGCACATTTTTTTTGTAAATATATTGTTAATTTTTTTGTAAAGTATGTGAATTTTTACAACTGAAATATATGTATTTAATAGTACATTAAATATTTGTAGTCCTACAAAATATAACCAACAATTAGTGGTCCGCACTAAAAATTTAAATTGCTTACTGGTCCGAACCACGTTTTTTGGTTGAGAAACACTCCTCTAGATATTCCCAAAATTTATACTATCATTCAAATATCTGTGTAGTAGAAGATATACCCATCAACAGCAAAAATTATGTTTATTACTACAAATGTCATTTTCAATAATACATATTCTACCAACTTACTTAATGATTTTCCTTAAAATCTAGAGTTTTGTAAAAAATAAAGTTCATCGTTTCAAACCCATTACAAAAATCAATTAACCTTGATTCGAAAATTTTCTTCTTCAACCTTTTTTTATATCATTTACTTTCAACTGGTTCACACTAAATGTTCTCAATATTTATTGGTAATAAGAATCGGAAATCATTATTCAAAATGTTTGTCTATAATTTGGTAAGAGCTAAAAAAAGAAAGGCCCGTATAAAGGGCTAAATAAAAAAAATTAATTAAAATAAACTATTTATTCTAATAACTATGAAACACACTCAGTGTTCAAGCTTGAGATTCACAAATTACCTTTATCACCGTTCTCTATGTTAGTATTTATAAAATATTATATATTAATATAAAAAAATAATTGACCGCTGTTCTTGATTATTGAAATCAATGAACCGTTTCTCAACACACAAGGCCGATAATTCAATATTGGACAAATAACACAACCGGACCCACTGAGTTGCCACAATTATCTCCCAAACATAAATACAGTCACCACCATCATCACAACTATACACACAAACGGCTCAGTGATAATAATAATATATAATTAATTATTACTCATTTCTATAATATATGGGTATCCAATCAACGGCCAATGGAATAATCATGGAACGACATTGGCGGCCTAGAAGAATGTCACCGTAGAATTAATAAAAATGAACATAGAATTAATAGTAAAATGTGATTTGATGATTGAGGCACCTCATCAGTATTGAGATGTTCAAGATCAAAATATTGATGACGATTAAACCCAATTAAAAATTAAAAAGAAAGAAATTAATTTGTTGTTTTATAATCTTCAGAGGCATTTCATGACAGCTGTGTCAGGTAAGTTGTGAGATTTTATTAATTTTTTGACGACATTATCATGCAATGTTAGCTTTCTTGATTAGATGATTCAATTCCGTCTTTTTTGGTAGTAGTTTTGATAACCTTCTGAAATAGGCAGCATTCGATAAGATGATTTAATAAATTTAGAATTAAATGAAATATTTTTAACAAATAATTTTTGTATTTCATACAAATTGTGGGATAAAGTTGATTTGGCATCAAGAATTTTTCATTTTAGCGCTTTCTTCATTTCTCCGAGTACAGAAGATTATTTAAAGGGAGTTATGTTAGAAGTCCATTAAAAAGATACTTTGTGAAAATCTACAGTAATCATATGAAATCAAGAGAAGAATTTTTGGATCTGATGGGGACATATGAAATTCAAAGTAGTGGAAAAATCTAAGACCTCATCCAAAAAGTAGATTTATTTAATTTAGAAATGTCGGCAATTTTCAGACTGCAGAAGAAAGAAAATTTGTTACGGGGAATTTTGATGGACATCTGAAAAACCAATACAGAGACCAGATGTAAGATCAGAAAGTTTCGGTAGAAGACAATCAGTAGATATGATTCGATAACGGAACACATAAAGGGATACTCAAAAGTTACAGGAAAGAATCTATATGCTAAGATGAGGAGTGATTGTAAGCTTTAAACCAATGCGAAGAGATCATAAAGTCTTTGAAAAAGACAATCAGCTGTTAGGAACTATAGCAAAAAGCGTCACGAAATTTACTAACATTAAGAACAATCGTTCTATAACAAATATTAATCCTTTTAAACTGAAAAGCTCATTTCAAAGTAAATGCACAATACACGTAATATTTTACAGAATTTGTTAACAAATACAAAATCTACGAGTGCTCAAACGGGTAGCGTAATAAGGACCTCTTGTATCGCATAGATGTCCAAAATCAATAAATCTTGTATTTGTTTAAAATCTGTAGTCGATTTCGTCCGATATTTAATGAAAAGTTTATACTGAAACCATAGAAACGATGAAATTTGACCTATACTAACAAAACGTTATTTATAAATAATGGAATCTAGAGTGTGCAACAAATGACAAAAGTCAGACAATGAAAGATTAAATTACGAAAGAGATATTGGAAAATATGATTGACATTTCCTGTTTATAAACGGCATATCTCGGTTTTGTACTTTTAAATAACTAATAGCACCAGTCAATAACTGAGAATACTGAGGCATTACCAACGAACGAAAAAACGAGAAAATTTTTAAAAGCGGTACTCGAAAGAAATTAATTTCAAATTTGGTTGTCAAAGACGTAAGTGAGAGTAATATCAATATTATCTACGGGAAATATCGATTTTGAGTGTTGGCAGTGCCAATTTAAAACGTTTAAATGAGTCGAGGAATTCTCTACTATCATTCTGTCTGTTGATTACTTTACTTTTCTTGATTATCTTTTTCTCCATTTATACATCTATCCAACCAGTAAGAGCAAGAATCAATGTTATATCAATGTCTTATAAATGGCATATCCAGAGTGATCAATTTTTACCGTAAAGATATTTCTCTGGAATTCTATTTGTATGACAGCTGTTTGAAGTTCTGTAACCAACAACTGATGCTTTACCAAAAAAAAGGAACCGTTATTGTATCAATTTTAATGTTCCAAGATGATATATGAAATATTTACTTTTGTGCAAATTTTTAATGGAATTTTAATTAAGGAAATTTGCTGTCAAATAGAAATCTTACTATTTACCTTGGAAACATTCTCATGCATATCTACAAAAGGTTTACACAATCATTTGCTCAATGATGACAGAAATTTATGAGATTAGATTCAACCAATATCGAAAGATTATATGAAAACGTTGTAGTTTGTTGTTTATTTCTTTTCCGGATATTTCTACTTATTTTATGAGTTCTATTCAAACTGAAAATTTGGAGATAGAAGATAGACCAATCAAATTAAAGTGCTTGATGTATACAAAGACCTCAGCGCGAAATACTGAAAGGAAGTAAAGATCTAGTTTATATCCAAATAACTTATTAATCGTGAAAGAGCTTTTAGAATGGATTTACAATTAAGTATCAAAATAAGGTAGTCAAAGCTGATTGGTCTTTAAGTAACCAATAGCTTTTGTTTTTACGCTTTAAGGTCAGATTTGAAAAATCTAAGATGGTAGCTAAAAGTTAACGAAAGCGAAATTTGTGGGATAAGAAAAGAGAAAATTCAACAATTTCAAGTCGCATTTCAATGTAAGTGGCTGACAGTGAAAAAATAACTCGCTACACTTCAATAATCATTCAAGTGGACAATTTTGTTTAATATCAAATTTTATTGGCTCCCAGGGGATATTTATGGAAATTACCAGCAATCTATCAAATAGAAATTTTTATAAATCAATTAAAAGCGTTTTTATCGAAAAACCATAATTATCTTCATTTAAATAAAATAAATCCAAAAAGATATATAAAATATTAAATTTAATAATTCAATTATGCGGTGTGGATAAAAGGTACTTATTGATGGATATAAATAGTACGCCAATGAAACCAGCACAAACCCCACGTGGGATTTACATCAAAAGTTGAGTGCTGTGTAAACTGGTGCGTTGCTATTCAAGAGATAGAGGGAATCAGTCGTTGGCAACTTGTTTACATCACCAACCGGTACACAGTAGTAGCGAGAGTGAATGATATTGGTGGTTGCATTTCCCCTCGAAACCTTCATTTACGAAACTCGCGCTTACTGTAGGGAACATAAAGCCCCAAAAGTGTCTCGCCATCCCTCATAATATTCTTCACGTTTGCATTTGCTTTTCTCGCATATTCAATCTTTATCCTTTCACAATAACCTTCAACAAACCCACTGTTCCTGCCAGAGCAAAACTCTCCCTTATAAATAATGCCATTATTTACTGGTTCATTTTTATCCACTGATATTCATTTCTGTACGAGTCTGAGGACTTTTCCCACTAACGAATGTCATTTGTTTAAAATGTGATTTCAGCTCTCAAAAGACAGCAAAGGAACGCCTATGGAGGGTGCTTGATTTCTGGTGCAATTCCCGATGTAATTATAACTATAATGATTTCCATTTATTCAGTTGAGACATAGATAAGTCCCTAACAGGGCCCAATGTGGACGAATTATACGTTTCGAATTATTACCACGCAACGCTGAAGGTTTTAGAAGAATCAAGTCTTTGTAAAGAGTTTCGGCAAGTTCGTGTTAATTACTAGATTTTTTTTCATTTATATTTTGTGTCACACCTTAGGAACTTACTTTATAAATAAATCGAAATATTCGATATTTGACATGCCGTGATTTTGTGGAGGCAGTGCTGAAATTTACACGGATGTGGACAAGTAAGGCCGTGTAGCAGATGGCAGTGTTCCTAATTTTATTAGAGGTTTTGATAATTTGGGAAAGGAAATGAATATATATAACTGGGTTGTCTCTAAGTATCGATGGGAGAGGTGTTCGCCAGGAACATTGGTGAAATATGAAATGTTATAGTAAATATACTTTCATTGATGCAATCTGTACTTTTATTGATGAAATCTGTACTTTTATTGATGAAATCTGTACTTTTATTGATGAAACCTGCACTTTTATTGATGAAATTTGCACTTTTATTGATGAAATTTGCACTTTTATTGATGAAATCTGTACTTTTATTGATGAAATCTGTACTTTTATTGATAAAATCTGTACTTTCATTGATAAAATCTGTACTTTTATTGATGCAATCTGTACTTTTATTGATGCAATCTGTACTTTTATTGATGCAATCTGTACTTTTATTGATGAAATCTGTACTTTTATTGATGCAATCTGTACTTTTATTGATGAAATCTGTACTTTTATTGATGAAATCTGTACTTTTATTGATGAAATCTGTACTTTCATTGATAAAATCTGTACTTTTATTGATGAAATCTGTACTTTTACTGTTGAAATCTGTACTTTTATTGATGAAATCTGAAATGTTATTGATGCAATCTGTACTTTTGATGATGAAATCTGTACTTTTATTGATGCAATCTGTACTTTTATTGATGCAATCTGCACTTTTATTGATGAAATCTGTACTTTTATTGATGAAATCTGTACTTTTATTGATGAAATCTGTACTTTTATTGATGAAATCTGTACTTTTATTGATGCAATCTGTACTTTTGATGATGAAATCTGTACTTTTATTGATGAAACCTGCACTTTTATTGATGAAATTTGCACTTTTATTGATGAAATTTGCACTTTTATTGATGAAATCTGTACTTTTATTGATGAAATCTGTACTTTTATTGATAAATCTGTACTTTATTGATAAATCTGTATTTTTTTTTTTTTTTTTTTTTTTTTTTTTTAAATCTGTACTTTTATTGATGCAATCTGTACTTTTATTGATGCAATCTGTACTTTTATTGATGCAATCTGTACTTTTATTGATGAAATCTGTACTTTTATTGATGAAATCTGTACTTTCATTGATAAAATCTGTACTTTTATTGATGAAACCTGCACTTTTATTGATGAAATTTGCACTTTTATTGATGAAATCTGTACTTTTATTGATGAAATCTGTACTTTTATTGATAAAATCTGTACTTTCATTGATAAAATCTGTACTTTTATTGATGCAATCTGTACTTTTATTGATGCAATCTGTACTTTTATTGATGCAATCTGTACTTTTATTGATGAAATCTGTACTTTTATTGATGAAATCTGAAATGTTATTGATGCAATCTGTACTTTTGATGATGAAATCTGTACTTTTATTGATGCAATCTGTACTTTTATTGATGCAATCTGCACTTTTATTGATGAAATCTGTACTTTTATTGATGAAATCTGTACTTTTACTGTTGAAATCTGTACTTTTATTGATGAAATCTGAAATGTTATTGATGCAATCTGTACTTTTGATGATGAAATCTGTACTTTTATTGATGAAATCTGTACTTTTATTGATGCAATCTGCACTTTTATTGATGAAATCTGTACTTTTATTGATGAAATCTGTACTTTTATTGATGAAATCTGTACTTTTATTGATGAAATCTGTACTTTCATTGATGCAATCTGTACTTTTATTGATGCAATCTGTACTTTTATTGATGCAATCTGTACTTTAATTGATGAAATCTGCACTTTTAATGGTGAAATGTATTTTCAATAATAATGTATGTATTTTTAATTATAAAATCTTTTACTGGAGAAATATGAATTTCATTTACTAAAATTGTACTTTATGATGCTACTACTTTTAGTAATTGGGATTTCAGCTTGTTTTGATGAAATCAGAATGCCCACTTGTGGAATTACCATTTACCCGTGCATACCTACAAAATCACCTTAAAGATTTACAAAAGTATCAGCCCAAAGACAATGAAAGAAACACGTCAACCAGATTTTATAAGATCATTTATTCAAACAAAGACTATCCCGCTCATTATAGGAATATATTTATATCTAATCTGGCGGTTCGAGATTATTTATTTAAATATAGATTTTCTCCGAGATTTTTTTATACCAACTTTTTTAAAAATTGCAGTCATCCTACGGGAGATCTTGAGAGAGAGAAGAGAGAGAGAAACCCATAAATAATACCATAAATAAAAAAGACTTACTTTATTCTGATTTGCTTTATGAATGAGTGAATTCGACTGAGGCGGTGTGATAACATTGAGAGCGTGTGAATGTGTGGATGTATTTGCTGATGACGATGAAGAAGGAATAGCGAGCGGGTGACTAGTAGTGGTTTGACGAAGTGGTTGATAAGTCGACAACGGATGCTGATGAGATGACATTGGCATAAACGGATGCTGCTGAATGCTATTAAATGGTCGCGTATTAGATGGAATACCACCACCGAAAAACGGTGCATTGCCAATTATTCCAGGAGGTGCTGGATTGATCATTACACCGTTCACTGAGTTTTGGCTTGAAGTCAAAGGCATGCTGCTCATTGGAGTTGATGGACGGAAATTATTATTATTACTTCGTAGGACTTGTTGCATTTGCTGGAAGTGTTGCATGTTACTCCTTTCACGGTCCATTTCGACATCTTCTAATCGCTGAGTCAAAGCCAATTTTTGAGTAATTGCCATTCGAAGCAGTGAATTAACCGTACGTTTTTCATCTTCAGCTGCCTAACGCAATTGGAAATAGTTCAGAAAAAAGAAATAATAAAAATGTGAAAAATGTGAAAAAAAAATTGTAGTAGAAAATCAATAATAATTTCTACAATTGTAAAATAGATATTTTACACAATCGGTGTAATTATTACTCATTGCAATTAATAAATAAATTTCAACTCACTACTAGCAATGAAAACAACACAAATGCCATAATTTATATTATTATGGAAAAAAAATATCAATGAAATGCTGTGTAATATATGAAATTATACAAAACACAAATAGTGATAAAAATTTTAATTTTTTACGAAAATAGTTTGCAATTATCAAATAAAAGTTTCAAATTTTTTTGAAGGAAATATTTAATTTTATTTATTGAGATTTATTTTTGTAATTTACATTATATCGAGCGAATTACTTTTGCTTGATAATGAGGACGAACTGATAAGGTTTTAACGTACGGTACGGTAAACGGTATGGCAATTGAGTTTTTGTGTTGCTACAGTTTCAATAAATTTAGAGCAAATAAGAAAGTGAGTCAAGTAAATTCTACATTAACCAAGAAAATCGTCAATTCAAAAATGTTTCCTCTGTAGCTTATTTGTTGTAGTAGTGACGAGAAATAGATGCTTTATGATAGTCGCAAAAGATCAATTCCAGAATGCATCAAAAGAAGTGGTTCTTAACCGGTGTTCCGTAGAATTAGGTGAAGTGTTCCGCCAAATTTAGATATTCAGAAATATATGCTATTTTAGAATTCAATTTAGTTTCATTTTTACATCTTCCCTCTCCACAACACCAACCATAACATTTAAGTAGGTATTGCGCTTCGCACAAATCTTCCACTTTCGTTCTTCGGCACTTAGTTGAAAGAACCCCAGGTGTTCCACCAAACATTTTTAGGTAACAAAATGTCCCTTTATTACTACTGGTCTATAGTATGACTAGCTATAAAATTAACTAGTTGAAATTTATTCCACTTATTAAGCATTGATATTACAGAAACATAAGAACGAACCTAAATACGTCTGACAAAAAATGTTAACATGTAATTCGAAACCATATTGAAAAAAATAAAAGCATGGAATTTTTAAAGAAAATCGACACAACCTGTCAGAAGATGATCTGAAAGTATTTTTAATTCAAAATGCTATAGATGAAAATGAAACCAAGAAAGATTCGAAGTTACAAGGCCTTAAAACATTCGAAGAAATGAAAGATAGAATCAGAATCATTAAATACGATGAAATAGAAATTGAAAATATTGTTGCTATACATCATGTGAACAGAAATTAATGTAAAAACTAAAATGTTAAATGAAGGTCTAACATGGAATTAATGGAGACCAAAGCAAAGTCAGATGAATGGAAGAAATGAAAAGAGCTTTTATGCTAGACAGGCAGAATATAAATCACTGTTATATTTTTTTAATGACTGTCGAAATTATTGTAGGAGTAGAATACTTAATAAGAATATAGAGAAATTTTATAGAATTACGGCAACCTATGGTTATTAATCATTGTAGTTGAAAAAATAACATGTTTTGCTTATTAATTTGTTTTTTGGTTCATCTCTACTCCTTTACATTAATAAATGACAACCTACAATTTAAGTTGAAAATTAAAAATTTATGTTATGAAATCTTTTCAACTACAATCATTAATAACGATAGATAGTCGGGATTCTGTAATAGTTAATTAATTTTCTTTCAAACTATTTTTATGCATTTTTCGGCGTACACAGGCAAGTACTGTAAAACCAAGGATAGTTCATTATTACATCTATGATATTCTGTGATTTTGCCACGAGATAATAATGTTGTAATTCTAGTAATAATAATTTTAATAATCCCGTGATTTAAGCAGTGGTAGATATATTAGATCAAAATGAACCCATTGAAAGGAGGTATTTGGATGATAAAACGACCTCTGTGATGATGATATCTCTAGAAGTTGTAAACTTGCAATAGTAAAATAACCGCTTTTCATGTTTAGAACAGTTGACGGGAAATCAGTGTTCAATTTCAGGAAAGGAGTCCGAGAAACGTGAACACTATATACAAAAGGCAACCGGTTTGGTTAGATAGTGACAAAAATAACAATATGGGCATTAGTGTTTCAATTGAGAATATTATAAATATAATTGTAGGGCAAGTGTAGTGCCAGCAGTCGCGGTGATTTCCACTCCAAAAAAGTATTTAAAGTTTTTACCCGTAGTTGAAACTGATGAATTTTTATGCATTCGCCGTTGTAACATTAATATCTCGGCAGTAAAAATACATCCATTTTGGAATGTAAATGTTAAAATTGATTAAAAAAAGAATGCATATTATTTTATCAATCATATCCGTTTAATGTTTAGTAGAAAATAACGATTTGGCAAATGAAAAATATATAAATAATTCAACATTTTTTTAAACATTGAATTCGAATTTTTTAATAATTTTTTTTAATAAAATGAAAAAAATTATTAAAAATTTTTAGAATAAAAATAAGATTGTGTTTTATTGTTTTTGATAAATTTAGAAATATTTTATAAAAATAAAAAAAATTCCAAAAATAAAATAAAAGATTTTAAAGTAAAATTAAAATTTCAAAAAAATTATTTCAATTAAAAATTTTATTTTTTAAGTAAATAAATTTGTTATTTTTAAAAATAAAATAAAAAACAATTATTTGATAAATTTACAAAATAATTTAAAAATATATTTTATAAAAAAATAAAACAATTAACGGTTTTAAATTAAAAAAGAATTATTTCAAAAAAATATTTGATTATTTAAAAATTATAATTTTAAAATTTTTTTAAAAAAAAAACAATTATTTGATAAATTATTAACATTCATTAAATAAAAATAATATTGTAGTTATTTGGGTAAAATATTTTATAAAAAAATTTAAACTTCCAAAAATAAAATTAGCGATTTTAAAAGAATTATTTAATTAAATATTTTATTTTTTTGTTTTTGATAAATTTATAATATAATTATAAATAAATTTTATAAAAACAACTTTTAAGTATTTAACTTTTTTTTAATTATTTTATAAAAATAAAATAAAACCCATTATTTGAAAAATTATTAAAAATCAAATAAATAAAAATAATATTGTAATTTATTGTTTTTGATAAATTTTTAAAAATAAAATTTTTATTGTAAATTTAAAAATTTAAGTTAAATTTATATTTTAAAATATAATTTATTAAAAATCAATAATCACCTGTAGTTGCTGTTGCAATTCATCGAGCTGGGTGACATATTCATCGCATCTCTGCGCAAACATAGCTCGCAATGACGCAAATGTTGCCGCATCTTCTTTTAAGGCTTTCAATTCGGTTCTCAATTTAACCATCGTATCAGTCACCACAACTTTTTCATTTTCATATTTCTGTTTCAAATTCGCCAAAGCAGTCTCAGCCGTGGCCTTATTAGCCCGTAAAACGTTGCGCAATGTATTGATTTGATCTCGCTTTGTGGTAAGCATTGACTTGAGTTTAACGAGTTGAGACTGCAATTCCTCAGCCTCAGCCGAATTCATTGAACTACTATTGTCATTGGTTGCATTGCTGCTTTCTTTGAATTTTTGTAACTGATGAACGATTGCTATCAATGTTGACAGTGAGCTTTTCAGATGGCTCACGATATTGTGGTGATTTTCAACTTCTTTCGACAACTCTTCATAGGATTCTCCACTGAATACTGAAGATTCTCCGAACTCCGATGAAAGAGAATCGTCTGGAGAATCTTTCCGGGAAATATCCTCACGAGAAACGAGTCCAAGATTGCCGATTATATCTGCCATTACTTTTGATGGTGTTTCTTTAATAACTGCACAGATCGATGTGTAGAGTAACGCTAAAGTGGCTAACGATGATTTCATGCTTCTTGTTGACAATCCTACTTCCGAAAGCAAATGTTGATAATTAGTTGACAATGAAACTAGATCTTCTTTCGATGATTTTAGTTCACCTCTAATATTATACAACTCAACTTGTTGTCGAACTATTTCCTCTTTGAGTTCTTCTTCCGATTGGAAACTCTGGTCAACATTTTCCCGAGTGTGATATCGTTTCAACTCATGCTGCATACTCGACATTTGTTTTAATCCGACTTTGTATCGACTTTCTAATTGTTTAACGGTTTTCCTCATTCTCAAAATTTCCCCTCGTAATTCCTCGCCTGTCCATTTGTCGAGAGATTCACTTTGAGTAATCGATTCATTCATATCACCAGATCCATCAATGGCCAATTTATCAAATGTTGTAATGGTTTCCAGCTGTGATTTCAGTTCGCCGATTATTTCCTGACTTTGAGTTGCTTCTCTTTGGTGTTTTTCTAGTAAATGTTTCAGTTCTTTTATTTGTCTAATCGACTCTAATCTTTCTTCGTCCATTTTTTTCATATCCGAAGTCATTTGATTCATTTGCGTTCGTTGCAATTCAGAAAATAAATCCATTGCATCTTCACTTTCAATTATGTGCTTTTGATTGGTTAATTCTAACCCAACATTGTCGAGGTCTAAATTGAGGAATTTAAATATCTATGGTGTTGCAGATTTGGTAAAATCTTTTCTGCTCATGTGAAACACCAGAAAAGAAGTCAATGGAAGCCAATATTAAGATATACATGTATAATTCATTCTTACTCGTGTTAAGGGGGTTTTCAGTGGTATGCGGAAGATTCATCCCGGGACAATTCATCCAAATTAAATAAAAATTACGATATAAAGTAAAGCAACCAAAGAAATTTGGTTTTTTATAATAACTCAGTTTTTATTAAGATTTAGTTCAAGTTTTAATTGTGAGACAAATGCGCAATTGCACTAAGATACAATAACACATTTGTTTTTTCATATATCCATTAACGGCACCCCGACTAAATAGTTCCGTCAAAACTTCTCAATGTAACTAATGCCGACAAAAGAACCCGGTCGAAATGCCATAAATTTTTATTATTGTTAACTGCAATTAAAATAAACAACATAAACTTGTCAAAATAAATTATACTAGCTAATGTTGTTTTAAAATATTTATAATGGTTTTGACACGTATTTATGTTTGAGATCAATATCACTCATTTCCATCCAGACAACAGACAACCAGAAGCTTCAAAGGCAAAGTTCGTTCAACTGAATTGACGGCTTCGAACACTCGCTCCCAACTACGATGGCATAGAATGTCTCGATTATCTTCGTAGAATTACTTACAACCTGACTATTTAAACTACAGAACTTTTTCTATGTTTTTAACAATTATATTAGTTTGTTAGTTTTTTTGGTTATTTTTCTTGAACTATTTTGTCATGGCTATTTTGTCGGTGCTATTTTGAGGGTAAGTTATCTTGTTAGGGCTATTTTATCCGGGCTATTTTGTCGGGGCTATTTTGTCGGGGCTATTTTGTCGGTGCTATTTTGTGGGTAAGTTATCTTGTTAGGGCTATTTTATCCGGGCTATTTTGTCGGTGCTATTTTGTGGGTAAGTTATCTTGTTAGGGCTATTTTATCCGGGCTATTTTGTCGTGGTTATTTTGTCGTGGTTATTTTATCCGGACTATTTTGTCGGTGCTATTTTGTGGGTAAGTTATCTTGTTAGGGCTATTTTATCCGGGCTATTTTGTCAAGGCTATTTTGTCGTGGTTATTTTATCCGGGCTATTTTGTCAAGGCTATTTTGTCGTGGTTATTTTATCCGGGCTATTTTGTCGGTGCTATTTTGTGGGTAAGTTATCTTGTTAGGGCTATTTTATCCGGGCTATTTTGTCGGGGCTATTTTGTCGGTGCTATTTTGTGGGTAAGTTATCTTGTTAGGGCTATTTTATCCGGGCTATTTTGTCGTGGTTATTTTGTCGTGGTTATTTTATCCGGACTATTTTGTCGGTGCTATTTTGTGGGTAAGTTATCTTGTTAGGGCTATTTTATCCGGGCTATTTTGTCAAGGCTATTTTGTCGTGGTTATTTTATCCGGGCTATTTTGTCGTGGTTATTTTGTCATGGCTATTTTGTTGGGGTTATTTTGTCCTGGCTATTTTATCATGGCTGTTTTGTCCGGGTTATTTTGTCGGTGCTATTTTGTGGGTAAGTTATCTCTTTAACTCTTTCGACCAAGTTACTTGCATGAATGCTACCTTCTGTTTCTGACTATATCCAGCCCTTCAGTCCCCAACAAACATAGTGGAAGGTTGACATCATGGCATCGAATCACTCTTCACGTGCACTCATCCTTCACTATGGTTGATGATTGAATGGCTGAAGTAAGATAGTCAGAAACAGAAGGCAGCATTCATGCAAGCAACTATCGGTATCTATGAAATTAATTTCAAGAAATATCGCGATTTTGTCGAAAGAGTATACTGAGGATACGGAAAAACAAATGTTCCATTGTATCTTGGTGCAATTGTGCATTTGTCGCATAATTAAAACTTGAACTAAATCTTATTAATAACAAATCATTATTATTAAAAACCAAATTTCTGTGGTTGCTTTACTTTATATCGTAATTTTTATTTAATTTGGATGAATCGTCCGCAAATCGGGTATCCGATAATTATACAATATCTAATGATCAGCTGGAACTTTTGCAATTATTTTCAGTTTATTAAGTATAGTTGAGTATCTTTATGACTACTAAATAAGGATAAATCGAGGTAACTCCATTTAACCTCAATAACCACAGAGTAAACAAATCTACTGTATTAAAGGTCATGAATAAATAAATAATTGTTCAAAAAGTTAAAACATCGCTAAAAAGTTTTTAAAAAATAAAATCAATATAAAAATCTAAATCAATGTAAAAAAATTACAAAAAAAGAATTTTAAAGACTCCTGAAAAAATTCTCAGTGAATTGAATAATGTAACGTTGGCATATGGAAAACGAATTACTTCATACAATTTATGTTAATAAAGGAGTTGAAAAAGAAATTAAAATATGCGTTACTATTGGTTACTAAAAACTATTGGGAAAAAAGAGAATTTTAGTGAAAATTTAAAAATAAATTCCAGTTTGAGCCAATCAAGAAAAACTTTCAAATTTATTTTAAAAGTATCAACATTAATTTTGATTAAAAAAATTAGATTTTTAGTGCAAAATCAAATGTTTTTGTAACATTATTAACCCCAGGAGGTTCCCAATAGGTTTTATTATCTTTTTGTATGTGCTACATTTTATTACAGTCATGATTAATACTAATCCTTAATACCAAATTACCTGCACGCAATTTCAATTGTCCAATTTTAATTAACCAATAAAAATTCTCAAATATAACAACATAACTTCGGTGATATTTTAGGGATACTTTACAGGCTAAATTGGATAATTAGATTCAGTTAAATACCCAGCTGCGCGGGGATCAATGGTAACGAGCGATTGAACGATGCAAATTCGATTAAAATCCCCTCGGAGGAACAGAAGAATAACATTATTATTTCTAGTGGATTACCTGTAAATCTTAAGGGCTTCCCATAGAACTTAATATTGAGCTCTTTTATGGATGTATTACGTGCTACAAACGGAGCACAATCAATTGGGGCCCCTGAAATCCCACTGGCTTGTCCCTGGTCATTTCCGTTCCAAAATGAAAAAGAAATAAAAACTTTTGCAACTGTATTGAAGGAAATTCATCGAAAATGAACTAGAATAATCCACCAATTGCTATGTTTGAATTTGGGATTGAATTTATTGAACCAATTTTCCGCTTCGCTAAGCAGAAATGAAGAAAAGCAACGTGATCAGAAAAAACGAGAGATAATTCGATTAAATAAATAGATTTCAAGATCTCTAGTAGTAGAAAAGCCTGGCGTATTATATAAACACCCACGCAAAGTTGATGTCGATGTCACCGTTCAGAGATAAACAAACAAATAAATAGTTAGCAGTTAAGTTATTCACGATGATTTCAATAATTATTGCAATTAAATATATATTTATATTCATAAATACTATCATAAACTTGACAAAAAAAATCAATGGAGTTTCATAATAATCCCAGATCGACATACCAATGGGTATATATGCGGTCAATCAACCAATGAATACCCTATGACTAATGATCTGGTGACAGATTTACCGATCGGTATTATAAATTGTTATTTACTTTATGTTTAATTGCGCAACTATAATAGACCAATAAGAATTGTCGAAATTTTTTATAGCGATTCATGGCGGATTTGAATAGTAATTGTGATTCATTTAGATAATCACTGTGGAATACATTGGAATTATTGCTCTGGAGGCTATTAGAGGAGCCATGGATGCTTCCAACGCTAACGAAAAACCCATATATAGAATGTTTACATAGGAACCCCGAACAATTAATGTAAACTAGATCAGATTCTTTTTATTTAATGAATTTCTACAATGGTTTTCTAAATCACTAAATTTAACCGTAAAATCTAAATAAAATCATTAGTGATCAATGCACACCCCCCCCGAATCCTACAATATTAATACACGCGTGGTATCGATGGAAATGGACACTAAACGATTGTATTGCAAAGAAACAAATACCCAGTCACTGATATCAATAAAATTACCATTAATCAATGCCCCCTTTCTTTTGAGTCCCCCGGATAATGAGATACAATCCCCCCATAAAGTGGACATGCAAACGATTGGGTAGCAAGGAAACCAACATTTATCGACTAATTATAATCTCTAAATCAGAATAAAATCACTATTTATCAGCCTACCGCTCCAAATCCTAAAAATATCAACGCCCGTCATAGTTATGAAAAAATCGATACCTAAATTTATGACTTGCAAAGAAACCAACTCCCAGTTGATAATAAATAGTGAAATATATCAACTCACTATTAGAATCGTCCAAATTCTGCACGCTCAGCTGGTTGCCAGCCGAGTTTCGTGCGGAATTCTCGGCAGCCAATCGGATGTCGTTGTGAATATTACTCAATTGGTAATATGAATCGGCGTTGATTTTGTTTTCCAACTCTTTCTTGAACGCATATTTCTGTTCCCGTTCCAACTGCAACGATTCCAGTGCATTTTCCAGCGATTTGCCATTTATTTGCAACAATTTATTGATCTCCTCTAATTGGCTGTGGAGAATATCGTTTTCTTCTTGACTGCGCTTTAATTCGTGCTTAATTCCCTCGAATTCCACCTAGACACAAGCACAAATCAATGAAACAATACAAAAAAAATTATATTTGAACAGCATACACAAGTTAATCAATAATCAATTCTCGTACTACTCCAAATAGACAGTCTACCAATATTTAATCGATTAACAACTCGATTTTTGTCAACAAACAACACTATAGATCTCAACTGAAAAAAACGAAAATCCACCTCTTCATTTATATCATTAAAAATATTTCAAATTAATAAAGCTTTTAATTAAAAAAAAGATGTTATTTACCTGAGCCTTTTTCAATTGCAAAATGTGTTTTTGTAAACACAGATTTTCTTCCGCAAGATCACTATTGTCGCCAATCATTTGAGTTTCTTTATGTTTCAGAATTTTCACTTCGTTTTTTAATTCACGTCGAATATTCTCACATGTAACTATTTCCTCTTCTTTCTCCGTAATTTGTTGAATTAATTTATCACTTTCTTCCAACTGTCTATCAAAACGACTTTTTAATGTGCGAACTTCCATTTCTAAATCTCGAATTCTTTCTTTCAACTGCATCTCAGTATTTGTAGTTTGCATTAATAAATCGTCCTCTTCCTGATAACCGACTACACTTGCCTTTCGTAACAAGCGGCTTTTTTCTTCGGCGTCCTTAAAAATCAATTTTAGTGAATATTAGTAACAATTGCATTATGTACTTTTTTATATAACTCGATTTCGTATTTTAAGTCATTGATAGTTTGTTCATAATGAAAAACTTTTTTACGTAAATTTTCATTATCTTCCAAAAGATTTAATCCGTGTTTAGCTGCATCATTTTTCTGTTCATTAGCCCGATCTAATTCACTTTTTAAGTATGCAACTTCATCTTTCAAAATTTCAATAGTAGACATTTATTAAAATAAAAACGAAATTTTCTTTATTTTTTTCTAAAATTTAAATATAAAATTAATATTAATATTTAAAATCTAGTATTTATTTTAATTTGAAGTTAAATAGATAATCTTTTAGAGTTTATGTTTGTATTCAAATAATTTTGAAAATATAAAATGATTAAAATAAATTAGCTATTAAAACAAGGCTAAGAAAATCAAAAAATTATAAAAACAAAAAAACTGATTTTTGTAAAATATATACTTTTGAGCCATCAATAATTAAATTATAATAATTGTGTATCCAAATTTAAAACGTCTGTTGTAAATATTAATTTATATTATATTGGCCAAGTAATTTTCACATAATAACGAGTTTCCATTAATTTAATATTATACCGATTATTTTTAACACATCTAAAATTTATGTTCTTAAATTAATTATATTTAATTTTAACTCCAATATTCAAAATAGATTAATATCTATTGATAGTCCTAGGTTAGGCAGGAATAACTAGAAACATTCACCTTAATAATGTTGGGCCAGAACGTAAACGGCCTTGAAGAATGATTTAATGGATCAGTAACACACACGCAAATATAACATGCACTTTAAATAAACCTATTGAAACACCAATTAAACCATATAAAATATGAGAAAAAAGGAGAATTAAATATAAATTAATAAACATAAAAATAAATTAAAATAATAACAAAATGCACCAAGATTCGCACGATACCTACACAAATATAACAAGAAAACACAACAAATTCGACAAAATTGAAAAAATTAATAAAAGTTCATTAAAATGAAATTTAAATCGAAAAATTTGAATTAGTAATAATTCAATAAAAATCTTAAATAAAAAATTATAAAAATAAATCAAAAAATAATAAAATTAAAGAATAGAATTTACTAGAAAATAACAAGGTCGAATTTTGTTTTACTGCATCAAATTTCACACGCGAGAAAAATAGGTATAAATACTGATCCATTTTCACACTTAACTTAACCATTTTTGAAAATCTTAACCGTTTTTCGAAACTACCTATTTTTAGCCAGTTTTAAAAACCTTATTTTCAAACTATTTTGAAACTAATTTTGAATTCGTTCTTTAGCAACTATTCAACTGATTTTAGGTGAGAAATATTTATGTTGGAACCCTCTTTCCACGTCACGTCCATTGCATCTCGGTAGAGCTCTGCTTGGCGTCGACGTGGGGAGAGAGGCATTTATGTTATTTTATGCTATTTTATGCAATTTTTTGGAATGGTTATGAAGGGTAATTATGTTAATTTTTGTTCATAATTAATAAATATTATTGATATACATAAATTGTTTTATATATATTTTCATAAACTAAATTAAACTGTCGAAATTTTTCCGGCCCACAGCCAACACATAACGCAAGAAAGTAAAATCTACATAGTACAGATGCATGTAAGTGCGTGGAAAATCGCCAATGATATGTACCCGTGAAGACTCAGCGTGCGCAACGCAGCGGTCGTAACGTCAATATTTATCCCTATAGCTGAAGCGAGAAATAAGGAAGGAGTCTCTGGCTACTTCCTCGTTTCTCAATTCTGTAAAATCGACTTAAATTTATATTACACACGGCTTAAAATTATCACACCGAGTAGTCCAGTGGGCACTCAGTAAATATAATGTAAACACAATATGCGTCTAAGGCCTATTAAAGGGAAAGGGCACGGGATTAAATTAACTGAAATCGTTGTTATAGCTTTTTTTTGGATTAATATTTTGAAATAAATAAAATTTATTTGAAGTCCTTGAATTCGATTAAACTGCGATTATTGATAAAAATTAAAGTAACCATTGATTGTAAAAGTAAAGTGTTTTATGGCTTAAAATTACAGTAAATGTTGGGTAAAAGTAATTCGTGATTTAAATTATTGATTAAAATTAGGGTAATGGCAAATAATTTCGTCAATTAAATTATTATAATTCGTTCAATAAAAGTAATCTGATCTTTGAGTAAGAACGAGTAATGTACTGACCTAATCAAAAATCAACCCCGATAAACATGAAAGCAATTACGAATCGAATTCATTGATTTCAAATACTGAAACGTGTCAATTAAGAGAAAAATGATTCTCGAATAAAAGTGTGGAATCCCTTAGTTAAATTATTGATTAAAACTAATGCAACGACACGTAATTTACTGATAATTCATGGTAATAAAATCGAAGAAGGGATTAAGTAAAAGCAAGTGATTAAATTAAATTATGGATTAAAAAAAAAATGAATATTGAATAGAAGTAAATATAGCGTTGATCAAATTAAATCTATTCGTTGGTAACAATTAAGATGAGTTTCGGGTAAACAGAAATATCTCATTGATTAAACTAATTCAGATAATTATTGAGTAAAACCAAGGTAACCTAGTTTTTTTAGTAAAGTAAAGTATTGATTAAGGATAAGTAATATAAATTCCTTGAATAACAATAATTCGTTGACTAAAATAATTCATAGATTAAAGTTAGAAATGAATTGAATAACCGTAAGATAGTTTCTTTGATAAAAATCAAGCGACTTTTCGATGTAAATTAAAGATTCATGGATTTAAAATTATTGGATTAGTATTAAAATAATTTCGCGGATTAAAGTACAAGTTGATCCAGCTAACCTTAGGGAAAACTATTAGAAATTCGACTAATGGACGTCAAAATGTATTACCGATAACACAATCCCTTAGTTAGAACTAGAATAATTTATAGATTTAGAAAAAAGGTTTTCTTTAATTATTATAAATTCAGGAATTGCAGCAAATTGATTAAAGATAAAATTATTACTTAAACTAAATTAATATAATTGTAAAAGCCAAAGTTTAAGATGAGAGAAAATTTGTATTAATATCACATAAAGTGTTACTGATTCTATTGTTGTTGAACAAATAAAATTCCACATAACGAAAATATCCCCAAAAGAAGGGTATTGCATCTACTTGGAAGCCTCAGTAAGCGTAGGAAGTTTTCTAAAAATTGTCAGTAAATACAGTCGAACTAATCAATGAAATAACTTACCAGAATTGAGAAAATCGAGTGTAGGCGAAGCAGTTGAACAGTAATTCGGAAAATACGACGTGAATAATATAATTACCGGATGTAAACATTCTAAATCACCTTTAGTCAACCGCTTAAGTTGTAACGGTAAGATCCGCCGGAAATCGTTCGCCCACCAGGATACAACCACGCACGACTAAGTTATTTCGGATCAATATCCGGCCTAGATCTTAAAGTCCGATTAACCATAAATGAAATTGTAAACAAACTTTAAATCAATTTACAAATTCTCTTAGGTCAATACACGATTATCCGCCTACTATATCATATGTAATATTTTAAGATTAATATGCATATATTAAATAAATTAAATATCAGGTTTATCTCACCTATGTGATTCATTACATTATTATCCATCACCCCATAAAGGAGTACACACCAAAGAGCCAGGTCCGTAAAACTTGTAGATAAACCGCTCACCCGTTTCACAAAAGTTACAACAGAAAGTGACGCTAATAGAATTCGATAAGTTTAAAGTTAGATAAATCTAATGGCAAATAATGTAGGCATCATTTAATTGATTTTCACGTAAAGCGGTTAAGTTAATATGATCACGATGATATTTCCGACCTGTCATTCGAACAATAGTGAGTCAAGTACACGACCCGAGTAAACTATTTAAATAAGCTGTTTTCATCCCATATATACAAGTAGTTGACCTTGATGCGTTTTTAGAAAAGAATATGCCGCGCAAAGGGAACAACACTCCTATGATCGATGAGCAACCTCGAAAAGAATCACCCTTAAGGGCGAAAATCTTCCAGGAAATCCGGCAGCAATGGCCGTACCCCACGACTTGGAGGTTACTGGGCCTAAACGGTGATCCATGCGGACTCACCGGGCAACAGTACCCAGCGGCAGAAATATATACCAATGCTCAGAATCTCCTCACCCAATGGGAACGGGTGCAGGAGCAGGTGGATTTGCAGGTGGTCAAGGCGAGGATGTATCTCGCCAATGTAGAAGAAGACATCCTCGCCGGGCGGATTGCAGTCGCCTATCCACCTCGCCCAGTTCGTGATACCCGACGACCCTATACAGTGGAGGCTCTCAAACGAAGCCTGAAGAGACATTGCCCCGAAGAGTGAATTGATAGTGATAGATTTCATGTAGTAACTGATTTAAAATATTAGAAATTTGCGTGTTATTTCTTCTTATGGCTAGAATTATTCGTGATTTTGTTTAATGAGATAAATGATGATCTAATTTAACCTATAATGAATTAAAATGATATCTTTGGTTATAGTGATGTCTTCCCTACAAATCCTACAATCTGAACTGGACCACGCAAGACAGTCAAACGCGGAGTTACTCACCCAAATTATTCAATTGACCCGCGAAATGCAGCAGATAAAAGCAACATGGACGGACCCCGCAAAAACGAAAGCGGTCTACCACCGACTCACGGCGGCCCAGAAAGGCTGGGTAGAAGAGCGGCAGCTCAACCAGAGCCTGCGCACTCAAATTCGGGGACTCGAAGTCGCCCTAGCAGTCTGCCGGGAAGGGGAAGCGGTAACCTATCCGCTCATCTTCGCTCCAACCCAAATGCCACAGAAAACCACCAAGTCAGCAGAGCAACCTATCCCTCCAGCAAATAATCGTCGGCCGGGGCGCAAGGAACGTGCCCGACGTCGAGCAACCCAATTTCAAAACGTCAAGTAGTAAATGTTACACATGTGGTTGAATCAAATAGAGTAGTTTTAGCCTTAGTTGAGTTGTTTCATTAACATAATTGTATGCCGACATTGTCATAAACATTTTCATCACATCGCCGAATCGTTGTCTCAGTTTTCCACAGTCGATTAAGAACCTGATCTAGAATTTCTACAAGGGACAGAGCTAAGCGAGCATAAGTCTTCTATCGACAGCTCGTGAACCCGAGGGTTGTCCGAGCAACTATAGTATTAGCAATGATACTCAATTTTTGCGGGCAATCCACCACTTGAACACATTACCAACGTTGCCTAGCAACGGGTGCCAAGTGGCGATCAGAATCATTTTGTATGGCGTTACGAGGGCAACTAGAAGGATAAGCAAGATTTGAAACCCTGTAACCCACCAATAATCTTCACGATTAGTCCCCCTTGAGTTACGCAAAAATTTTAAATTTGATCAGTTTCATCAATACACCACTGTTTGTCGGAATGCTGTGTCAGAAATTTTAACGCTAACTTCCTGGTGAGTGTCATTTTATGTACTACAGACAGCTAATTTACCTCGGATTCGACACATCGAGAGGATATGATAGATGTTGTTTAGGATCAACCTGGATGAAAATTTCATTTAACAATTTAGTTTTGTTCCTTAGCTCTAAATGTGAAGAAAACCTTTAAAAAATAATTCAAATCTAGGTTGTCATTCATAAAAAAACGGTTTAATTTGTGTCAGTAAAGAGTCTATGAAGGTTGACTATTTCCATATAGTTCTCTGTACTAGTTTGAGTCTCTTCTTTTCCTTATGTCTACATTTTGACAAATTTTGGAGTTTATTTGATTCATTTCGCTTTCAGTTTTATATAAAGTACTTTTAGCTCCAATAGTTATTTAAAAAAATAAAATCTTAAAGAAGCTGGCTAGTTTTTTTAGGTTAAAACTAGGATTTAGGTACTAGAATTTGTGGTTGTTTATCAGCAGTGGTAATATAAAAATTTAAAAAACGCAAAAAATTCAACCATAAAATAAAAATGTAAAAATGAATAGATAAATATTTACAAATACATAAGAAACATAGAAAATAAAATATAACGTTAACAGAAAGCAGAAAAAAGAATTATATGACATTTAATCACATGGCACTTAACCACCAACAGATTATCTTACCACAGATAATCACAAAAATAGATTAGGCATATTAAAATAGAAAATTATTTTATTAAAGGGACTAAACAATGGTTTCATTAATTAAACTTTAACCCCTTAACGTACGTTTTTTATACAACGATAAAATAAATCATTTTTTATTATTGATAATTAATATATAGACCTATGTCAATCATAATCATGAGCCAAGATAAGAACAACCCGCCCTTCAAGGTTACATTACAAATTAACATCTCGGTTTCTTTTTCATAAATTTATGCACAAATTTGAAAGTAACATTTACCCGAGTTACGCTCGGGCATGTGCGTTAAGGGGTTAAAGACAGTGACATAAAATATTTTATGATCTACAGAAGATAGTTAACAACAATAAATTACCAAAGTTTAATACTGAAAATCTTAAATCCCATATTTACTTGATACTTGTTTTCGATAACTATTCTTTGTTTTTTTAAATTTCCAGTTTCTTATTTTCGTTATTTATCATATTGTTAGCTTGGCGATTCTCTCTATAGTGTTTGATTCACTATAACAAATTGATTAATTTTTAAAATCCAATTCATATTTTTTATAATTATGATTATTATAAAAGCTATTTTAACCCTTTCTAAGGCAAAGGAAACTAAAAGTGATGTAAAACTCAAAGTTTATTGATAACAATTATATAGTTACAAATGATCATAAAAAAAAATAGAAAAAAACAAAAGAGGCTCAATATATGTAAGTAGTTGTACCAAAAGTAAAAATGATTACCGACAGCGTTACACTTAGATATTTTTATTAGTTTAAAATGGTGTACAGTATATTGCCACCACCTTAAAAAGGGTTAAGAATTTAGATAAAAAAATAAACACAGCATGCAATACAAAAATAACAAAACATATTATCACAGTAACACATCACACATTGGAATGATGACACTGGAATAAAGCTTGTAGCTCATATTGCTATTATTCAACTGTGTTGCCCACGGACATAGGTTTGTTCTAAGTATGGCAAGAGTTCTGGATCAATGACATCATCTTCTAGAACTAGATCCAAAGCAGATAGACAGCAAATGGCTAGAAGAATTGCGTTTTATACTGTAATAATAAGTCAGATTAATAATTTTTGTATCCTTAGATTCTTTTGTAATTATCTATCGTGTTTTTATAATTACGGATTCAGCTATCATCACTTGATTCTAAATTCGTTACGATTCTGAGAAAATGTACATAAATGAATAGTAGAATAAATGATTTGTAATACAAGGTAATACAACAAAGACAACCGTGGAGCGCGCAAAGTCCAAATAGACGAAAAAGCATCAAATATAGACTATTTAACATTAAATAATACAAAAAGTATAAAAAATGGTGAAAAAATGCAAAAAATATGTAAAAAATAAATAAAAACGTTTAAAAAGAATGGAAAATCATTAAAAACTAATAAAATTAACCAATTTCATCAAATTGGCTCCATATTCATAGAAAACGTTTATATTCTGGAAAATAACTATGAGAATTAAGCCTGAAATATAATTAGAAATATTAATTAAAAAGAATCACGAAAATCTGTAAACCAGGAGAAAAGTGATGAAATATGGTAAAAACTTGTAGGCATTTTGTTTTACCGCATCAAAAACCATGCGTATAAAACCCCCTTATATAAGTCGATGCCAGATCAACATAATAAAATGCTAATTCTGAAAAGAATTAAAAATTTTTCAAAATTTTTCTAATTTTTGCAGAACCCTAAAAGTGAGGAGGTTTTTGTTACATTTTATTTTTGTTATATTTTATTTTTTCTTGTGTAAAAGATTATAAAACAAAATTCTATAAGGTATTTAGGTCATAGCTAGGAAATGAACTTATGAAATTTTTATGCCATACCAATGTAGACCTTTGATGGTGAAATGTTCAAATTTTTCTTTAATAACATGTTTTAGTTGAATTATTTTAGTCAAATTTTTAATAAACTGTAATTCAAAATATTTCCTCGAATCGATCAAGTCACATAAAAACTTCGTCTTCATGGTACTTGGTCTATACGAGATGCCTCATGACCAACTTTCCATTATGAGTAATAAATTTGAACAAAGTTAATATTGGAATATTAATAATAATCATTCATTACATTTACTATTATTATTATGATTAAATGTTATCATTAATTTTATAAATTGCCAACTCTCTATTGGCTCAAAAATTTGAAAGCCAAACGATGGTAAATTAGAAAGTCTATTTTATTTACTATTGTTATTATTATTATTGACCATTATTGTTTAATCCTTAAATTACTAATTATATGATTACATGCATACAAGTTATAAAATTGAAAATCAACCAACTAGTCTAGAACTAGTACTTTGGTGTAGGAGGTACCAGTAGTGAATGGTAGTTCGCCGGGTCAGATCTCCACTCCAAGAACCTCAACATCAAATCCTCAGTAGAGAGCGAATGACCATGAGGAAGGAGTAAATATTATACATGAAAAGAAAGAAGAATAAAAAGACTAGTGAACAAGAAGGAAGTGAAAAGATTGTACAGAATAATAGTGCAAACGAAATTTGAGAGTTGATAAGAAATATGAAGATTTAGAAAGAACAAAAATCCAAATCTTAATATTCAATCAATGAAACTATTATCCTGTCATGTTTACTCATATTGAATGATGAAAATCAATGATAAATACAAAGGTTTGCATAAAGTAAACTTCTGATTGGAAATTAAATTTAAAAATATTTCTTTTTTATTTTTAAAATTTTATAAACATCCTATTCAGGCTCATGATTATCGTATTGGGTTATTTATAATTTTGGGGCATATAGTCACCAGAAACCGTTGTGTAATGAATATCGAAAATGGCAATACCATTTTCAGTTTTGAGAAATTTAATTTAAATTTTGACTCATATTTTTATTCTATTATCATTATTATTAACCGTGATTATTTTTATTTTCAATTTTTGTGCTTTCCATCATTGAGGAAAAGAGTTTTAAGGAGGATCGGAGACAGGATACAAGACATCAATGGGAATTTCAAGAATTTTTCAAATAATATTAAATAAAATTTGTGATTTTTATACTTATTAAATTACTAAGTGTAGATAAATAGAATGAAAAAAAATTCAAACGAAAAATTTATTAAGTCTAAATTTTGTAATAATTGCATAAAATCCACAACTAACAACAATCATTCATTGAAAGTGCTAGATGAGACTTGACTATCGAGATCAGAAAATCCAGAAGAACAATTATAAGCATAAAAGGCGAGGTGAATAGGCTGAGAGAAATTACCACATAATATTGAAATTTTGAATTTTTATTGGGGAAAATACGAATTGACGAAATCTAAAGCTGGTTCTCGATAAATTGCGAAGTTGATTCTATTGAGAACGACGAGTGATAGAGTCGCCACGAGGAGCCTAATAAATTATCTAATATCTACATATAATAAAATAAAATTTACCAAACTGTAGATTATGCCATTGATAAGAATTGAACAGAATATGAGGATAAATCTTAAGAATCGGGAAAATCCCAAACAATTCCTGACAGTGACCTACATAAAAACAAAAATAAATAATAAATCAATAATCAAGACTTGCTAAGGCAAAACTTCTCTGCTCTCACTCGAATAGTGGTGTCTTAAAAATCAAAAACGGATAAGAAAAATACCCTTCTCACTCAACATTAAAACAAAATTTAATTTTAATTATGTTTTAAGTTATAATACTTTCCATCGAAAATTTTATATTAATATGAGGGTCGTGAATTCCCAAAATTTTAAACGGGTGTTTGATTAAACTAAATAAAAGGGACCCACATTTACATTGTTCAAGGGATATTATTTTTAATCTGATAAAATTTTAATGAGAATTCATTATTGAAATAAATAATTCTTTTACTTATCATTTCACAAACGTTCCAAATGCAATTATCGATTTAAATTAAGACCGCTTCTAAATCATTTAATGCAACCCAATCAAATTAAAACAAAAGACGCAGAAAGATTCCAACAAGACGTAGCTCATTACCACAACGAGGCCCTGAAAGAGAGCCAGCGAGCTGAATCGATGATACAAAGATGTCGTCGGAAGGAGGAAACCTGTACTCAACCAGAACCGGCAAAGAGATTGAATCAACAGAATAAGTTATTAAAAACCCTACACGCCGAGATGGTAGCCGAAATAGACAAATTAAAGAAGGAAAATTATCAGCTAAAGTTAAAAGAGACGATAAGGGCAGAAAACGGGCACTATTCCAGCACGTTTTCGAGCATGAGTCCAAGTATCACATGGTCCATCTCAAACCCCACTCCAATCAATGCCCAAACAGTAACGGTCCACAACCAAAACCGAATAACAAAAAATGTCACCCCAACAAAGTGTAGAGAGAAAGAAGGCACAGATTGAAGACCGCTCGTTTACTGGATCAGATAAAGAAATTTGGACCCACATCTTCTAATAACCAATGATAATCTTGTGATATAATTAATAAAATGTTCTGGGTTTTGAATTGATGTTCGTTTTACAATAACTTAAATTAATCGATAAATAGTACCTTTAAAATGAAATGGTTGAATGATCGATATTATTTCAGTTAAATTAGCGATAGAGGTAATCGTAATAAAAATGAGCATGAATACCTTTTATGGTGGCTCGTGAATCCAAAGGTTTTATAAAGTATTAGCAGTCATGGCAATATGGCTCACATTTTACTAGAAACCGCCCATTGGAATACATTTCCAACGTCATTTTTGACGGGTATCCGATGGTTATACCTCTTGTGCGCGCATCTGGTGGGAATCTTTTGAAAGTGGCCGCGAAAATCATGTTGGGGTTGTCGGTGAATTTAAAAGGATGTATTGTCAATCTGACTCCATGCGTGCTTTTAAACAACAGTAATGAACTCCAAACGATATAAACTTTATTGATTAATACACTTTATCTCCAGTTTAAAATCACACAAAGAATTATTTAATACAGTCACGAATTGGTGCTTATTACGACCCTTCGGGAAGAAAAGCACTTTTCAGATTAATTGGATTTCACAATCACTTGAATACTGTGACGGGTTTTTGAGATCGGTAAATTTGATTTAGTTGCTTTGCTTTGACTTCAATTTATTTCATTTTCACAATTTCGGCTTTGTCTTTTTCAACTTTGTTTATTTTTTTTGGCTTAATTTCTCTTTCAAATTTTTCTTTTCCTTGATTTCAACTTCTAGTTTTCTCCAAATTTCTCTTTAGTACCTTTTTTCAATAATTTTCTGTAATTTTCTCCTTTTCAATTATTCGTCAATTTCTGTCTAATTTCTCTCTAATCTCTTTTTCTCTTTTCTCTCCAACTACGTTCCCATTTTATACTCCGTTAAACAATAACACATACTGATTTCAAATAGAATTTCCAATATCTTTTACCGCTAATTCCCTTTGGGCCTCTAATCACTGGCAGCTGTCCAGATAAATAATTTTTTAGAGATGCTCTTTCCAGGATTTCCAAACAACATATCTTCCCATATCTTGAAAGGGCTTTCGAGATAACGTGCAAATTTTGCTGTTATTTTTGTTTTCCTAAATTTGCACATGTTAATTAATTATTTTACTCTGGTGGGTTTCTGGGTGTTGAGATTTTAAATCTATATGGTTGTTACCCAGACAACACCATACAAATATTTTCGCTTACCACTCGGCACCTGTTGCTAGGCAACGTTGGAACTGTGTTCAAGTGGGTGGATCGTCCGCAAAAAGTGAGCGCTATTGCTTATATCTATAATTGACCGAACGATCCATGGGTCCAACGAGCTGCCGATAGAAGGCCTTTGCTCGATTTCGATTTTTAGGTCCCGTTATTCTCCATCTCCTTCAAATGGTAATCCATACTGTTATGTTATTTGTTGGGCCAGCACACAAATAGCCTTGAGAATTGTTTAAATGCATCAGTAATACAGCACGAAAACCCAGCACCAAGATAACTTAACCCGCAAACGATGGAAATAAAAATCAACGATTTTGTTCATTTTGGACAAAAAGTCGAAGTACACAAAAATGACAGAATACCAAGAAATAAAGCTATAATTTATGAGCAATTCTTACAAATGTTGTGTAAATGTTCTTGTGTAAATTCTCATATAAATCTATTACATTTAACACATGTGACAGTGCACCGTTTTCGATCAATACACATGTAGCAGTCACCACGCTTACATGGAGTCGACGATAGAGAGTCGGCGGCAGCAGTCCTTCTTCTGTCTTCTACATACGCACTTATTAAACTGTTACCAAGTTCAATCAGGAATAGCCTTCGTCTATGTGACTTGTTCACATTCCATTGAGGCTCCACAAGATAGTGCAAGGTAAATGCATTGAATGCTGAGATGTCTAATATATTACAAAAGAATGCCACATGCCATCTTCGACATTTAAACTTTGTAGTATATGTTGCAACTCTTTCGTCCATTGCGTCAACCCCACCTTTTGTAGCATTATAAAAGAGAAGTACGTCCGGTTTATGCTTTGAACCGACATATCCAGTTATTTTGTTATGGGCAGTAGATAAGATATTGACAACTTTGTTCTTTTTAGCAAAATAACTAACCAACAAGACTTTATCTCTACGATCTGCTGTACTTGTTTTTATCAATTCAATAGTTGAAAAAACTTCACGCCCCTGGTACCTCGTCAAATGCTTTGGTATGTCACGCCTCGATGCACGAATGGTGCCTACCATGGTGATACCATTTTGGAACAATCGCTTTGATAAATTCAATGATGTGAAAAAGTTGTCACACGTTACATTTCTTTCACTACCATATAGTCCATGCAACATACCCATTGTTATATACTCACGGTACGACACTTGCATATCCCGATCATCTTCTTTTCCCATATAAAAACGTAGATTCCAGCAATAATAGTTTTGTGAGTCACAAACAGCCCAAAATTTCAAGCCGTATTTGGATGGTTTAGAGGGCATATATTGAACAAATTTGCAACGTCCATGGTATGGATAAAGTTGCTCGTCTATAGTGACAGATTCACCGGGCATATAACACTTTTGGCTATTTTCAACAAAATTATCGATCAGCAATCTAACAGCCGCCAATTTATCACGTAACAGCCTTCCTTTTCTTGTGACGGGATTATCAAACCGCAGAATACGTCGGATAAGTTTAAATCGATTGAGAGATATAGTATTCCGGAAGATAAAACGTCCATGCTGACCACAATTCATCTATACTTTCTCCAGCAACACGATATACTCCTCGAAGAATGTGAATGCCAAAAAATGCATTCAACTCATTTAACGAGAGCGCTGTAAATTGGTTGTTATACAACTTTGATCCTTCTCGATTTGTCTCAATCAAAATTGTTTCCATTGTTGCTTAAAGTCAAAAGAATATTATAACTTTTATTTAGTGTACATAATAAATTGACTTACATTTTATGAATAGAAGATTAAAGCAGTCTAACACGGAATTTTCCCCAATCCTTTGAGTAGCCCAACGGTTTATACCAGGGGATGGGCGGAGAATGTTTGCTGCGTTTACTCGACCTGACATGCCTTCATAATGTGTAACCCATACATTTCCATTAAAATCGGTGAATCTATTGATATCATCTTGTTCATGAAGATCAGCTGGATTGATTTCAACTTGTAGATTGTCAGCATCCTCACTTTCATTATCGTCATAAGACAGCTGTTCTTCGTCATTACTTTTGATTTCATGTACATCGTCAGCTTCCAGCACACCTTCATTATCACTACTGCTACTAGAACTTTCTCCTAGGATAGCACGTAGAGCAAATGCTTTTGCCGCTCGTGGATGAAAACTCATGTCAATTGTGATATGTTTATGTAGTAGCAAACCCTCTACCCTACTAGTATAAATGTTGTATTCTAACACGACACTCACACACTTATAATGAGAGTATGACAAAGTGCAGACAAACGCATGAACAAATCCAGGTGAGAAAGATCGTGAGAGAATATTATTATGTGAGACATTCATTGGTTCCAATATCAATTGTCAATTGTAAGTGTCACGTGCATTATTACTTGATACCTGAAATGAGATATTCTAAGTGCGTCTGTGTGTGGGGGATGAGTAGAGAGAGACCGACAGAGTACCAATGTCATGAGTGTAAAATAGTATAGTCTGCCTACTTCACAAAATAGACGAGAGCGAATAAGCTAACTAATTTGAATGCAGAACTGTTTTGAAGATGTTGGTGAGACGGATACTACATCAAATCTCAATTGTGTGTAGGCTAAAGCAACTTATGGTCAGAGAGTGGTTAATGGAAGACCATTCCTGCCAAAGCAGAGATGGAGAGATATGTAATCAATGAACTCTATTGTAAGAACTCCATCCGCCATCATGTGATAAACATATCATAGTGTCAGCCAGTCACAATAATTGTTTAAAAAAGTCAGATCAGCTTCATTTTAACGCCAGTATTTGTTGAAAATGAGTTAACGCCTATGCCAGAAAATATGACATGAATTGTCAACTGAAAAAGCTAAAAACTAGTACACAATGAATTTTGGACAAAAATGTCCATTTTTTCTCAAAACAGAATAACTTGTCATAACTTTTTTATTTTAGTAGTTATGAATGTCTGTTAGTTTTACTTGAATAAAGCATAAAAAAATTGACAAAGTCATAGATTCACAAAGCAGGGTGTTTTTCAGTTTCCAAGAAAACGTCACTAAAATAACAAAATGGACATTTTTGTCCAAAAAATCGTTTGCGGGTTAAAATACAATATACAACACCAACTAAACACTTTAAAATCTGAGAGAAAATAAATAAATATAAAATCAAAAACATAAAAGTAAAATAAAATAAATACAAAATGCATCAAGAACCGCACGAAATCTACATAAAAAATAACATAATAACAAGAAAATTTGACCGTAAAATGACCATTTATATAAAAGAAAAATTAATGAATTAAATGAATAAAAATAAAATATTTTTGACTGATTAAATTTAATTAAAAAAGTTAAAAATAAATTACCAATTTAAATTAAGAAATAAATAAAAATTTAATTTAGATAGCACAAATAATTTCAAGGTCAAATTTTGTTTAATCGCAGTAAAATTAACACGCAAGGTTAAGGCCAAATTATAGGTATAAATACTGATGTGTTTTCACAAATTTTCAGTCTTATTTTTCAGAGAAAAAATTTCATTGCAGAGAATTAGTCGGTGTGTATAACTGGTTGAGAGCCGTGCATTCAGGCAATTAACACGGGTAAGTGTTTTGCCTGAACACGACCACTCTCAACTGGCGTAATATTATTAATTGAATTTTCGAAGAGAATTGATGGATGATTTTCCAATTGAATTTATGGATGATTTTTCAAATCGAATTTATGGATGATTTTTCAAATTGAATATATGGACGATTTTTTCGAATCGAATTTATGGATGATTTTTTCGAATTAAATTTTATGGAATGGATACAATGAATTTCGAATGGTATTTACGATATGCTCACAAGGTTTTTACGCATTACTAATTGCCGTATGTGGCCGATGTAATATGCTGAATAAATATTTTCTATCTATAGCCTTAGTGCGTCGAAACTTTTATTCCAAATACCTTGGTAAAATTTATTTATTTTCTTTTCCGGCCCACAGCCGATACAGCACCGCAAGTAATTAAAATAAAACACACCGTCGACCTGTGTAAGTGCGTGTATAATCGCCAATAGGTCGTGCCCGTGAAGTCTCCGGCGTGAGAACGCAGGAGTTGGAAAGTCAATATTATCCGTACATAGGGGAAATTGGAGGGTAAATGAGTAGTCCTTTGGTTGCTCCTTCATCATCCGTTTCCTGAAAAATTGACAAAAATTTTTAACAAAATCGGCTCAAAATATCTAACACCGAGTAGTCCAGTGGGCACTCATTAAATATAATATGAACATACATAGATCTTAAGGACAAAGAGAGGGAAAGGTTAGCGGGGGAAATTGCGAAATCGTTACAACAGTTAAAATGAATAGTCATCGGAAAAAGATTAATCCGAACGACCAAAATCATGAAAAATAATGTTTTTAAATAATATATAAGATTTAGATAAATTATGTCGAATTGAAACGGAAAATATGGACAGATCGCTGCGCAAATTTTTGGAAATAGTTAAAAAATTTATCATAAAAACTGTAAAATAAGGGCGGAACGCTGCTCAAATTTTCCGAATGGATTAAATACTTATAGAAAATAGTAAAACAAAAGTGAAATGTTGTTCGATTGTTAGAATAATATCCTTATAAACTGTAAAATAAGGGCGGAACGCTGCTCAAATTTTCCTAATCAATTAAAATATTTATAGTAAAATAAAAGTGAAATGGGACTCAACGGTTGGTATAAGATTATTATGAAACTGTAAAATAAGGGCAGAATGCTGCTCAAATTTTCCGAATTAATTAAAATACTTATCAAAAATAGTAAAGTAAAAATGGAACGCGTAAAATAAGGGCGGAACGCTGCTCAAATTTTCCGAATCGATGAAAATACTTTATCGAAAATTATAGAATAAGGATAAAACCGTAAAATAAGGGCAGAATGCTGCTCAAATTTTCCGAATTAATTAAAATACTTATCAAAAATAGTAAAGTAAAAATGGAACGCGTAAAATAAGGGCGGAACGCTGCTCAAATTTTCCGAATCGATGAAAATACTTTATCGAAAATTATAGAATAAGGATAAAACCGTAAAATAAGGGCGGGACGCTGCTAAAAATTTTCGAATTAACAAAAATACTTTATCGAAAAATGGAAAATCAGATGGATTACGGCTAAATTTTTATATAAGAAAATATTTCTTAAAGCTGAGGAATAAGGACCAATCCCTACACAAAATTTGTTAATAATATTGGTAATAATTACAATAAATATAATAATAATAATAATAATAATAATAATAATAATAATAATAATAATAATAATAATAATAATAATAATAATAATAATAATAATAATAATAATAATAATAATAATAATAATAATAATAATAATAATAATAATAATAATAATAATAATAATAATAATAATAATAATATAATAATAATAATAATAATAATAATAATAATAATAATAATAATAATAATAATAATAATAATAATAATAATAATAATAATAATAATAATAATAATAATAATAATAATAATAATAATAATAATAATAATAATAATAATAATAATAATAATAATGATAATGAGGATAATAATAATAATGATAATGATCATGGTACCTATAATAGTAATGATAAAAATTATGATGATAATAGTAGTAGTGATAATCAATATAATGGTAATTGTAGTAATAAAAATAATAATTAAAGGTAATAGATACAATAGTAACAATGATAAGGCTAGTAATAATAATAGGGAACATTGTAGTTAATAGGGATAAGTGTAAAGGATACACTGTGGGAATATTTAACTTAACAAAGGGTGTACATGCTATAGAATAATCATCAACACGGACAACGATAAGAAGGACCATGGGAATGGACGTAATGATAAATGATATGAGAGTATAGGTTAACATTTGAAAGAGATAGGAGAATAATGGGACCTAAAAATCGAAATCAAGCACAGGCCTTCGATCGGCAGCTCGTTGGACCCATGGATCGTTCGGTCAATTATAGATATAAGCAATAGCTCTCACTTTTTGCGGACGATCTACCCACTCGAACACAGTTCCAACGTAGCCTAGCAACGGGTGCCGAGTGGTAAGTGAAAGATATTTGTATGGGGTTGTCTGGGTATTAACCATATAGTTTCAAATATCAAAACCCAGAAACCCACCATATAAATTTGGGGGCTCAGCCGTGATTGAAATGATTTTCTTGTAGCCAAAATACCAAAGAAAAACTGAAGCAGTTGTCTAATTATAAAACGGGAATGAAATGATTTGTTTAGCCAAACAACCAAAGTAGACCGAAATAAGAAAAGGAATGAAATGAAATGGGAACGGGAATGAAATGATTTGTTTAGCCAAACAACCAAGGTAGACCGAAATAAGAAAAGAACGGAAAGTTATGGAAAACGATGGATTTGTCTACAAAACGAAATGAAACAAATGGCTTGACAAGTTTAAATTTGGGGACTCAGCAATGAACAAAGAGAACAATATACAAATTTCTGTTAGAAACAATAACAAATAAGGAAACGTCGGGACGACATTTCAGACAATTGCAGGAAGAAATAAATTGAAGGAAATAAAACAAAAACTATGAAAAACGACCAATTTATCTACATGGAAAGAAAACTAACGAGTGAAAGAAATACAGAAAGAAGAGACCAGTGCGAAATAAGAATCGAAAACTTTGTTTGATCATTCGAAGCTGAGATCTAATGATTATTTTATAACGAAAAACAAATGTCAAAGAGAAATTAAGAAACTACAAATATTCTCAGGAGCACACTCAACTGAGCATGAATGAAGATTTTAGATGGAAACAAATAATGATCAAAAACCATAAATGTTGGGACGGAATTTCATCGAAACGCAGACAGATAACAACTGAAAAATATTGACAGAAACTTCGAAAAATGACCGGTTTGTCTACATGAAAAATAGAAACACAGAGTATGAATTCTTAGAAACAGTAGAACATAAATTCACTTAAGAGCAACCAGAATGTGAGTGATATGAGGGACAGGAACACCGTCAAGATTGCTAGAAAAATATGGAGAAAAATCAACAGGAGAAGAGTAGAAAATTTCACGAAATGAACAATAGTTACTGGAGATCCACGAAAATTAGATAGTATCGTTATAAATAAATTAGGAAAGATAGAAGGCATCTTAGAGGTTCTAATAATATGAAATAAACTTGCAAAAGGGAATAACAAAATCATAACAGATAATAAAATAATAGATAACCTCGGAAAATACATGAGCATAGTTAATCAAAAATGGCGGGATGAGGAAAAATAGAGAATGTAAAATATGATGAAAATACGAAGGAACAAAACGCCAGTTTAGAAAGCCCATGAATGACGAGTATTGTAATAAGAGAGGAAAATATCAATAAATGTAAATAAATTAAAAATGAAACGATTCAACAGGAAAGTGGGGATTAAAATATCAATATTTGTAAAGTAGAAATCAAAGAAACAGGAAACTATAAATAAAAATAAAATTATGGGTAGGTTGTATAAATCAATGGAATCATCGAGTAAATATCATCCAAAAAACCGTAGAAGTAGGAATAAAAATATAAAAAATAGATAAATAAATAAAATAAAAATAATAAAAACAGGGAAAAGGTGGAAATCACGAGGGTTAAAGTGATTAGAAAAGGGGAAACCACAAAAATCTAAGAGTTCGTAAAAAATTGGAAAACTAGAAATTACCAGATTAAAATTGTTTGAAATAAGACATGATCACCAAGTCAGTTAAAATAATTTTAAGAGTTCGTAAGAAAATTGGAAAACTAGAAATTACCGGATTAAAATTTTTTGAAATAAGACATGATCACCAAGTCAGTTAAAATAATTTTAATTGTAATAAACGATTAATTGAAAGTAATTAAATTAAAGATCAAAATAGTAACGGAAAAGGTTGCAACGATTTCGAGCCCCTACTCCTATGAATTGTGTATTGTAAAAAAGTTAATGAGAAATTGTAGCAGAAGTAACGAACGACCAGTTGTGTGAAATTCAAAAGACATGAGGGTAAGTGAAGCCAAATTAGATATTAAACGAGAAACAGATAATCGATTAAGTTAGAGAAATTGACGAAAAGATAATCAAGATGATGGAGAAACTTAGGCGTGGATAAAAGGAAATGTTCTGTGGTAAATGAAATGAATAGGTAGCAATAAACGTAGATGAATAAATGATGATGCTTGTTATAAATGAAAATAAAGGATTGGAAATAATAATGAATTACGAAAATAATAGCCAGCAACCAGAGGAAAATGATGATTGAAAACGAGTACGATGAGTTGAGATTAATAATAATAATAAATGAGACAACAATAGCAACCGAAAGGTGTAAAACATACGGAAAAAGCCGAACACTTCATGAAAGCCGTTAAATAAATTCTGAGTGGACAAATAAAACACAACTTAAACAGTGAAAGCTGAAAAATCACACATAAGTTACGGTAAAAGTTTCGATGCACCTCAAATTTTTTTGTTAGTGTATTTTGTAATGTTATTTATATTATATTATATGGAAATAATATTGGAAAGTAAGATTTAAAACCGAGCTATCATAACTATAGTACGCTTATTCAGACGGAGAACCCTGATCAACCCGAGCAGAGGAAGGTAGTAGGTGCCGTCACAAATGTTGGGGAGTTCCTGGCGAGAGATTGATCACCTCTCTGGGGAACAAACCAACACGATTACTACAATTTTTGAATTGGGAAAGTGAAGGGGAAACCGACAAATAAAAATAAAAATTGGAAAAATGCGCATGATTTAGATGAAAGAGAATTAAAAGCTTTGTAAAGGTACCTAGAGATATTTTTTTCTCTAGCTGGTGGTGAGGCACCAGAGGACAGCTACGGACTGTCGAGCTCAGGATGTTATCAGCCAAGGAACTGGTAGCGCTGGACCGTTCGATACACAACCCGGATACCACACCGAGTATCGAACGAATTTTTTTTTAAGCTGGGCAGGGACTTGATACAACAACCCGGATCCCACACCGAGTATCGAGGCCCAAACGGTAGGTGAGATGTGAACTAACCGGTAAATGGTTCATACTCAAAAGGCCTACTAAGGTCAGAATTTATCCCACCAAGTAGAGCCGGACCTCTGACGGGAGCGGGCGGATAGTAGATAAAGAATTACCGCACCCATAGATCGCTTCCTTTTCTTTTCACTAAGCGGGAAATCAAGCAAACCGTTTTTGGAACTTGGTTGAACGTCTAGACATTTCCGTTCTTTTATATTCTCCGAGGTACACAACCCGGATCCCACACCGAGTACTGAGGGAATGTTTTTTTAGTTTTCCCAGCAGGAGTTTGGTACAATAACCCGGATCCCACACCGAGTACCGAATATCCGAGTGGCGGTGAGGTAAGCCCAACCAGACAAATGCGCTGCCAACAGACGACCATGGTTTTGAGCGTCAGTGTGAGGCCTCAAACTTGTTTACCAAACAAGTCACCCAAAAGACACTGACGGAAAACTCATCTCCGATTTGATAGTAAGGCCATAGAGTGCCAGATGAAACGATATTTGATAGTAAGGCCATAGAGTGCCAGATGAGATATGATTATGATTAGATATTAAAGAGGAGATATTAAAGATGAGATATGATTATGAGGTAGATATTAAGGATGAGATACGATTATGATTAGATATTAAAGGCCACAGATTGCCAGATGAGATACAATTATGATTAGATATTAAGGCCATAGAGTGCCAGTTGAAATGAGATTAGAGATTAAAGGCCACAGAGTGCTAATTAGAAATAAGATGACGAAGGCCCCAGAGAGCCAACGGAATGATAAGGCCATAGAGCGATTAAGGATTAAGCAAATGAATTTTAGATCAGGGAGACTTAGGAAAAAATATTAATAGATTGAATGATAGTATGATTGCAGTGATTTTATTTGATAAAGTATAATTGACGCGACCACAGAGATAATTGATACGAGATTAATACGAGGATGATAGATAATTGATACGAGAAATAGATAATTTAAAATAGATTTAAAATGAAGGGAGATGGATCAAAAGGAAAACGATCACAGCGAATAAAGTTTAAGGAAAAAGACAAGAGGATTTAAATAAAAAGGCCCATAGAGCAACAGTGGTTAAATTTTAAGGAAAAAAGACGAGAGGAGTAAAGTAAAAAGGCCCATAGCGCATAGAGATTAAGGATCATTTTTGGATAAATGATAAAGAGATAAAGGAGAATAGTTAACGAGACGATTGTTGATATGATGATGATGATTTATTTGATTAAAATAGTTAATTGATACGGCAATATAGATAATTGATGCGACTATAAGGATAATTTAGACGAAGCAAATAGATACTTGATACGAGTTATAGATAATTTAAAATAAACTTAAAATGAAAAGACAAAAGTTAAAAAGATAAAGAAGTTGACCTAGCGAAAAGAATTATGTTGGTCGTAGGGGAGTGTTGACTGTTAAATCCTTGAGGCACCTTCGCTCCATACTCTCGTAATCACTAGGGGTAACTCCTCCTTACGCCACACAATTTTAATTACTATCATGCACCCGTGATTAAAACCACGTTGGAATTGTGCATAATAGCCGAATGCCATTCGAGCAGGTGAACGCTATTACTAGCACTACTCCCCGAAGGACCTTCGTTTTCCCCGGATTTCCAGCGGCCGATAGAAGGACTTATGCTCTTAGTTCGAAAAACCCTTTTCATCTCCGCTATTACCCTTAGCCCCGACATGAGAAATCATGAGAGGGAACCATCGTTCGGGAGTTTATGCACATCCACCCTTCCCCTCACCTTCGATACTCCGATTCTCGAGAAGTAACAAAACCGAATTTCATTTAGCCATATTGATGAAGAAAACAAAAATCCAAACAATTTTTAATAAAAACCAATTAACAATAAACTATGGAAGATCACAAAAACTACTCGAATATCAAGAAATGTTAGATTTATCAGTATGCTATTAACGAGGTGGATTAATCCGGCTCTTAGTCCTCCTCTGCGTCTATATCGGTCGAGAAACGCCTTCTCTTGGGTGGCCTGTATGGTGGGGGGTCACCTCGTGGGTCGTCATCCCTGCGAGAAGATGGACCGGCAATCTCGCCTCGGGGGCCGATGTTGGGGATTTCCCCCGTGAGGATGGCGATCTCTTCTAGATCTAAATTTAGATCACTCAGGCTTCGGATTCGCTGGGCTGGTTCGTTCTCCTCATCCACTAGGTTGATGTGGATTGAGGCTGGAGGAGAGGAGAATAGAATCCGCGGAGCATAACATATCTCCGGGTCGAATTCGGCGATTTCAAATTCTCGATAAGGGGGTGGTAAGTCGTCTAAGGTTCTCACTTCCCCCGTTGGCTGAGTACCTCGCAGGCGGGCTTCTTCTTGCCGGCGACGATCTCGGCGTCGTTTGTTGCGATTCGGCCGATGACGGGCCGTAGGGGCAGACCCATTAGCCTGGTTCCCCATAGTTCCGGAGGGTGGTAAGCCCACAGAGTTGATGTTCGATGCTGAGACATTCGCAATCGGGAGAGACTGATCTCCAATGTCTGGTAGGTGGTGGGCTGGAACGATGTCGAGCTGTTCCACCCGGAGATTTCCAGGAACTCGGATTCGGAGTTCGGCATCTGAGTACGCCTGGTGCAGTGCCACGGACTGCTCTCGGATGAGCAGACGCTGAGCGCGAGATTCGGCGATTAGTTCGTCGCGCGCTTGGGACAGGCGAGAGATTTTCTGCCGTAGCTCCCGGACGACTTCCGGTGGAGCCCATGTTCCTCTTACTCTGTCGTGCTTTGTCTGGAGGTCCCGATGTTGGATCTTGAGATCCTCGTACTTATGGTGGAGGGCCACAATTGATGGAAGTAAGCGAGGGATTCTCGTCGATGAGCTGGTAGTTTCATTTCCTGTCATTCTGTGAAAAATGAGAAAATTCGTTGAGAATGGGCTGATTAGCATAAATTAAAATGAACCAAAAAAAAAAGGAAAAACTGAAAAAAAGAAGTCAAAACAGAACCGGGAACTGGAGTATCGGTGGTAAACGGAGTGGGTTCGACCCATTTCACTTCGGTAACAAGTACTCAGAAATCGGGCGTGATTGGTGATTTACCTTCAAAGGGGCGAGAATTTTAGGCCATATGGTCATCGTGATTCCCCTTCTACCGTCGCTAGTAGATTTATAATGAAATATTTATGCTTAATGTCGCTAGTGGAATTAATTTAGCGTGGTTTATATTGATTTCGTCAGCACAATCGTAAGTTCTATGAGTTAAATTTAAAGGGGTTAATTGGTAACTTTACCTTACAATCACAAGTGCTCCGAGTCCGATATCGAAATAGTCACCCTTTAAATTTTTCAACGTGACCATAGATATTTCGAGTTTAACTTTTACATTAGCCCAATTTTAAATTTATAAAGCGTTCTTAAGTATTACGATTTTTGAATAATCGATTTTTAAGTTTATAAAGCCTTCCTAAATATTTCTATTTTAAACTTTCAATTAGTCGATATTTAAATTTACGTTATATCACAAACATTACGGGTTCAAATTTTGCGGTAATTAGTAATCAAGTTAAAAATCAAGAAGTGTGCTTACTTAACGTCGTTCTGGATGAGTGTCCTATTTGCGGCAAATGAATTAACTCTAGTTAAGTAGAAGTATCACAAATTTTATTCAAATCAATTATATCGATTTTATCAACATTTGGTCAGCCTGGCCTACGGTTGAAAGTTATGGTCCAGTGCTCTCGTTTTATTTTCTGTAATCGATACAGTTTGTTAATCCGTGACTTAGTGATTCTATTTCTGGATGTTCGATTTTTACAGTTTGTTGGTGGTTTCTGGTTGTTTATTCATACTGGACATGGATTTCTTAGGTCATTTGTCTAATTATTTACTATGTTCCTAATGGTCTTACGAGGGTGTCATGCTTATTCTGGACGATTCTGGATTTACTACTATTTCCTGGATGATCTATCGAAAGAACAGATTTGGAACGGCCAACCGTGATACCCTTCTATGGAGTACTTATTGATACGGTAATTTATTTTGTAATATCGTTTATTTATCATAGGTTGTCCTACAAATCTTGATTCGTTATTAAAGAAAACAATTTCGGCTCTTTCATTCTAACACTTATCCCTGCTACCCAGTTTGTCCCGTTCGGAATATTAAAATCATTTTGATCAGTGTATGATCCGACCTAATTTCCCTCTAACTCAGACTTTCCGCTCTTCCCAAATTTTTAGCTATTCGCTCCGGCCACATTTTCAGCAGCCGCCTCGAATATACAATGGCGCCCTGCGTAGCGGTCCCGTGCACAAAGCCGGAACCGACTGCGAACTGCCAAGGGGTTCACGAGGCATGACCCACGAGCACAACTAAGGGTTTTCACCCACTAGCCGGCACACGGTCGGTCCCATGAACCAATCTATTCCGATGCATAAATATAATATTTTAAAGGGCCCGAACATTATAAATAGCGTATATCTATTATTAGAAATGAAATGAATCGTTAAAACATTTAATAGATTAACATAGACACAATTTCTTAAAACGTAAAATCAATTACATAAAAGAAAAATTCCTTACTCAGTTTGGTTTGATTTCAGAATTTTCAAAAGTCAATAAAGCATAAGATTAAGATTAATGAAATTCATCACTATATTTATAGTGTTTTTGTGCTTGTGTGCGACCAATGGGCGATTTTTCGCCATTTTTAGGGCATTTTAATTATTTTATTTATTTTAAAATATTTTTCTAATTTTTTATATATTTTTCTTTATTTTTTGGTTTATTAATATTTTATTGTTAGATTTTATTTTTATTATTATTTTCTTACAATATTGTTTTTAAGCCCTAATATTTTGTTTTCTGGTCGCCTCTTCTGCCTATGTTTTTTCTAAACCTTATTTTGCAAGGTTTTGGCAGTTTATTTTATTTCTTTATGCTTTCTTTTTGGCTTTTGTAGGCATTTTCGAATTTTAATTAATTATTTGTTTTATTTAATTTTTGTTGTGTTTTTATTTTGTTTAATTATTCTGTTATTTATTGATTTTTAATATCTTGGTGCGGTGCATGTTTATGTGCAGTGATTTCTTTCATTAATCTCGCTCTTTCACCTTAGATTTTATTTTTATTTTTGTTTAAATGGTGGCTCTAAGCCCAACAATTAAAATAAGGAGAAGCAATGAGAATAATACGTAAAATTTATGCGGAAATTTATGTAGAATAATATGTACTAGAAGTGTTATTTATTTTTAGATAATTGACAAGGAAAAAAGAGATCAAGTAACGACGAAGATAAATCAAGAAAACAAGTAACGAGAAACCGGAATCAAGGAAACCATCGGGTAAAGAAACTGAGAATATACAAAAACGAACGCAGAACAAGGATAAAGAAAATAGACCATTTTATTGGAAGTCAGAGAAAGTGAAAAGCAGCAATAGAGAGAAAACTTAATACAGTAGCGACAGCAGAACCAATGATTACAACAAGATTAGAAAGTTTGGAAACAGAAGCCGAAAATATGATAAATTAAATGAAAAGTTAACTGACAAAGGAAATAACGCGAAATCACCCGAACCAAAAATTGCAATTCAGTTGAAAACAAGTACGAGTAAAGAGATGAAAAAACTCCGAGAGGAAATTAACCAAGAGTTGCCAAGTGAAAATACGGATGAAACAGAAATATATTTGAGAAAATCAACAATTACACGCGATGAACCGGAAATGAGGAGCCGAGAACCAATATATTCGAGTTTAAAGAGGAATGCATAGGAGATTTATTCAGAAAGAAAATGCAACGAAGAAAATTTAAATGACGAAAAAGAAACTGGAAATTCGGAAACGAAAACAGTTGAAACAAAAATAGCTGAAACATGGGGAACGAAAATCATACGAGTAGAGAAAATATTAACCACAATTGAAGAAAGAGTCAAAAGAGAAAATGATCAAACCGAGTAAAAAGATCAAGTATCAGAACCAATAAAAGTATCGATGGAAACAACGAGACAAACGAAAGATATGCACCCGCAAACAAATCAATATATTAAAAATCCATCACGAATTTGCGATATTCCAGTTAAGAGGATTCAAGACAGTAGAGGTAAATTTATAAATTATAATAATTATTTCAGGATTAACAACGCGAACTACTATCAAGTATGTAATATCTGTTCAAAAGAAGGATGCCGAACTGACCGAGATTATCAACTAAAGAATTACCAAGGATGTGATAGAAAAGTTCGCACAGAAAGTATTAACAAACAACCAATATTAATGAACACTACACGAAACGTAGGAGAAGAAATGATAATCTGTTTTAATTGCGATCAAACTAGATATATGTCAAAGAATTGTCGAATGAGAAGATTGCAAAGTCAACAAAAACCATACCAATTCAAGAAAAGTCCACAAAATAACCCAACGCAAGAGATTAGATATTTAAAAGATATGACGATAGTGAGGACAACCACAAGATTCGAGAGTAGAACCTGTTAAAACTGCAACCTAAACGGACATATAGCTGCAAATTGTCCAATCGAGAGAAAATCGAGACAAACAAAACCGAACAATTATAGTCAAAATACACAAAGCAACCAAAGACAAGAGATTGATCAATTAGGAGGTATGATTCAACTAATACCCGCAAACAATCAAATACAACGACGTAATACGAGGAGAAACATGAATGATGTTCGATATCAATGGACCAGAAAATATCCGGAACAGCAACAAATTGAATGGCAGAGATTACAGAGAGAGGAAACCCAAGAAATTCGACAAAAAACGGATGAACAGAAAGTAAATATCAAGTAGAAGCAATATGTCGAGAATAGTCAATACAAAAGAAATCCACACTGCGGAGCAGTGTGTTGTCAACAGCGAGGATGGTATGGCAATAAATAACGAAAATAACGACAAAGAAAATGAAGTAATTAAGAAAGACGAAACTCAAGAGGACAAATTAAAATCAGAGCAAGAATTGAGCAGTGAAGAAAAAAATAAAGATAATTCAAGAGATCACCATTGAAGAGAACGACAGAAGATGAAAAAGCAACGGAATATGCGATAAAAAGATATCAGAAAAACAAAAAACAAAATATCAAAATCAGAGGGTACTACTACAAAAATAGAAAAGAGAATCGACAAGGAAAGCGAAAATAAACATGTTACAACAAGGGATAAACAATAATGAAAAGGACAATAAAGAGGAACTTCAAATAAACGTGAAAAGTAAAGTATTGAAGTCAAAATCTATACAAACAACAGGATACAATATAGAAATCGGAGAGACGTCAATCAAACAAGAGGTAATAGATATTTTAATGGTTAATAAAATTTCAGAGGAAGAACTAATCCAAAAGAGAATCCAAAGCAACAAACGAGAAATCTGAATACGCAATACAGATCAAAAACAGTAAGTGAATTGATAATTGAGACCAAAGAAGATGTAATAGAAGAACTCAGCAAAACAACGAATATGGAAAGGAAAATTACAATACAGCACGAATATGCACAACAAAACACGACTAAGAAAACAACAACGAACGAATAGTTTTATTATAAAGTATTTTATTTATTTCTGAAAATTTGCACAGCGTTCCGCCCATATTTTCCATATCAACTCAAAATAATTTGTTTAGTTCTTACATATTATTTAAAATATTCCTTTTCATGATTTTGGTCTTTCGGATTTATCCTTTTCCGATGGCTATTCATTTTAACTATTGCAACGATTTCACAATTTTCCCCGCTACCCTTTCACTTCCTTTGTCCTTATGATTTATTTATGTTGACATTGTATTTAATGAGTACCCACTGGACTACTCGGTGTTAGTGATTTTGAGCCGAATGTTGTTTGAAAGTTTATGTCGATTTTATCTAAATTGAGTGCAAGAAAGTTGAGCCAAAAGACCCACTCTCGAGCTACTTTTTTCGCTATTTAGTTCTATGATTTGAAGTTCGAGCCCGTCGTTACGCACGACTAGACCCTCACGGGCATCATATTAGGCGGAGAAACCGCACTTACACAGTTCGATAGTGTGTTTGATTATATTACCTTCCGATATGTTTTGGTTGTGGGCCGAAAAATAAATAAATATTACCATATAAGTTAGATAAAAGCTTCGATGCATAAAAATTGTTTATTCGACATGTCACATCTTACATAGTAGTCGGAAGTTCATAAATTAGTATAAACGTTGTCTATTCGCATCATCACAAGTCATTAAATCATTATCGATCAATAAATTCATAGTGGAGTCATTCATATAGCAAGTACATCTTCATTTTTAAATCATAAGTCAATGCACACCAACTGAGAGTTGTCGTGTACAGTCAAAACACTTACCAGTGTTAATTGCCTGAATGCATGGCTCACAGGTGTAACGCACACCAACTAAAATTCAGAAAAATAAGACTGCAAAATAAGACTGAAAATAAGACTGCAAAAATACTACTGCAAAGTTATTGCCAAATTTGTCAACACACATCAGTATTTATACCTACAATTTGACCCTAACCTTGCGTGTTAATTTTATTGCGATAAAACAAAATTTGACCTAGAAATTATTTGTGTTATCTAAATTAAATTTTTATTATTTTCTTAATTTAAATTGGCAATTTATTTCTAAAATTTTTAATTAGATTTATTCAACCAAAAATATTTTATTTTAACTCATTTAATTCATTAATTTTTAACTTTTATGTAACTTGTCGTTTTTCGGTCAAATTTTCTTGTTATTGTGTTATTTTTATATAAATTTCGTGCGGTTCTTTAATGCATTTTGTATTTATTTTATTTTACTTTTATGTTTTTTTGATTTTATATTTATGTATATTCTCTCAAATTTTAGCGTGTTTAGTTGATGTTGTATGTTGTATTTTAAGTTAACTTGGTGCTGGGTTTTCGTGCTATATTACTGATACATTTTAACAATTTTCAAGGCCGTTTGTGTTCTGGCCCAACAACTCTATTTTTTAGGTATCTTCATTTATATTTTTCTTTCCATCAGGTACCCAACACAAATATCTCAATGAGCGTAGCATAATCTATGTTTGTACTGATTATTTATGTCAATTACTTTTCACATAAAGTTCTTCGTTCTGAAATTCTTTACTTACACAATTTTACATGAAAAGAATATAAGTATACTCTAAAAGCATTATTGTCTGGTTACGCACTGGTCTTAACTACACAATAAAATTCTCCAAACAGTATTTAGCAGATTTAAAACGAATACATGTAAAGTTAATTTTTCATTTGAAAGATTTGGAAAGTTTGACGGAAATCTGGAAATTCAATTAATAGTAAAATTAGAGTTATTTTCTTGAATTTTTAAAATAATATATCTAAAATACCAGATAATAATTCTGAAAACTTCATTTTTAAATGATTCAATAGTTACTCAATTTTGTATAATTATCGTGAAATTTAATTTCTTAACATTTTGTTTTAAAATCTATATATATAAAATTTAACATTTCAAATAAATGATCAAGTATTTTCAAGTTAATAAGTGTTTCCACCATCTTTCAAAGACATGCTTTAGTAGCATAATTCATAGCCAAAAATTAATTGAAAATGAAGACTTTTATCAATCTTCCATTAACACATCTGATCAAACATATAAAGTAATTTTAAAACTTTCTATTTATCACATAGATTATTTTATTTTACATTTTAATAGGAAAATTATAATTCAATGAAATTATTGGTTCAAGATTTAAAAATTAAAGTTTCAAGTATAATTCAAGGTATGCTTTATTTCTTAATAAAGAACAATTTTCTTAACTTAAATTTTTCATTCTAATTTATTAAGCTATTAATATAATAATTACCGCATTTAAATTTAGTAATGCTTTCCAATACTTTGATATTAAAATAATTTAGGATATTTATATGGTAGTTGAATAATAAAAATCGACTTGAAATTTACATTGGTAGTTAATAACTTATTCGATATATTGATTAACTTTAATTGTATACTAATTTTGGTTAAATCTACCTTTTCTATTATTAACAACTTAAAAAATCGAGAATATTAAAATTGGCATCCTCCCGAGGATTATCGATTAACAAATCAATTAAATAGTGATAAAGAACTATTAGTTATTAAATGCTGTCATGAGTTAAAGGTTGTCATTTGGGTACCACTTTTTATGTCACAATTATTCATTTAAATTTGGGCTCCACCTGCCGTTTCGCCACAATTATACATGAAACTTGCTTGCTATCGCTTCACGGCTATCTTAATTGACGACTCTCACGTTATTTATTCTCCAATAACCATTATCGTTATCATTAAGTCACATTAAACCTCTATTACATAATTAAGCTCACATTACATAATAGATTTGAAACTGGCGCTCAAGAATATTCGGATCACAATTTTTAGTCTGTTATTCTTAATTGTATAAAAGTTATAAATTAGATTATAAAAACATTAATTCTATGTAAATATATTCACCACTTCATTCAAACAAATTAAATATAATAACCAATTCATTTAAAAAAATTAAATTATATCATAAATCTGCTGTAATATTGAATGAATAAATGAAAAACGTGAAATTACTTTGAATCAACCGTATTATATTGCAAATGCCATCCCCCAATTCCAATTACCTAAGCGGGTAATTAATTACACCAATGGGCTTTTAATAAGACCTTTGAGGACATTATATTGCATTCTGAAATTATTTAAATGCTTTTTAAACTAAGAGTTTTATTTACTTATGTAAAATCTTAATGCAAATTAATTTAAAGATAAATATTATTAATTTATTGATTTTTTAAATGAATTTTAAAAATTCTGGATTTATACAATCGACTTATTTAAATTCATCTAAAATTTCTTCTTTTATTAGACGTTTTGTGAATAATCTTTTCATACAGTGGTTATAATTTCTTTAATTTTCATAATCGGGCTTCTGAAACTCTTCATTGATTTCATGTTGAATATTGAACGACATTAAAGAGATGAGACTTTCCTATCTCATTTTTAATTCTACTAAAACCACTTTCAATAACTTCGATTATTAATTTTTTATGTGCAATAGATATTCAGCAATAGTCTCTATAAATTAACTAAATTTAAAAGGTAAATTTACATATTTCGATGGTTTCCTCTTTTTGGAATATTTGATCAAAATAGTTGTTCAAACAAATCATATTTTATTTTTTAAATTTAAAAATTGGGTGCAATTTATTTTACTAAAGAACTTTTGTGAACCGAGATTTTGTGAAGGGTATTTCTTTTTCTTCTCATGTGAAATTTTTCCACTCCGTATTGTATAAAGTCCAATACAATGTTCCTGTTCTTATCTAATATAATTTTTGACAATGACGCACATTTATTATGTAATGTCCATTTATGTCCTATTGGTTTATTTTTCCATATGTTTTTAATCCAAAATTTAGCCTTTATTATTTTGTTTTTTTTGCTTAATTAATATATTATCATTATTACCGTTGTATCTACTCAAAGGTGGTGGAGAAAAGGCATGTCAGCGCCATGTTTCTCGTGGTAAAATGCTTCCCAGAGACAGAATAAATACATTATTGGATTTTGGGCAAGTTTATATGAAACCTTAATTGGTAATTTATTTTAATAAATAGATCACCATTTCTTGAATTTTCACAATTTGCTGGATATCAAATGTATGACAATGAAATCGTTCCAGCTGGTGGACTCATCACTGGGATTGGGAGAGTTAATGGGTAACATATGCGTATTATAGCGTTGCTAAGTAAATAACATCTATAGGTTAAGGTCAAAAGATCTTAGTAAATTATCTAAATAAATTATCTAGCTGCTAATTATAAGAACAATAAAGTGTTTGTTATTAAAAAAAATATAGAATTTATCAACTCATTGTAACTTGCAATTTGAATACATATGTTTCAACTGAACAACAACTCTTATAATAAAATGAAAAAAATCAATAAACTTATATTACAGGACATGCATACTTGTGCAGTGAGTTGATTTGTTTGAATTATTAGAGTATTACGAAAAAAGCACAGTAAAATCAATAAAACACCAATTCGAAAGTAGTATTGATCAGGGGAAATTGGTATGGTTTAACGCCAAATTGAGAGACGAGTCCAGAAATAATAATAAAAATTTAGTGAAGGATCCCTAGAAAATAATATAAGACTAAAATCAAATTAATTCAAAAAAATTAATTACTAATGGAAAGCCCGAGTCAATGGGAAACCCGAGAAATGAGGAAAACCCGGAGTGTAGACGGAATAATATAAAAGGGTAAATTGGCTAAACAATATTAAATGGGTGCCACTGATCTATGGGAAGGTAATTATTTCCTAATTTGTAATTTAGTAATGCAGCAAACGTAGTTGGCAAATGTCGGCTAAGGTGGGTTATGGGAAGTAATTATTTTTAATAATTTAGTATGGCAGCAAAAAGTTGTTGACAATTGTCTGAAAACAGTCTGAGCAGGAGTATAAAAGGAAAAGGGAAAAACACGAAACGGCCAGTGGTCGAAGCAAACGAATTGTCTACTCAGGTCAGTAAAAGAGTCTAAACCCAAGTAAAGTCAAAAGTTATTTATCAGAAAATGTGATTATCCATTGGATAACCTACCTTAAGGTAATCAAATTTATTCGGTGGTTGAAGGGTGCAAATAAGTCACAAATTGTAATTACAAAACATTGAAATAAATTAGATTGAGTTTTAACTGTGGTAAAGTGCAAATAAAATTATTCTGTGTTGGGTTTACTTATTTGATTTGAAAAGGACACGAGGAAACAGAGGGAACCGACTTTCAATAATAATAACCCAACAGAATAAATTACAACTTTTATTATAGAAAGTCAGAAAGTTGAAGAAAAAATAAACCAAGCACTTAAACACAACATAGTAAACATGTATACAAACTTTTAAAATGTGGAAATTTTCAGACGAATAACAACTCTATATATTACCGTATTATTATTATATATCAGAGGTAGCCAGACTTTACTCTGGTAGGAGTCATAATTGATTATCTTAAATTTTGGAAAGCCATAATCAAAATATACATTGAATAGAGAATATCACCTATCAAATGAAATAGCTTAACGAACTCATAAGAATTTTACATTTAACGATAAAATATCTATCAAATTGAATTTGAAAATATAAAATTCTTGGAAATCAAATCAGAAAGCAAAAAAAATCTTAGAATATTTCAATCAATGCAATTTTATGGGAGTCGCATAGATGATGCTAAAGAGCCATAGGAGGCTCGAGAGCCGCAGTTTGGCCATGTATGTTATATATTATAAACTTTAGGTTAAACTTAATCTGACTATCGTTTTAAGAAATAAATCCGAAAAATCTCATATTTTTATTCCTTAAACGCTAAATAGTTATTAAAATGGCTGATGCATAAATTCAATTGAATTTTAATTATCTACAGTTCGATTTATGTGCTAACTTGTATTATAAGAGTCGTTAGTCTGCTGAAATAGGTGTAATTTGAAACGTATAGAGTGTTCGATAACAAATTCGTAAATTGTAACACAAAATTAAATTATGCAAATTTTGATAACACAATTATTTTATCATAATTGGAACCAAAAGGCTTTGTTTTGTGTAAAATCACAAGGAAAATAAATGAATATACAAAAATTAATGTTGTTACAGTTTTCAGGACAGCGGGATAAGCGTAGAAGAAAATCAAAAATAGTAATAAAATAATTAATTAAACAATATAAGGAAGTCATTTTTAATTAACGAATGTAAATGAAAATTAGGAGTTGAAAAACAACAATATCATTTAGAACAAGAAATCATAATTATAAAAAAGTCAATGTAAGTTTTATTACAAATATCGAACTGCGTAAAGGATGCAATTTAATAACAGTTTACAAATGAACTGCATTATACATGCCACATATGTTAAGTTGGTGATGAGGTGATGAGAGGTGACGATGTTTAAATACCAATCTATAATTAATATTCAGTCAGCAAAGAATTTATTGAGATTATTTAATTAAGTTATTAAATCATAGCTATTGATTTATTGATTTTCACATATGGTATTTGACACTTATTAAAGTGGTAGTTAAGATGGTAATTTCCTCTACATACATTTCTTTTATTTGGTATTTTCAATAATTTATATATATATTCAAGTGTGGAATGCATGGTTATTGCCAATGATCCTACGGTTAAAGGTGGATCTTATTATCCAATAACAGTTAAAAAGCATATAAGAGCTCAAGATATCGCCAGAGAAAATAATTTGCCCTGCATTTATCTGGGTATTATTTGAAAGTTCAAATGAAATTTTATATGGAATTTTAGTCGATTCTGGAGGTGCAAATCTTCCTCGACAATCAAATGTGTTTCCAGATCGAGATCATTTTGGTAGAATATTCTTTAACCAAGCCAATCTTTCGGCTGATAGAATACCACAGGTTTCACAATTAGTCTATGAGGGGGTTTTCTATTTGTATCCATAGATCGCGGTCGTTTTAGGTTCATGCACTGCTGGTGGTGCATATGTCCCCGCCATGGCTGATCAATCTGTTATCGTAAAAAATCAGGGCACCATATTTCTTGCAGGTCCCCCATTAGTTAAAGCAGCCACTGGTGAAAGCATTTCATCTGAAGATCTTGGTGGAGCTGATTTACATTGCCGGTAACATTTATAAACAATCCACGGGTCATTACAAGAGTTTTGCAATACGGCCTTATTTTTTAAAGTCTTTCAAGGTCTTTCAACATTACAATCAATACGCTTTCTCATACACTAAAACCAGTTACTAAAATTCCTTAAAGATCTATTTGAAAACTTGTGAATAAATTATCTTACTTGAAATCATTGGCAAGAATAATAAAGAAAACGTCTTAAGTCACAGAGAGTGAGATCAGGATTTTAAGACGTATAAGTCATGTGACAATGATCTTGTAAAATCTTATGAACAGCATCTGTACCAATATTTAAAGTCTTCTATATCTGTCGATAGGCAATTCACCGATCTTCTTTTAGTCTACATGAATATAACTTATCAAGTTTCTCTTTGAAACTTCCAATACCATCGAAACACAATTGTACTTTTGAAATATCTATTCAACATATTTTTCATTTCTAAAATATCCATTTCAAATTATAGCAAATGACATCGGGAATTCTGTCACTTTTCCAAGAAGCAATGATTGATATTTCCAGTATTGTTCCCAAAATAGATGAAACAACTTTAAGTAGTTGTGTATATGAACTTTTCCCCGGTTTTATTAGAAATAATGTATTGCAGAACTTTCGTAGCTGCCCGTGCAATTTAAAGTATTTTCTATAATAATTTCATTTTATTTAAATTGATAGTTTTTAGTTTTTCCATAATATAAATAAATTTATTCAATAATATAATTATATTTATTCGATAATATAAATAGATTTATTTCATAATATAAATAGATTTATTCAATAATATCATTATATTTATTCGATAATATAAATAGATTTATTCCATAATATAAATAGATTAATTATATAATACATCAAAATGCGATGAGATAAATAGGTATATGTTTCTTTTTTTCGTATATGAAGAATGAAGTCTACCTGTAAGATTTGGGTGCAAATAGCAGATACAATATGGACAATGAAGCACAAATAAAACAATATATGTTGAATTCTATCTTTGACATAAAGCTCCCTTTTATAATTTCTGAATCTCTAATTTCCAATATTAATATCTTAACCACTTAAAAGTTTATAACTCTTAAAGTGACGATGAAGAGGCTGCAATTTGCATTGCTTGTTCAAAATCAAGAGCAATATAATACAATTTTTCTTTAATATTTCGGACAATTTCTCTTTCGACTGTAGTTGTAAAACTGTAAACTCGTTCTGTCAGGATTTCCATTAAATAATCGGTTAAATCTCTTCTAGTCATATCAATTATGCAAATTGCATGAGGCAGCACATAGTCATCATAAATTGGCACGGTATTTGATACAATATATAGAGTATGATACCCGTCGTATGCCCAGACGCATCGAAAGAGAGTTCTAATTGCCTATCGAGGAGCATTTTTTTACCATTAGCTAACAAAGTTGCGTTTGTAACAGCAATTGATTTAAAATAAACAAAGATATTTTTATCCTTTCGCCCATTGCCAACACTATTGAATCCGTATCCATTCTTTGAGTTAAACCATTTAACGTGTTCAATAACTTGAGATTGAGACATTATTAATATTTTCATAAAAAACAACGAATGTTCAAAACAAAAAATAATGTATTTCGAAAATAATCACAACTTCCAAGTTGAATCATACAAGAAAAATTCTAAAAAGATCCGTTTACTTTGAATAAATTCGAAAATCAATCATAAAATTCAAAAACATCGAAATCAAAACATAAAAACTGATGCATATAAACAACGATGAAAATTCCACTGATCCCACCAAAATTAAATCGATACACAAAAAAACTTCAATTTGACCAAAAAAGAAATGCAACTTTAACTAAAAAACTACTCGCGTCTGTGTGCTCACATCAAAATCAATTCAACGAAAAAACCATCGCGTACACAGACGCGACAAAATTCACAATTCAACAGTATATATTAAACATAATATATTTAATAAAATTCATTAAATTACGAGTCATCTGAACATTACAATTTAACACATGACATATACTCTATGACATCAGTTTTTAAAAACCTAATTTGAGAGATGGAGCGCAGTAGTGAACTTTACTGAATATTAAATTTTTACCAAATACTAACATAAATTGGCTAATCCACTCTTTGCAGAAATTTGATAATTTAGAGAAGTATTTCTCCCCCATGAATCCGATTTAATTTCAAGGAGATTACATCAAACTCTAGTGGGACGGCAGCACGTCAAAAATAAACAAAAATTAAAAATTATTAAAATTCAATATCCAAATTATGACAAAAATTTAAATTCATTAATATAGTAGTTTTAAAGAACATAAATACATATAATTTAATCGATATTGATATTGATATAATAATTGATATTTGAATAATAAAGATTGCAAAGATGTAGATTTAAAAATATTACCTGTCCGAATTCAGAGACATTTTCGCAGCTATGTAATATAATTATAAACGTGAATATCGAGTGATTTGAAGCTCAGTCCTTTCTGCCTACCACTCTAGTGACACAAGGGTCTAAAATAAAATCCAAAATGCGCATAAAATGGGGCCACGAGCCAAAAATCATCGAAAAACAATTATTTACTTCAGGAGTCACTTGTTATAATTATAACTTAAAACCCTCCCAGAGTTTGGTAAATTGTCTTGCACAGTAATCTCTTTTTCTGTGCCCTTCATTTTTGATCTATAATATCAATATTTTATAATGATATCTGTCGAATGAAATTATTTATAAACGCATGCCACGATGAAAAAGTTAAATTGGAAATTTGACTATAATTCTATGTTCTAGTAAGTCAGGCGTGACAGATCATTACGCCATGAACGATAATGATGCCATTCATATTACAAGATCTATTATACTCAATCTCAATAGAAAGAAGCGAATGTCTGTAAGAGTTGCATTTGTTATATCAATAACAACCTCTTTTGCCGATTCAGGTTACGGTTGAAAAACCAGAACCTCCGAGATATTCACCCGATGAGCTTTATGGAATCGTCGAAGCAAATTCTAAACGATTATTCAACATGTACGAGATTATTGCTCGCATTGTTGATGGAAGTAAAATCCAGGAATTCAAACCTTTATATGGAGAAACATTAATATGCGGTACGGAATGAATTTTAATCTTTTATTTCTCTTTCATAATCCTCAGCATTTTTCTATCTATTTATGATAACTATATGTTAAATAAAACAAAACATTGATCGATAGTCTTCAAAAGAAATTGAAAAAGAATCAATGGCGAAGATAAGAGATTTTACTAAAATGACGGAAAGTCTGAAAATTTGAATTAATTGACAAAATTTGCAAAAAAATAAAATGAAAAAATGACAAATTTCGTTATTGAATGATAATTTAATATTTAAATATTTTCATAATGATTATTGATCAATAATTTGAATATATCATTTATTCATTTAAATTCCAATATTTTATCATTAAAATAATTATTTATGTTAAAGCTTTAAATATTATTTTCTGAATTTATCTGATTGAAAAAATTAAATGTAAAATTATTTTATATTAAAAAATTCGAAAATATTATTGTTTTCGAAATGCAAAGTTAAATAATTAAAAATAAGTAAAATAATTTTCTCTTCCTTTCTTCCTTATCTTCACTCTCCTCAACCCCTTCCTTCTTCATCCTTCCCTTTCTTCCCTCTGATTCCTTCTTTCCTCTTCCTTTTTTCCTTCTGTCCTCTTTCTAACTTCCTCTTGTTTCATTCATTTCTCTCGCCCTTTCTTCCTTCTTCCCCTTCGTTACTTCTTTCCTTCTCTCGCCCTTTTCTTTCTTCTTTCCTCACTCTCCAATCTTCTTTTCTTTCTGTCATTTCTCTCTTCCTCTTTTTTCTACCTATCTTCCAACTTTCCTTCCTCTCTCTGCCCTCAATCTTTCAACCTCTCTATTTCTCTCTATCCTTTCATCTCCGTCCTTTCTTCCTCTCTACCTTTCTTTCCCTGTTTCCTTCCTTTTATTTCTACCTCCCTATCTTCCAACTTTCCTTTTTCCCTCTCTCTCTAGATTCAATCTTTCATTTCGAACTCTCTCTATCCTTTCCCTCCGTTCTTTCTTCCTCTCTACCTTTCTTTCCCTGTTTCGTTCCTTCCCCCCTTTCTTTCCTTTTATTTCTACCTCCCTATCTTCCAACTTTCCTTTTCCCCTCTCTTTTCCTCCCTTTATTTCCTTTATTCCCACTCTCCTTATTTTCTATCTCCCCTCCTTATTTTCTATCTCCCTCCTTCTTTTCTTCATTCCATTCTTTAAAAATGAATTTTATTAATTATTAAGTTTTCCAAGTTTGACAGAATGAAATACATCCAGCGATATTTCTATGAATTTATGACTAACACCTTTCATTTTTAATAAATTTATCAATGAATGGTTTCATTTTACCGGGAATTTGACAGTTATTGACAGAGAAGAAGCTAGGAGAGAGAAGTGAGCCTGATAAGAGTTACAGATAATTGTAGGCACAAAATAGAATCAGAACACAGAATAGTACGATTCACTGGAAATTGTTTGCAACAAATTGAGAGCCCTCAAAATGACACATCAACGTTAATAGGGTAAAAATTTTCATAAAAAGTGCTACTCATTTCCTGCTGCCGTTTTTAGACAAAATGGGAAAAAAAATTTCAGGTAAAAAATTGAAAATTTTTTTCAAAAAAGTTATTCTTTTAAATATAATTATGAAAAATTTTAAAAATTGAATTTATTGATTCCAGACAATTATAAAATCTCCTCACCATCATTGGTAACGTTAAATTATTTTTAGGGTTTTCTAGAATTTGGGGTTATCCAGTTGGTATTCTAGCTAACAATGGGGTGCTTTTCTCGGAATCCGCTTTGAAAGGAACTCATTTTATCCAGTTATGTTGCCAGAGAAAAATTCCACTAATCTTCCTTCAACACATCACCGGTATTGTTAAATTTATTGCATAAAAACGCGAAAAATCTTTTTTTCATCATAATCAATATTTAACATGATTTTGAGTGTAAATAAAATATTTTTAAAATTTTAAAATACATTTTTTGAAAATAATTTAATTTGAAAAATAATTGATTATTTAAATTAATTTAATAAGTAATTTATTAAACTGTAATATCAATAGTTTTATCTATCCTACCTGTTGAGAATGTCGAAATATATCGTATAAGTATCGCTAGATAGTAGTTTTTATTATTTTTAAATTTGCAATTGATTTTAATTGATTTTTATTTAAAATTTTGATAAAATTATTTTAGCAGCTATTTGTCTTAATCCAGTGAGAATGTAATCGAGCCAATTAAATTTTATTAAAGATTGTGAATATATGATGTTTGATACGGTTTATTGAATTTCTTATTTATTGAAAAGTTTGTTCAAATAATATTATCGAGAAGATTATTTTTTAAATTAATACAATTTAATGATGGCAAAATAAATATAAAAAGTTATTGTAGCTAATGGATTTAATATAGATAGAAAAGTTTTGTAAAATAACAATACGCTCAAAAAGATTCCAAATAATCAGGATTTTTTGACTACAGAATGAAAGATTTTGGATGTTATTACAGATTAGAATCATATTTTGGTGAATGAGAACGTTTGAAAGAGAAAAGAAGATTTTAAACGATTAAAGAAATAAAACCAACAGAAATTCATAAATGAAAATTTAATAAAGTTGAGAAATAGGATAGTTTATTGGAATTGAATGTAGAAGAAGCCGACTTTATTTGTGGATTTAATACCCCCAACACAAATTGATGTTGAACGACTTTTTGCTAATCTTAAAACGGATTTAGGATCATCTATAAAAAGGATTTAGTTGAAATCATTTTGTTTCCTATGATCATTTTATACATTTTTTGAATTATTTATATTTCCTTTCTCCAAATGCCCTAATACCTAATTTTGCCGGGTTCGGGTCGATTTTCTTTTTTCGACTTTGCAGCATTAGTAAGATTAGTAGTTTAGCTAATAGTATGGGGGAATATAGATTTGGCTGGGGATTAATTTTCATATTTGAATTCATCTTAAGCTCTTGTTACTATTTTCTTTCTATTTGGGAATATATTTGAATACGTAATAATTTCTAAGTAGAAATTAATGTGATGGAATTAATACAGGTTTTTAATAAAAATGAAATAATCAGAACAAGTTTGTTCAATAAAATTGATTTATATTATCGAAAAAGTTGAGATGTAAAATAAATTTGAAAACTTTATTGAATATCTGAATTAATACTAAATATAGTCTAAAATTAATATATATATCCATTGATTTGATATTTTTATTTTCAATTTTTTTTGGTTTTTATACTCGAATTATTTTAAACTTCCATCTTTTTTAATGAAAAGTACTGGTGAATTTAATTGAAGTTTTTAATTATATCTGTAGACTGGGCAATTTGAGAATTAATTATAGGATTTAAAGATATTATCAACAACGCCAAAATTTGAGTAACCATTGAGAACGAGTAAATATAGTTAATACTCAAATATCTCGGTCTAAAAGTGATGGCGATAACGGGAAGTCTCTCCAATGTATGTGGCATTACACTTACATAAAAACTTTTACACTAAACATTTTGGGGTTAGAGATTTGCTACTGAACATATTTCAATGATTTCGACACAAATCTAAATACATTTGAATTGCCTAAAGGTTTTGTGACAGAAAACATAAGATTTTTAAAACCTACAAAATATGTACTATTGAAAACATGAGATTTTATAGGTTTACCATTGTTTTCATCGTGCTCAATCAAAAATCGATTTTCTACAAAAGCCTTATAATATCAATTTTTTTAAAGGTAAATGAGCTTGTGTACACTTTTGTTAGATTTTTGAACGTTAATAATGACTAAGATATAAAAATCAAATCATTGATCATATTTTTATTATATTTAAAGTCATAAAAGCTATTTATAGTGTATACGCCGGTATCGGTTGGCTTTCTACATATTTATATTTCAAAACTCTTAGCCGTTTTTCTACTAACAAATCTAAGAAAGGAAGAAAACAATTAACTTCTTCATAAACATAGCCGATTGAGATTCTAAATATTTTAAAGTTTTTTGTAAAAACTAAAAATGTGAGAAAAAATTTCATGAGGCATTATTGATTAAATCAAAATTCACTGCAATTAAAATTCAACCAGCAATGGATTTATTGAGATTATTTAATTAATCAATACATCATAACTTTTAAATAATTATGGTTTCCATATATCATATTTCACACATGATGGCATACTGACGATGAGGACAATTGCCTCGTTGATTTAAAAATTTAACCACTTAATAAACCCATTTAAAAATTTAAAAATTTAAAAAATTTAAAATTTAAAAATTTAACCACTTAATAAACCCATTTAAAAATACAATAAATTTTTGTTCATTTTATGGTGATCGCTATTTTGGTACATTACACTCTAAAAGTACATATACATCATTAAACAAATGTATTTTTGAAATATTACATTTAAAAAAAGATAATAGATTTTAGGGAAATGCTTAACGATATTGTATAAATGATTTATCATTCAATGGACGAAAGCTGTTTTTTGGAATAAAATCTGTAAACCTTATATGTAGACATTAGTATATTTGAAGAAAAACAATTTTTATTTATTGCCAAATTGTAAATAATAAATACCAAAAATTTATTGTTTTTTATTATTATATAAGCGTAATACACATTGAAAAATCAACGATCACCTCGAATTGTGTCAAAGTTTACATCTATTTAATATAGAATTCATATTATAATGAAAAATAGGATGATTTTACCAGAAAAGTATTTTATTTCCAAAGAAGGAAATAGCTTTCTATTTCATGTAGAAAATTGCCGAATAGTAATTGACATATTATTATAATAATTATACAAACCATAGATAACTATATTATAAGAATGAAACCTTGCCAGTCCGGTATAATCTTTTATCTTACTTATAAACATAAGTAATATGAAAACTGCATTTTGTATAAGAAATTTTTAATTTTTGCATAAGTAATTTAAAAATTGAAAACAGATCTGCATTACTTATAAACGTAAGTAATATAAAAACTGCACGCAGATTATTAAAATTATTTATATAAATCTATATTATAAGGAAAGTTTGTTTTGGAAGTCAATTAAATAAGTTATAATAAATTTAAACTCGGGCGAATCCGGGTACAACAACTAGTTGTTAATAAAGTGAACTAAGTAATTAAACTTTAACGCAATGTTGTTCAAGATGTAGCCGCAAAAAAATCTGCAAATCTTTAAAATTACTAAGATTTTTAGTACCATTGAGTTGTATAGAAAAATCAATCTATTACTTGGTTTTCTTTCTTCACAATGGTAGTTAGAAACGATATTCAAATCGAACTTTTAAGTATGCATTGTATTGATCTATCTGTGGTTGTTTAAGTTTCTCGAACTCGTGATTCAGTTTTTCTCTTTTCACTTTCTAAAATTTCTATCATTTTTCTTATTAAATATGTTAAGTTTTTTCGTAAGTGCCGCGGGAATTTTAGTGTGTCGTATGCGATTTTCAGTTTTTAACTGCTTTAATGACTTTATTGTGAATTCTTTTCGTCAGCGTAAATTATAAAAGCATTGTAAAAACTGGTGAACAAAGCATGCAATATGTTTTAGTGTTTCTCTTGAATGTATAAATTTATTTTTAGTCTATTTTAATGAAACGAAAATATGATAAATATAGAATTAAGATATCCATAATTTAAATAAAGGATTTATGGTTGGTCGAGATGCAGAAGCCGGTGGCATAGCAAAGAACGGTGCAAAATTAGTGACTGCTGTAGCAACAGCAAATGTTCCGAAAATCACAGTAATTGTTGGCAATAGTTATGGTGCTGGAAATTATGGTATGTGTGGTCGGGCGTTTGGACCGCGATTTTTGTATATGTGGCCGAACGCTAGAATTAGCGTAATGGGAGGTGAACAAGCTGCAAATGTTCTCGTTCAAATACAGAAAGATCAACGAATACGAGATGGAAAAGAAGTAATATTTTTTCTTTAGTATGTCGTCGTGTTGTAGTTAAACTTAAACGTAAAAGTTCAAATTTTATTTAAAACATGCTAAATAAAGATTTTCTATTTTAATAGAATAATTTTTATAAATTTTCAATATCTTCATATAAAGTTATAGATCAATATTTTTATTTATTTAACAAAGTTAATTCAAAATATAATATATGATTATTTTTGTTATTATTAACATTAATAAATTTTAATTTGCTAACATTTTAAAAATGCAATGCCGAAGACTTGTGCTAATGTGAAACAAAATATTGATCTAAAGCAGGGGTCTCAAACTCAAAGTCTAACGTGGGTCATGTGAGTAAAAGCATAACCCCAAGGGCCGCATTACTTAAAATATTTATTCAATGAAAATAAGCACATAAATCTAGTAGTAAAGAAACGAAAACTTCAAATAAATAATTTGGCAAAGATTTAATTAAAAGATAACGCCAATAAAAAACTCTTCGTACGATATATTTCGACAGCATAACTGTCATCTTCGGGTACACAAAACCAAATAAAAATATTATGAATTAACTTTTAATTTAAACAAATTATTTTTTTATATTAATTTAATTTTGTAATAAATAAACATTTAAAAAATATTCAAATACTTTTAACTAATTAAAAATGTTATTGATATAAATATTATAATTTTTATCTATATTATAATTTTTTAAAAAACAATACATTAACATACTTAAACTATTTATAAGGTCATTGTATCCAAAGGTTAATGTGTAAAGTGCTGTGACTACGAATGTTTTGAATCTTTTTAAATATATGTTAAATCATGTTTATATATTGTTTTTTTTAAAAAAAAACTTTTTTTAATTTTATTAAAATAATTGAATTTGTAAATTACATTATTTTTAAAAAAATTATAATATAGATAAAAATAATAATATTTATATAAATAACATTTTAAATTAGTTAAAAGTATTTGAATATTTTTTAAATGTTTATTTATTACAAAATTAAATTAATATAAAAAATAATTTGTTTAAATTATAAATTAATTTATAATATTTTTAGTTGATTTTGTGTACATGAAGATACAGTTATGCTGTCGAAATATATCGTACGAAAACTTCAAAATTTAGATTTTATTTTAACATTAAAATCCTAAATTAAAGTTATTATATCATGTTTTACTGAACATGTAGAACGGTTCGTTAGTGTATGCCAATTTAGTTAATTCTGCATGCAGTGATGGAATACAATACATACATTTCAACTGAACAACAACTGGTATAATAAAATGAAACAACCAATAAGCTTATATTACAGGACAAGCATACTTACTTTTGTGGTGGTGTGATTTGTTTGAATGAATTACAACTTTATTATAGAAAGTCAGAAAGTGGAAGAAAAAATAAACCAAGCACTCAAACACAATGTAGTAAACAATGCATACAAACTTTCAAAATGTGGCAATTTTCAGATGAATAACAACTCTATATATTACCGTATTATTATTATATATTATAAACTTTAGGTTAAAATTAATCTGAAATACGTTTTAAGAAATAAATCCGAAAAATTTCATATTTTTATTCCTTAAACGCTAAATAGTTATTAAAATCGCTGCTGTGTAAATTTTACTGAGTTTTCATTATTGTAAGTTATTATTTTTGGTTATCAACTTTGATTTACGTGCCAATTTGTATTATAAGAGTTTTTATTCAGCTGGAGCATGTGTATCACGATATAAGCAATACTTCTTACTAGCGTTTAATATTTGGTAACTTAATTCAATATATGTATCACTGTTAGATGTTGTTCAAACATATTCATTTTGTTTCAAAATAAGAAGTAATTTTTTCCTAATCTAAGTATTTATTTTCATTTAATTTTAATTATAACTAATTTAGAATCTACACTTACAAAACCAATTTATTTTTTAGACAATTTTAAATTTAAAATAATCTTTTTTTGATTTTCACCTCTGATTGCTTTTCATTTTGCAATGACATGAAATTTTTTTTATAATTTGACCATGAATTAGTAATGATGCCAATAAAACATCGAAAAGATTACTAATTTGTAGTCAAGTTATTAAAATTATTTTTATCAAATTTTAAATTTATCTAATTTCACGTTTTACTTATTTAAATTGATTATTTAATTTTATCATAAAATTCAGTACTCAAGATTTTATGTTAAATATAAAGTTTTTGTATTTTTTATATTTTTGAAAATGCAACAAGATATTGATCGATAGTTTACAAGAAATAAAAATTTTGAAAATTATCAAATTGTTACGAAATAAAGTCTGTTCTGATATTTGCGACATTTTTTTAAAATAAAATACCTTTGCAATTTTATTTAATTAATATTAAGTTTATTTTTGAATTCGTTATTTATTTAAAATCAATGATCATTTATATATTGTAGAGAGAATTAAAAAATATAGATAATATTTATTTATTAAAATATATTTATTATTGCAAATTTTTTTAAGAATCATAAATATAATTGTACAATTTAAACTATCACTTATGTTATTGTTTTAAGTTCGTTTAATTTTTATAACGCACAAAAATCTTTTTTTAATACTCAAAAATAATTATTATATCATCAAATTACATTTTTTTAAAGATCATTTCAAATTTTTTAAAGTACGGTTAACAAAATAAATATATGTTAATATTTTACTTATAATTTGTCAGTAATATATTTGTCAAATATTGAAACATTTATCTAGTTGAAAATTAACTAAAAATAAACGGAATTCTAAATGCAATTTATTTTAATAATTATATATATATATGTGTGTGTGCTTTGCTATTCCTGCATATTCTTTTCTTATGTAAACTACAGTTGAATCATCGTAATAAGAACAACTATGCTAATCTATATAAAAATTAGATGAAAAAGATATTTTGATATCTATTTTGAAAATAAAGAATCATTGATACATTCAATTAATACGAACAATACACGGGATTCAGCCAGCCTCCTTTTCTACGAAGTTAACCGTGTATAAAACATTAATTATTATTTTTTAATCATAAAGTCTCCTATTTTGGGTTGCCATTTATGTATTTAAGGATTTGGAGTTTTTCGTCAAATTTTTCCTGTCATATATATTGCCATACTGTTATACACAGAAATATGCTAACTAAATAAACTAATACAAATAATAAAATAGTCATTTAATTAAGTAAATAAATATAAAATAAAGAAAATGATGTTAATTAAGACAAAATAATAAAACTTTGCATTGTTCAATTTTTTTTAATTTATATTGATTATTCGCATATTTGAAATACAAAATATAATAATAAATGTATTTACAATAAGGAAAGCAGCGTTTTAATTGTTTCTATTTCAAAGATTATGGCGTTATAAATGAGTGGGAATTGTATCGGGAATAATTGTACTTTATTATGATTGAATCAAATTTTGTTTGCGATTAAAGGTTATTCGGTTGTAAGTATTGTTTATGAATGAGATGGCAAAACCTTAATCTTTGACACTGAATTCATGAATTAACATTGTAATAATTGGATGCATCTGACATCCATCAATCTATATAGTTGTCGCCAGAAGAAGAATCTGCTATAAGAGATCCGGTGGTGCATAAATATGAAAAAGAAGGCCATCCTTACTATTCCAGTGCCCGATTATGGGACGACGGGATAATTGATCCGCAAGACACGAGATCTGTATTGGCATTAAGCCTTAGTGCTTGCTTTAATCGAGAATATGGTGAAGATCCAGCCCGTTTCGGGGTTTTTAGAATGTAAATTGTTGCCTGATGTTTCTGATGGTGTTGAAAACTGATTTTTGACTAAGACAATATTTATCAATAAATTTTTTTTATGTTTTGAGATTTTTTTTATTTATTTCATAAAACGCAAATAAATCAATTTTAGGCGGAATTCTGGAAGCCAGAACATTTTCAAAGTTATTATAATCCTTGTCCAAAGTTCTGGAGGCAAAGGAAATTCTCAAATTCAGTCCTATCCTATGAGTCAATGATGAATTCTTTTCTTAAATTAACTGGACGCATATTCACAAAATGTGCAATCCAAAGTACCAAAAATATATTGAGAGTTAAATCATTTTCTACTGTTCAAATATTCTTTCTCATAAAAATGATATTAGCAGAATTGTCTGTCAATAATGGAGATTAATTGAAAATATGGGTTTAATTAAAGTTACTTGCATTACCATTAATAATTATACATCTAAGGGAAAACCATATAGATAATGAATAATGTTCAGAAAGAGCCGAAAAGCAAGAGAATGTTTATAAAAACAGAAAATCATTAATTAAGGAAAAGTCGAGTTTGTTAAACATCGAATAAAAATGCATCTTGGATTGTTGAAAGATATTATAGTAACAGCATAATTAATGGGAATAATTGGAAAACATATATCATAAAGAAAGTGAATTGTTGACAAATTAATTATCATTCTACGAGCGAATCATAAAAAAACGCCGTTAGAAGATTTTCACTAATAATCAAATGGATTATTTTACTACATAGGCTGTCTATAAATGACGTCACGCGATATTGAGCGATTTTTTTTACCTTCGCCCGCTCGTCACAATAGTTAGCCCCGCTCAAATATGACATCACAAATCTTTGGTCCCTTAAAAAGGCCAAGTAAAAAATTAAGGTGGAACTTTTAATTAATGTTGCGGGTTTTCATGTGACGTCACAGTCCTTAAACTCCGCCTTCCCCCTCGTCACAAATGTGTATCCCCATAGATCCGTGACGGTATTTATGCATGGCCCCATAGTCAAATTGAAAAACCTCAAGCCTAGCATTTTGCCTCAGATTAAGAAAGAGAAACTGACAGTAGGACTAAATATCTCAACAGGAAAAAAGTAATAAGACAAATAATACGAAACTCTAAGGACTTAGAAGGATAATAAAAAATCGGTGACCAAAGAACAGAAATTCATTAAAAGGTAATTATTAAAATGAATCAAAGACATTGCGGCACGGAATAACAACTTTTCACAACGACATTAAAAGTAAAAAAACAATTACAGGATCAAACTTAAAAAAAAATTAAAATTTACTATGGATAACCAAAGAAATAGCCATATTTGCTTTATACAGCTGATGTTTTTGCATGCATAACAAATGGCATATGTTACGCATGGATAATTTTTAAAATTCTGATGCTACACCAAGCCACACTGAGACAGATCACCTACAATATAAAAATCAATAAATTTATAGAATTAAAAAACACCAACTCACCTTGAGGTTGTTTGTAAAATAGTCACTGAGACAAAATCAAAAAGTGATAGAGAAATAAAATAATACACATTTACACGACCCATACTAAAACATGCATATACACTTTTAACATGTAGCCATCAGAAGTTGAAAAATCCCTTATAATAAATTAATTTATAGACATTTATGAGAAATTTTTAGAAAGAAAAATGGGGAAAAAATTTGTTAATTTAAATTTTGAGGATCTTTTGCTAGGAAATTTCGAGTAAATAAGGATATATCTTCATATGATTTATCCTTAAAACTAAAATTAATTTAATTTTTCAGACATTTCTGTCGAAAAAAAACGAAACCTGAAATCCGAAAAAAGCATAAACTGTAAATTATATTGGTAAGTTTTAAAAAATTATCATAAACCCAATTATTTTGTGTACATATTCGAAGAATTTTTTAAAAAGATGTATAAAAAATATAGTTATTTAATGCAATTAATAATTTTTATAACTTCAAAAATAATTTAACTCACTTTTTTTGAAGTTTCCGAAAATTAAGTTATCATAAAAATAATCATTTCCTTAATATTCATAATCATTATTAATAATAATATACATGAGCTTGTTGATCAAAAGTTATAATTATAAGTTTGAATAATAATTTAATTTCCTTGTAAAATCATAATTCAACTCTTAATACTTTATAACTTTAAAAAATCACTTACTTTGCAGCCATTTCAGAAATGGCTGAAATCTATTAAATTTTCACAAAAAATAAATTCCAATAAGTTGATTTATGTTTCAACTTGAATTATAGCGGAATTTATCTAAATGTTGCATGGTGTATTACGAAATTATTTTAATCTTAAAATCTTTGCAAAGATATATTGAGTACTGAAAAACTGGACATTTTTGGTATGAAATGGCCCAGTTACAGTATGTAAATAGTAAAGTCTTTGTATTTCTAACATACAGTCGCTAAAATAGAAGAGGTGTCCAAAACCTTAGATTGAGCTAAACATGATTCGGGCATATATTAAATTAATGTCCGGTATTCACCGACCAAACCAAATTTTATTGTACAATAAATGTCTAAGAAAAATATTATATGATCCAAAGAAGTTGATTTACATATTATAGAATTATATATACAAAATGCACACAAAATCTATCAAAATGTAAATAATTTCAATACAAAGTTGATGAAACTTAGAGAAAAATTCGTTCAATCGTTGATAAAAGAAGATAAGAAATAAGTTTTCAAAAGAAATAGATCAACATAATTTCATAATTTAGAACATATTCCACCTACTGACAAAACAAGATTCAAACAAAGCCATTTCTAATTTGTACTCAACAAAAATGCCCAGAATCACGAAATTTCTATCCAATGCATGAAGAGGATCCAGCTCTTTCATTGGTTGAATGTTTTTCAAAAATATCACAAAAAATAATAATTTATTTGCATATTTTTACAGACCAGAGGGGTAAGTCAATGTGAAGCTGTGACATACATTCACCAGCGTGTAGCACATAATTTAGTGATGGATTTTTTATCCTTATTTATCGACATCTGAAAATCAACTGTAACAGTTAGACTAAAGTTTGTGGGTTACGCCAGTTGCTCAGAATCTTGCAGGTGCTGCAGAGAGCTACTAAGATTATATTGTGAGGTGTTTTTAGACTCAGGCCTTTTGAATAGGAATCAAGTTATCATAATATTGTTGGTGTTTTGTTGGTGAATTCGAATAGGAATTATCGTCAATCTGACTCCAAGCGTGCTTTTAAACAACAGTAACGAACTCCAAACAATATAAACTTTATTGATTAATACACATTATTTCCATTTTAAAATGACACAACGAATTATCTATCAATCACAATTTGGTGCTTATTACGACCCTTCGGGAAAAATAGCACTTTTCGGATCAATTGGCTTTACAACCACTTGACAATTGCGGTGGGTTTCTGAGATCGGTAACTCTGATTTAGTTGCTTTGCTTTGATTTGACCTTGCTTAATTTCTGTTTAATTTCTTTCTGTCTTTCTTTTTCTTCTGCAATTTTTGTCTTATATTTTTCTGTGTTTTTTTAATTGCGCTTCCTTTTTATACTCAATTATCCAATAACACTTACTGATGTCAAATAGAATTTCTGATATCTTTTACCGCCAATTCCCTTTGAGCCTCTATAATCACAGACAACTGTCCAGATAAATCATTTTTAGAGGTGCCCTTTCCCTGATTCCCAAACAACATTTCTTCCCTTATCTTGAAAGAGCTTTCGAAATAATGTGCAAGTTTTCCTTTTGTTTTCCTAAATTTGCACTTGTTAATTATAAATGACCTTTTATTTAATTAAAAAATAACGCCAATAAAAAACTTTTCGTACGATATATTTCGATAGCATAACTGTCATCTTCATGTACTCAAAACCAACTATAAATATTATGAATTAACATTTAATTTAAACAAGTTATTTTTTATTAATTTAATTTTGTAATAAATAAATATTTATAAAATATATTCAAATAACTTTTAATGTAATTTAAAATTTCAATTATTTCAATAATATTAAATAATAGTTTTTTTTTAAAAAACAATACATAAACATGATTTAACATACGTAAACTATTTAAAAACATTCAAAACATTCGTAGTGACAGCACTTTGCACAATAATCTTTGGATCCAATGACCTTATCAACAATGCTTCACATATCACGCGTTCCCAATAATTATTAAAATTTTTCAACAAAATTCTAAAATCAGACATTTCTATTTCACTTTTACAGCCTCTATTGTGCTCACTAATATTGGTCTAACCCTTCAATCGACAATTCTCTAGAACTCGAGTACAGAGATGACGGGAAGTCTCTCCAATGTTTGTGGCATTACACCTATTACATGTAAATTGATAAACGAGATCAGAACACAATCCAACCGGAGTTTTTGATTTATTAATAAACATATTGCGTACCTTACACGAATTAGAGACGATCTTATATTCTAAATTTCTCATCTGTTTACTTAACTTCCTTTTATAATTTGTAAAACCTTCAGAGTACGGCAATACTAACACATATTTAGGCTCAATTTTTTTATATCCATTTTTACTATTATTAAGATCAACACTAAATTCACACCCATTTGACAAATTACACTCAGACTTTCCAAGACATGGATCGTTAGGATTTTTAATCAATTTATCAACAGTCTATTTTATCATCAACAATAAAAATGATTTAGAATACACTTTCTTTATCAACAACTCAATCAATTTTTCAACACTTTTTACCGAATTAGCAAAAGTAGAAGATAAAGACCATGAACGATAAATCAATTCTTTCACCATATTTCTCTTATACTTAAATTCACAAAAGCTTTCTGGAGAAGTATAAAGACCAGTATCAGTTTGTTTTGTATAAATCTCTGTCTCATAATGTTTATCTTTGCGTTGAATTAACAAATCTAAAAACGCAATTGATGACTTTCTCTCCGTTTCACATGTGAATACAATGTTTTTATGTAAACTGTTCATAAAATGCAAAAACGGTTCTACATGTTTCTGGTTTTCAAATACAAGAAAAATATCATCCACATACCTTTTATAAACAAAATGTTTTTCAAATTGGAAAGAAGCAATCTTCTTTTCCAAACTAGCCAAAAATATTGATGCCATCGTTGGTGCTAATTGTCTGTTTTTATTGATTTTCTCTTATTCCATTCTCGTCATTCGACATTTCTTTTTCATTCACTTTTTATTAAGCTGCAGAACCACATCTTAATCACTTTTGATTGTTTCCCCCAATCATTTTACATGTTTATTAATTATTTTACTCTATTATTTAGGTATCCTCAACAATATTTTAGGTTGAATTGAAGGAAACCTCCAGGCATTTTAGATAAATGTCGACAGTCTAAAAATAATGGACGTGTAATTATTTTTATTGGTAAAACTATAGCGAGACGGCTCAGACTGTTGGGCATTAAAAGGTTTTGTTGGGGTTATAAGAAAACATGAATAAAAATAATAAAATTTTAAAATTATCAAAATCAATTAAAATTAATTAAAATTTTGAAAAAATTAAAAATCAATATTTTTCGGGGGAAAAAGTGGTAACCGGTGGAAAATTTGATTTTGAAGACAAATAAAATGCTATTAGATTGAGATAAGGAATATTGAAGGGTCGGGAGCCCAAAAACAAATTAATTAATTAATTAAATTATTTAACGACGAATTCATTAATCAAGGCCTCCGAGCTGAATGTCAGCTTAATGGATTTCCCGGCATAAGTGAAACGGGGCAATATATTGTCCGAAATGAAAAATTGTTGGTGATGCTCCAATAACTAACTAGTTTTGTTTTGAGGTTGCGAGGTTTCTGAATTCTTATTTTTCTACATTTAAAAGAAATTTTAAAAGGGAACTCGATTTTTTTAGCTTAGGAATAAAACAAATATAATCTGATCCTGCTGACACAACCATATTAAAACATTTATAAAAACAATTTCAAACAAAGATCTGTTCAGAATTGCACAAAATAGAATATTTCAGTTTAGATAATAAGTAAATCTTCCCACAGAAGAATACCCCTTTTTCTTTACATTCTCAAGATAAGGGAAGAAATGTTGTTTGGGAATCAGGGAAAGGGCACCTCTAAAAATGATTTATCTGGACAGTTGTCTGTGATTATAGAGGCTCAAAGGGAATTGGCGTTAAAAGATATCAGAAATTCTATTTGACATCAGTAAGTGTTATTGGATAATTGAGTATAAAAAGGAAGCGCAATTAAAAAAACACAGAAAAATATAAGACAAAAATTGCAGAAGAAAAAGAAAGACAGAAAGAAATTAAACAGAAATTAAGCAAGGTCAAATCAAAGCAAAGCAACTAAATCAGAGTTACCGATCTCAGAAACCCACCGCAATTGTCAAGTGGTTGTAAAGCCAATTGATCCGAAAAGTGCTATTTTTCCCGAAGGGTCGTAATAAGCACCAAATTGTGATTGATAGATAATTCGTTGTGTCATTTTAAAATGGAAATAATGTGTATTAATCAAATAAAGTTTATATTGTTTGGAGTTCATTACTGTTGTTTAAAAGCACATAACACTAATTCCACTCAAATTCACCGATAAAACCCAAACAAAATTTAATTAACCTAAGCATATTTGTACAATTATTTATTAAATGGAAATTCCAAGAAAATTATAAGAAAAATCATTAAACTTTAATTATTTTATAATTATTTTTTTAATTTGCTATTTTTTGTAAAAATGTGCCCGCAAAGGCTTTTTAATTAAAAAAGTTGCCAACTTGATAAAAAGGTTGGGCACCACAGAACCCTTTAAAATACTGATACTGTTTTGCATTGGGCTGTTTTGTCTGGTCATCAGGTTTTCCATAAAAGACTCAATTTTCAGAAAGCTTTAATCAAACAAACTTTGATATCAATTGAAATAACTTCTTTATCTGTTATGGTATTTTTCTTCAATTTTAATAAATTTTTAGTGTAAAATAATAAGATGTGGAAATCGAAAAAATTGTGCTAGAAAAGGATTCAAATATCACATTTTTTGAATATTTAAATTATTCATCAAGTGAGGACGATAAGTTTTATAACTTAAAGTTTTTTTTCTCTGAAGGTTTATAACTTAAATAAAACTAAAATTCCTGAACCACCAAAGGAAACATGAAAGAAAAAGAAAGGAAATGCAACGAAATAATTTACTATTTATTATGGAATTCAATTGAAAACTTTATTATTAACATTTTTATTCCGATTAGATCAAATCAAGGAAAAATATTATTTGGAAGAAATGCTCCGCGAGGAGGGAAATGATTTTTTAAATTTTATCTTGGTAAACACAATTAATAACAAATATAACAATTGAAAATTAAATTTTGTTTCGTGTTGTAATAAACTCGGAAAGAAAGGGTATTTTATATCTAACGTGTTATTTTATATACTAATCAGGTCTAAGTAAATAGTGTTAAATAAATAGCATGAAATCACCAAAAGAATTTATTTATATTTATATTTTATTATTATTATTATTATTATTATTATTATTATTATTATTATTATTATTATTTTTTTTTTTTTTTTTTTTATTTTATTATTATTATTATTATTATTATTTTTTTATTATTATTATTATTATTATTATTATTATTATTATTATTATTATTATTAAGCAACATTGATTTTAATTATAACCCAATTTTGATTACGTAATATAAATAAATATGAAACTGTGTCACATAGCACATCATGATGTCATATGAATATAGAAACCCGTCTTCATTTAAATATTAGTGTTAATATTCGTTTGAAGTGAAGTTATTCAATATTAAGAAATTATTTTAAATTTTAATCTGGTGCAGAAAAAATCTGTTTCAATATTTTAGAGAATATTTTTATAATTATAAACAATTTAATTTATTTTTGCTAATAATAATTAAATAATCTTTCATAAATAATTTCATAATAAACGTCTGTATTAAAAATTTTAAAAAATTACATTTTAAATTAAAACAATTCGCTGAGATTTGATGGCATCTTTGGGGAGAAGTTATCAAATCTGTTTGTTTGTCAAATATTTGATTCTTGTTTTGAAAGTTTTTATTATTCAACTAGTTTTCTTCGACATTATTATTATTATTAAATTTAGACTATTAGATTAAAAATAAAAATAATTCAATGCATAAATTATTGCATAAATAAATCAAATTCGAGAATATTATTGAATTCATTATTTATCGATTGAAATTACCGCTCCGACTCCTTGTATTCAATAATCAATTTCTAATAAATATTTGAAACATTATTTACAAAACAAATCATTACAAATTTTCATAATTTTAATTCGTGAAAATTCAATTTTCCTAATAACTTTCACTTTCATATAAAACTGATACTACGTCAATTTAGGAGTTTTATATGATCAAGTTGGTAAATGATGTTTCCATTTTATAATTCACTTCACACTTATCATTATTTTTTTAATTTATCTCTGATTTTTTCACCGAGGAGTCAATATTTATAATTTTCAAAAGGTTTATGGTAATTTCACGAATCCTTAATTTTCAATACATGTTCTAATTATATTATGAAGTTGCCGAAACAACTTTTTATTTAATTAATATTTTTTGTCTTGTAGGTCTTAAGACTTTTACTTCAAAACACATTTTTTAAATAGGTGTATTTAACTTCCTATTTACATGGTTTTTTCGAAATTTATTAATTTTTTCATCTTTAAATTAATTAATATTCTTAATTATTAATCTTTATAAATTTAAAACGCAAATATTTTTTCACTTGATAAATAATTTAAATATTCATATTAAAAACGTGCTATTTGAACCCTCTCCTACCACAATTATTGTTAGGGATTCGGTTGTGAATTTAAGCACAAATTAGTTAGTTTTAATTATTTAGTTATTTTTTTAATTATAGCAATTAAATAGTACTATTTTTGCATATTTATATAAATAGAAAATAGTATTTATTTCAAATAACAATTTAATTTATATTATAAGGACTTATTTTGTGTTTCACCTCTGATTTTTTTAGAAGTGACATAATATTTTCTACAAAATCTGTTTCGTAGTCAAATTTTGTAGAAAATATTAATGATATATGTATAGTAAAAAAATATTTCTGTTTTTTCCATTATACTTGATTTAGTAATATTATATATATATAGTAATTTTAAAGTTACTAAAAATAGCTTTATACAAATACTGTGCAATAAATGAGGTCAATCGACGCAGTGTTAGGAAGAAAATATTTGCCAGTTGGAAATAATATCGCACGGATATCAAAATTAATTTGGAGTTAGTATTGTATTGATACATCTTGAAATGTGAACCTTAATCCGATTGATGTTTATTTTGATAATTCAAAAAAACTCATTTAAAGGGAAATCAGTATTTATAGTGTCTTATGTCTTACTCTCCGCTTTCAAATTCAAGGATTCGTTAAGATACAGTAGTAGATAGATTCTGAGTTTATACTGTCCCCCTTAATTCACGGATAACCTTCCTCTTTTACTTTTCACCGTTACCGTACTGTTGGTGCATTCAAAGCCAGCCTTGGTACTTAGTAATAATTTTCAGGATAGTTTGTTACAACCGATCTTTAGAAAGTCGTCAACACAATTACATAGTTTTTGTTTTTCATTTTTGTTTATAAATAGTTATATTATTTGTACAAATATTTTTTATAATCTACAATAAATCTTTATAAATATATTTGTTATCTGTTTATCTGAATAAATTAATAACCCTTGATTGTCAACAATGTTGTGTTAGCTTTGTTCCTATAATGAACATTACTATTTTCATTTAATAAATGATTAATATCATTTTGAAAAAAATATAGTATTTACGACTCCTTCATTTATATGAACTCCGGGAACAAATAAATAGATGTAGTTTATCTATGAAGCTTATATCTGCATTATACATCGTCTATATACTTTTAGATCTTCTTTTTTGATTTTATTAGCCTCTCTAACTTCTTTGTACCAATTATTTAACATAACCCAATATTAATATATACATGATGAATCCAAACATATTGTGTTCATATTAATTTATTGTTTTACAGTATTCTAGTTGTAATTTGATTGAGATAAAATGCACCCTTCTATGTTTTCATTCATTTTAAAGCACTGTTTAGTCACTATTTCATTTTCTAACTACATTATAAAGTGACTAAATTTCATCGTCAACTGCAAAGAAATATGTTCTTATTTGCGTTTTATAACCCAGTTTAGTGAAGCTACTCATTATTGAAAATTCATAATTATTTAAATAATTAAAAATGTATAGGACCTTCTATAAAACTTATTTTTGAAATATTATAATTATAATTATTCTATTAAACTTTTTCAAAGCATAAATAATGAAAAAAAATTATTTCGCTTAGTAAATTTTTAATAACTTTATTTCATTAAATAATATTTCATTGTATGAAAAAATAAAATTGAAATTTATAAATTTATTTTTAAAAAATATAATAATGTAAAATTAGTATTTGTTATTATTTGTTATACTGAATTAATAACATTTACATTACTGATATTGTTTCTGTGATTATATTATATATTATACCCTATTTCATAATTCAATTTTTCGATATATTTAATATTCTTTTTTTTCAAAAAAAAACAGTTATGGATATTCAAAGTATTCAACAGAATATTAAATGGGATTCTAATGGAAACGGTAATGGAGTCTATTTTAGCGACGAAGATGAATTCGAAGGTGGAGATAGTGTATCAAAACTTTATGAAAGATCAAGAATTAAAGCTCTAGCTGGTGAGTAAATATTCATTATTATAGTACTATTAATTATTTTTAATAGAGGAAAGAGAAATTGTTCAGAAGAAAACTTTTACAAAATGGATGAATTCACATTTAGCTAAAGTTGGAGAATTTGTCGATGATCTTTATTTGGATCTAAGAGACGGTAAAAAATTGATTAAATTATTGGAAATTCTAGCCTGTGAAAAACTTCCGAAGCCAACTAGAGGGAAAATGCGTATACATTGTTTGGTTAATGTGGATAAAGCAATCAATTTCTTACTTGATCAACATGTACATTTGGAAAATGTCGGAGCTCATGATATTGTCGATGGAAGTCCTCGCCTTACTCTTGGTTTGGTTTGGACAATTATTCTTCGATTCCAGATGCAAGACATAGTATTGGATGAATACGACGCAACAGATGCTCGTAGTGCCAAGGATGCGTTATTATTGTGGTGTCAAATGAAAACAGCCGGCTATAACAACGTAAACATTCGTAATTTCACGACGAGTTGGCGAGATGGCTTGGCTTTCAATGCAATCATTCATAAACATTGCCCAGAATTAATTGAATACATGAAATTAGCTAAAGCAGCGCCTTTACAAAATCTCAGAAACGCTTTCAATATCGCCGAAGATGAATTGATGATTCCAAAATTGCTTGATGCTGAAGATATCAATGTTGAACAGCCGGATGAAAAATCAATAATGACATACGTTGTTACGCTTTACCACTATTTCAATAGAATGAAGACTGAAAACGTGCAATGCAAACGAATTGGAAAAGTCCTAAATCAAGCTATTGAATCAGAAGATCGAATCACCGAATATGATAATTTGGCATCGGATTTATTGGAATGGATAAATCATACAATCCAATTGTTGGACGAGAGACTGTTTGCAAATTCATTGTCTGGTGTTCAGCAGCAATTGGCAGCATTCAACACGTATCGAATCAGTGAGAAACCGCCTAAATTCAATGACAAAGGCAATTTAGAAATGCTTTTGTTCACAATTCACAGTGAAATGAGAGCAAATAACCAAAAGCCTTATATTCCGGAAGAAGGGAAAATGATTTCGGATATCAATCGGGCATGGGAGAAACTGGAAAAGGCCGAACATGAAAGAGAATTATGTTTAAGAGAAGAATTGATTAGACAAGAAAAATTGGATCAATTGGGATCGAGATTCGATAGGAAAACAACAATGCGAGAGGCTTGGTTAAGTGAAAATCAACGATTGGTTACTCAGGATAATTTCGGCAATGATTTAGCAGCCGTAGAAGCAGCCACGAAAAAACATGAAGCAATTGAGACAGACATATTTGCGTATGAAGAGCGCGTCAATGCAGTCATGACAGTGGCTGAAGAGTTAGCCGAAGAAAACTATCACGACATAGAAAGAATCAATTTACGAAAAGACAATGTAATCAAAATGTGGCAAGATCTATTGGAATTATTAAAAATGCGACGAAACAGATTGGAATTATCGAAACAAATGCAAAACGTATTCCAAGAAATCATTTATCTGCTTGATTGGATTGATGAAATCGGTAATCGATTAAAATCAGAAGATTGCGGTAAACATTTGCTGGGCGTTGATGATTTACTGCAGAAACACGGATTATTGGAAGCCGATATTCGAGTGTTAGAAATCCGGAAAAATCAAGTTCTAGAACAAGCCGAGGTCTTTATTGACTGCGATTTTGATGAAAATCTTCAAGGATACCGACCGGCCGAACCGAGTGAAGTTGAGAACCGTTGCCAACAACTGAAAGACTCTTATCAAGCTCTCCTTGAATTGGCTTCCTATAGACATAATGCTTTGCAAGAATCCAAGAAAATGTGGCAATTCTTCTGGGAAATGGAAGATGATAAAGAATGGATTAAAGAAAAGAGTCAATTAATGTCAAGCCCCGATTTAGGACATGATTTGAGTTCTGTTGAAAGATTACTGAGAAAACATAAAGCCCTGGAAGAGGAGGTAAGAATCCGACAACAGGCCTTGGAAACCGGATTACAGAAGGGTGAAGAATTGATTGAAAATGATAACTGGGGTAAAGATAGAATCAAAGACAAAATCCAAAAAATGAAAACAATTTGGGCTCAACTTGTTGATTTAACAGCCGAAAGAAGACAAAGATTAGAAGAATCATTGGAATTTTATCAATTATTAACCGATTGTGACGATGCAGACGCATGGATGATTGATCAGTTGAGAATCGTGAAAAATGAAGATGTCGGAACCAAACTGGCTTTGACTGAAGCCTTAATTAAGAATAATCAAGATCTTATGGATGAATTGGCCACTTTCAGGCAATCATTGGATCAATTGAGAACTCAAGGAACAACAATTAGTGAATATCCGGAAACTGATGCCAGTAAAATCTTCAATCGTCTCGATACACTTGATAATCGTTATGACCAATTGATCGAACTCAGTAAACTGAGACAACAAAAACTACTTGATGCAATGTCGATGTATAAACTATTCGACGTAGCGGATTCTGTCAAAACGTGGATAATCGAAAAAGAAAAATTACTAATCACCCTCGTTCCGAGTGACGAGTTGGAAGAACTTGAAGTAATTCGACATCGATTTGATTGCTTTGAATCGGAAATGAGAGCCAATGCAGAAAAAGTCAGTAAAGTGAATGAGCTGTCGAAAGATCTCGTATCCGATGAACATCCAAATACTGAGAATATAATTCAAAAGCAAGACGATCTCAATATTAACTGGAATGACTTAGCTGATATGGTTGAGAAAAAGAAACAAGACATTGAAACCAGTTATAAATATAATCAATTTTTGATTGAAGCTCAAGAAACAGCTAATTGGATCATAGAGAAAGAAAAGCTAATTCAATCTACCGATGAGTTAGGAAATGATCTCGAAGGAATTATGCAACTGCAAAGGCGTCTTGGTGGTCTCCAACGCGATTTGAAAGCCATTGAAGCTAAAGTCGATCATTTAGACAAAGAAGCCGATGATATCGAAGAGAAAAAACCGGAAGTCGGTAATATTGTCGAGCCTGAACGGGCTAAAATCAATGAATTGTGGACTGAATTGAAAAGCATGCTGAAAGAACGCGATGATAAACTCAATGATTCCAGTGAATTGCAGAGATTTCTCCAGGATCTCGATCATTTCCAAATGTGGTTACGCCGATCACAAACTGCAGTTGCGTCGGAGGACATACCGAATAATTTACAGGTCTATCAATATTTTACTTCTCGATTCAATTGAGCGCGATTTTTTATATATATTACACAGGAGGCAGAAAAATTGCTCGATCAACACAATCAATTGAAACAGGAAATCGCCGTTTATCACCCGGAATTCGAGCGGTTAATTCATTTCGGACGCAAAGTCACAGAAGGTCAAGACGATGCGCAATATATGTTCCTAAACCAAAGGCTTAGTGGCATTGAAGAAAGCTGGGAAGGCCTGGAAAAAATGTGTGACGACAGAGAAGCAGTTTTAAATCAAAGTTTGCAAGCTCAAGTAAAATTAAAATTCACAAACTTTTCTCTCTTTAAATTAATTATCATTTTAGACTTTTTTCAAAGATGCTCAACAGATCGATATTGTTCTCAGTAAACTGGAAAATGCTGTTTTAAAAAGTGATTTGCCGGTATTATTATTATTATTATTTTATTATTAAATATTTATTTATTTTCATTTATTATTTTTATTTATTATTATTTTATTTTTATTAATACTTGTGTTTAATAATTATTGATTTTAATTTTTTATTTATTGTTATTATTATTATTTTTATTATAATTATTATTATTTATAAATATTATTTATTATTATTATTTTATTTTTATTAATACTTATGTTTAATATTTATTTATTTTTTATTTTTTATTAATATTTTCAAAATTCATTATAATTTTTATTTATTTATTATTATTATATATTTTATTTTATTTTTATTAGTAGTTATGTTTAATATTTATTGATTTTTATAATTTATTATTATTATTATAATTATTATTATTTATATAATATTTTTTATTTATTTATTTTATTTTTATTAATAGTTATGTTTAATATTTATTGATTTTTATTTTTTATTAATATTTTCAAAATTCATTATTATAATTTTTATTTATTTATTATTATTATATATTTTATTTTATTTTTATTAGTTTATGTTTAATATTTATTGATTTTTATAATTTATTATTATTATTTATTTTATTATTCATTATTATTATTTTCATTATTTATTATTTTTATTTATTATAATAATTTATTAATCTGATTCAATAAAATTCAGACATCAGTCGAAGCTGTTGAAGAAGCAATTAAGCAACATGACAACATTAATAATAACGCTATTGCAAATGAAGTAAAAATCGATAGTCTACTGGAATCTGGAAGAAATCTTGTGGTTGATAATAATTTTAATGCTGACAAAATTCAACGTAAATGCGATGAAATTGCTGAAAGGTGAAATAAATTTTATTTTATTTTTTTGTTGCTTTTCTAAAATATTTCCAAAAACATTTCTGTTTACTTAAAGTTCGTATTAAATCATCTGGCACAAGATATTAAATGTAAATTTAATAAACAATACCAAAAAGCAATAATTATTGATTTAATTGATATGATTATGCACATTCGCACACAGTAAAAATTCACCAAATGAATCAGACGGATTTGTTTTATTATTTGCCTCAATTAAATAAATAAATAAATGTATATTTCATAGGGCATATAAATGTTAGTCATTCTGTAATTTAAACACAAACGGTTTCGATTGTGTAATAGCATTACGTCAGAATAGCAATAGCCAAACACACCGGTTCAAGTCTTTAGGGAAAATCGAATTGTTTCAGTATTGATATTTTTAACCCTTTTTTTATCACTGTAGACGATCTGCTATTCGTCGAAAATCCAGTGAGCGTTCTGAGCTATTGGCTGCACAATTGGAACTCCAGGAGTTCTATCAGGAAATCGACGATGTTGAAGAATGGATCGGAGAAAAAATGATAATTGCATCCGATGATTCATATAGAGATCTGCAGAACGTTTCTGCCCGATACGGTCGGTTCAAGGCGTTTGAAGAGGAAATCGGTGCAAATAAAGATAAAATTGAAAAAGTCATCAAAGTAAGTCAGTCATTGAAGGATTTAATATTTATAATAGTAATTGTAATCCAGAAAATATTGATTTGTTTTATAAATTATCAGAAATAGTAAATTAATTAATTTCCAATCTATTCTGTTACAATTATTTATTAGTAATGAACTCCAGTTATCAAACCGTAATTGGATTTGGCAATAATTATATTCATATCGTCGCAACTATTTTAATTGATTTTTATCGCAAATGATACAGTTTTTATTTGAATGTCCTTTGACAATAAAATAGGAAATATTTCATATACTTATATGTTTTTATATTTATTTATAATTTGTATATTGTTTTATAAATTATTTTTACATATTATCGCTTTTATTTTTTTTTATATTAGTTTTATATTTTTTATAAATATTTTCACATTTATTTATTTATTTTTTATATTATTTTTTTATATTAATTTATGTATTTTTTTATTTTTTTATATATATTTTTACAGATTTTTTTTAATATATTTTTACAGATTTTTATTTATATTTTTTATATATATTTATATTTTTTTATATATTTATGCATATTTTTATATTAGTTTGTTTTTTTATTTTTTATATTATTTTTTTATTTTTTATTTTTTTATATTTTTTTTATTTTATATTTATTTTTTATATTTTTTTATTATTTTTATTTTTAATATTTATTTTTATTTATAATTTTTATTTATTTTTTATATATTTTTTTTTATATTAATTTATGTATTTTTTTATATTTATTTTTACAGATTTTTTTTAATATATTTTTACATATTTTTATTTATATTTTTATATATTTTTATATATTTTTTTATTTTTTATATATATTTATGCATATTTTTATATTAGTTTGTTTTTTTATTTTTGTTTCCATATTATGTTTGTATATATATATATATATATATATATATTATATATATATATATATATATATATATATATATATACATTGTTTTATTTATCTATTTTTCATATACTTGAACATATATTCCCTTTGCCCGGTTATTAGTATTTAGAATGAAATGCAAAATATCAATTAATTTAGTTAGAAATACCAATTCATCATCCTCGAATTGATAGTTGATTTCAGTTACCAAAACACAGTTACAATATTTCATCTTATTTATCTTTCGAATCGATCAATTCATATTCGGCATGTATATTGCAATATAGTTTTCTAAATGTGCCATTATATCACTTGTAATTGGAAGTTTTTCAATTCTATTTTTTACGATTCATTTATTAATTAGTTTAGAAATGCAGTAAATTAATGACAAATAATATTTAATTTTTTGATTAGCACATTTTTGATCCATTTAATTACATTACAAAAATTGCATGTTATTAAAAGGTGTCTTTTTTGGATAAAATATTTTCATTTGCTATTAATTGAAGAGCTCATTCAATCCATAATAACTGTCTGTGTCAATCATATGTGACATATTACCACAGTAGACATACGACGCAATTTTTAGAAATATTTGCAGTTTTTTTTTTGAAAAAACATACATCAAACGATTATGTAATATGTATCCGTAGAAACTATTTGCCAATTATTTAATGTTATTTTTGATTTTATCTTAATAATTTTAATTTTACAAAAATGGTACATAAATATAATTTTATTATTGAATTTTATACTTTAAATGATTTAGGTGAATATTAAAAATATTAATATTAGAAAATTTTAGTTTGTTGCATTGTATTAAACATGATGATTGCCAAGTTTGTATTAGGCACGTAATATTGTTACATTTTGTGTAACGAAATGGATTTAATGGAAAATCAAACAGGGTCGTCAGATCTTCTATGGGAAACAAGATACCAAATTCTTTCAAACTTTTATTGATATGTAATATAATAAAATACAAGAAAGGGCCAAAAATATAAAATCAATATTTTTATTATTTTGTCTTATCTTAATTATTTTTGTTTTAATGCTTATATTAATTAGAAATGAATAAATACCTATAGAAGTTTGATTTAAGCAAGATTCCCTTTATTCTTACTTTTTCGATACCGTTTGTCATAATTACGTTAAAATTTACAATAGAAATATTTTAAAACTCAATAAAAACTTTTATCTTTTTTTACATTTGATGGCTTTTTCTTTAAAATTTCTTTAGAATACATCAATGTTTTTTTATATTTATCTTAATTTTGACATTGCCTTTTTCAAGTTTTATGGAAAAATAACAATAACGCGAATGATAAATTTCTTTCTAAATTAACAATTTTTAAATATAAATTTATAATCTCACTCAAAAACAGTTTATCTGATATTGTCAGTGTTAATTTTATTGAAATTTTATATGTTAGACAGAAAATTTAACTCCTTTCGGTAAATATTATCTGAGAAATGCCATATGACGTTTTTTGATTTCAGAATATTTTTAGAAAATTTTTATATGAACTGACTAAAATAAACAAACTTTTTAAGGTTATTGTTATTATTTTATTTATTTATTAAAAATTTATGATATATTATAATTTTTATTTATAAACTAGTCGTAAACCCGTCCTTCGCTATGGTTATAATTTAATGAGATAAACATAAGGCGTTTAAAAGAATGACGAAGGTTTTTAATGGCAGTAATGAGTAACCAAAGATTAAAGATACGTAATTTTAAGAATAAATTTCTATAAAATTCATTAGTTTAGTATTTAAATGATAAGTAAACATAATTTAATGAAGGGGATAAACTTATGGCGTTTAAAGGACGAGCGAAGGTATGTAATGACAATAAACCGCAACAAAAGATGAACGATTTCTTAATCTTAACAATAAATTCCCCTAAAATATAAATAACTTTTGTAATTTTAATAATTAGTAATTAAAATATAATTACGGTGTTAAAACCATAAGCGAAAGTATATAACGAAAATTAAAAGTGACGAAATCTCACAGCTATCATAATTTGTAAGATTTTATACGTTAATGACAGTGAGTTAAATGTTTTCCACAACAGTCGTACATCGAAATAATTGACAATGGGCGAGAAAAAAAACTACGGCATTTCTAACGTCAAATTTGCACCATTTACAATGACAGTGAAGTAAATCTATGAAAATATTTGACAATAGGCAGACAAAAAAACTATACGGCATTTGTAACGTCAAATTTCAACCATTTACGTTAAAATAAATGTTGTACTTTATATCAAGCTATCAAAAAAATCTGTTTTTAGTTTGCAACTTTGGCATCATACCTGTAAATTTTCACCTTTAGCTGCAGCGGTTTAGACTTTTTAAACACCGAAGGTGGCAAACAACCCCACCCGCAAACATATTTAGAGTTTTATATATTATGTGTTTTATTGGGGTTATAAATCGAAAGAACTTTTGCGCAGATATGATTGTCACATAAAACATTGATGAACTTGAAAGAACGAGACTAAAATAGGTAGAAATATTATTCATATTTGGAAACTACTAAAAATAATCAAAATATTAAAAAACATGAAAATATATATTGAAGTTTAAAAATGACTTAAAGTGAAAAATAAACTTGACTTTTGTAAAAGTTGACTATTTTTTAAACTAAACTATAATACTTGATAAAATATTAAATTTTATTAATCAAAGATTTGCAGCAAATAAAGTGCTTTAAAATTAAATTTTAAAAATGCTTTCTTGATTTTTTATAAAAATTTTTGTACTGAATGTTGCAAAGCACGCATGACTCAGAAGGTTATACAGTGTTCAGTTAATTTTAAATAGCAATATATTTTAAAATTTAAATAATAAAAAACTTCTATTAATTATAAATTGTCCATAATAACGTAATTCTATTTAATCCAAATAATAATAAGAATGACGAGAACACGGTCGTTGAGATATAAATTGAGGTTTTAGAAAATCAGCGCCAAGCTGCGATAAAATTTTTAACCGTATTTTTTTCCGTTCATGATTAATCGCGTGATTTATCTATTACTATTACTAACGGATAACTCATTATAGTATCATTAATACTATTTGAATAGTATCATGAAAAACCAATTAAAATTTTAGATAGTGATATTATTTAGAGGTTTTGTATTTAAAAAATCTAATACTTTAAAATTTTAAAAATTTATTAATCAACGACATACAATTCATCTTCTTGATCAATAATTTCCATTTGACTAACATCAATTCCGTTTAACTCAACTGGTTCTTACAATTCACAAAACTAGTGGCATAAATAAACTTTTCTGCATTTAAAAAATTTTAAGTATAATATTAAGACAGTTATGATATTAAAATAGTATCACTAAAATTATTGAAAAAATGATACAATTAGGAGTAATCCGTTATTTATATTTATTATTATTATTATTATTATTATTATTATTATTATTATTATTATTATTATTATTATTATTATATTTATTATTATTATTATATTTATTATTATTATTATTATTACTATTATATTTATTATTATATTTATTATTATTATTATTATTACAAGGCTGGACAAGAATTAATGCAACAACGACCACAGTTTGCTGAAATTACGCAAATAAAAATTGATGAATTGGCCCAACAATGGAATGAATTAAATAACACAGCACAAGATAAAAGCAAGAAGATTGCCGATGCAAATAGAGGTATATATATATTTTTTTGAGTATATTTCTAGATTTCATCAACTTTCTAGAAACCATATTCAATGAAACTGCAAAGTCTATGAATGAATGGATTACAGACATCAGTTCTCAGATTATTACAACAGAAGAAGACTCAGAAACTGAAATTGGACTTGTCGAAATTAATGAACAAATGAAAGATCAAGAGAAAAAAGATAAAGAATTAGAAAATAAGCGTAAAATGCTTGCAGACATGGAGGTAAATATTAGTTTTTGTTATTGCTACATCATACTAAATCGTTACCGATTGCCTTTAAGCCAATAACACTAATGTTTATGAATTTTATGTTTTATTAACTACTATATTCATAATAATCAATATAAATGCATTGTTCAATATAATCATAATAATAATCAATATAAATATATTATTCAATATAATCATAATAATAATCAGTATAAATATATTATTCAATATAATAATAATAATAATAATAATAATCAACATAAATGCATTTTTCAATATAATCATAATAATAATCAGTATAAATATATTATTCAATATAATAATAATAATAATAATAATAATCAACATAAATGCATTTTTCAATATAATCATAATAATAATTAATATAAATATAATATTCAATAATCTTAATAATAATCAATATAAATATATTATTCAATATAATCATAATAATAATCAATATAAATGTATTGTTCAATATAATCATAATAATAATCAATATAAATATATTGTTCAATATAATCATAATAAAAATAATCAATATAAATGTATTATTCAATAAAATCAGTGTTCTCCCAAGGCCCTTTTATATGTACTGGTTTTATGTACCGACCGGTTGATTTTATGAACCAACCGTTTATATTTTGATCCGTCCATATTATAAACTATGTGTAGTACACTAATTATGGAAGTTTATTGCAAAAACAAAATTGTCGGTTAATTATCAAATCATTTATCTAGTTTCTTTTATAGCGTTGAGTATTTTGGTTGTAATATTGCATACTCTTATTTTATCCACCCGCTTACTATTTCACTCCGCCCGGCCTGTAAAATTCTCTTGGGAGAACACTGATATAATCATAATAATAATCAATATAAATATATTATTCAATATAATCATAATAATAATCAATATAAATGTATTGTTCAATATAATCATAATAATAATCAATATAAATATATTGTTCAATATAATCATAATAAAAATAATCAATATAAATGTATTATTCAATAAAATCAGTGTTCTCCCAAGGCCCTTTTATATGTACTGGTTTTATGTACCGACCGGTTGATTTTATGAACCAACCGTTTATATTTTGATCCGTCCATATTATAAACTATGTGTAGTACACTAATTATGGAAGTTTATTGCAAAAACAAAATTGTCGGTTAATTATCAAATCATTTATCTAGTTTCTTTTATAGCGTTGAGTATTTTGGTTGTAATATTGCATACTCTTATTTTATCCACCCGCTTACTATTTCACTCCGCCCGGCCTGTAAAATTCTCTTGGGAGAACACTGATATAATCATAATAATAATCAATATAAATATATTATTCAATATAATCATAATAATAATAATTAATATAAATATATTATTCAATATAATAATAATAATCAATATAAACATTATTCAATATAATCATTATAAGAATAGGCATAATATTTTCTACAAAATTTGACTATGAATCAGATTTATTTTATGTATTCAAGAATTTTTTAGCACAGCCTTTTTCAAGTTATTTTAATTGTGCCGAAAAATCGTGAATACCTTAAATAAATCTGATTCATAGTCAAATTTTGTAGAAAATATTATGTCACTTATAAAAAAATAATAAGTGAAAACCAAAAAAGTCCTTATTATATAATAATAATAATCAATATAAATTTAGTTTTCAGTATTATCAAGATAATAATAATTAATATAAATTTATTCAATATAATCATAATATATAATCAATAAATGATAATTCGTTGGCATAAAGGTGGTAAAACGAGGAAATATATTCAGACTCTTCTTCAAACCATTCCTAGAACATCTTCAACCCCTGACTAAATTATCATCTCTATTATTGTGGACATCTTTCAAAAGTTACAAAAGTTACTTCTTTCAAAGTTTTTTCTAATAATAATATCGATTAAAATATATTACTTGTTTGCTTAAGCTATTGATTGCCTTCAAAATGGTTTCTGATGTTTTTTTGGCTTATCATTTTCATTTTGTCTTCGATTCTGTCTCGTCACATGATGGCTTCACCTTTGCAATTCATTACCATTGTTAAGGTGTGGCATATATTGCGTTTAATTAAGATATTTCCTTTATAAAACATTCTTCTAGCTATCAAAGTTTCGGAAATATTACTTATAATCATGGATGAAATTTTCATTAAATTATCTAATGTGAATTTCTCATTTAAATAAAGTATATTTAATAAATTCTATGGATTATCCGTTCCGAAATCTGCTTGTGGCAAAAAGGTTTTTTATATTGCCTTGGATACATTGGTCGATTCGAATTCACTATCCAAAATGTTTTTGGAATTTTCATTATCAAATTTTATTTTGATCAGACTCATGCTGTGAAACTTAAAGAGCAATATCCTGATAGAGAAGAGGAAATTGAACAGATGCAACAAGAGGTTCGAGTGAAATTAACGCAGGTCGAAGCACCATTGGCAGGACGTCGGGAAAATCTCTTAAAGCGTAAACGTGTCAGACAATTTTTGAGAGATATTGAAGATGAGAAGCAATGGATTGAAGAAAAAATTAATTTGGTACAAAATAATGGTAAAATTGGAGATTCGTTGTTGGCAGTCCAACAATTTATTCGACGACTAAAAACTCTCAATAATGAAGTGGATAATCATCACCCAAGAATCCAAGCAGTCTGTGAGGTAGGATTTTATTTTAGAAATAAAAAAGAATAAATATATAAAAAATTAATAAATATAATATAAATAAATATTAAAATTAAAATAGAAAAAAGCATAATAAAAATAAAAAATATAATGATTTTGTTATAATATTTTAATTTTTGTATCTTTTTTTTAAAAATTTTTTATTATTTTATACTTTATTTTACTTTTATTTTTTGTATGTTTTTTTTATAATATATTTATCTATTTGTACTTTATTTTACTTTTACATTTTTTTACATTTCATTTATTTTTATTATATACTCTAATTGGTAATTTAATTTTCCTTTTTTATAGTTTTTTAATATTTTCTTTTTAAACTTTTTTTTCTTGTTTTGTATTTTATATTTTTTTTAAAAATTTTATACATAACATCATAAATATTTGTATTTTATCTACAAAAAAAATTATACACCATTGCCGATAACAGCAATAATAAATATTCAGAACACGAGGAAAAAGTTACACTTTAAAAGAATTTTGTAATTTATTTAACATATTACTGAGGCGGATTTGAAAAGGCTGATAGCGAATATTATAGAAGCAATAATATTAACAGGAAGTGTGAAAGGAAAAATCTTATTCATAATACTGATTCCCTTTGATTTAAAGTTGCCTCAATTTAAATCCTCGAGGCAGTCGCTTTCTGTTGCATAGATTGTGTTGTCTCGTTCAGAATTCAGGAATCTGTCTATTTTTTTATATAGCTGAAATTTGAGAACGATTTTCTTAATGTTTCAATGCATGAGAAATATTCCATAATCAATTTAGTTCAAGCTGATATATAGTTTCTTTCTTTATTCGAAATTCAAAGAGAATGCTTAATAAAGCACATCAGGTTTCCAGATAATTCAGTTGGAATACAAATCCCCATAAATTAGCAATGATAATTCATATTGTTGAGTTATTTTTTCGATCGATTGAGAATCTCCTGGAATGAATAACTCGCTAAGTGGCAACTTTAAGCTGTCTAAAACAAATCAATAGTTAAACTTAAAATTGCATTGTTAATTTCTTCGATTTCTTCACATTTTATTGAATTATATCTGTTGTAAAAGGATGGTGAAATAATGATATCTGAAGGCCATCCACAAAGTGAAAAGTTTAAAATTGCCATGAAAGAACTGTGGGAACTTTGGGACCAATTACAAATGAAACTCTTGGAACGATTTGCAGTTTTGGAGGATAATTTAGTGGCTCAACAATACTTATTCGATGCTAGTGAAGCAGAAGCATGGATGGGTGAGCAGGAATTATATCTAATGAGTCCAGAAAAGGCAAAGGTGAAAATTTATATTTAATTCTCATTCTATAATTCTGATTTCTAATTATAATTTCTAAAATTTTAATTTGATAATAATTAAAATAATTTCAAATATTCAATTGTCCATTTCCTTAGAGCTCGAAACGAAACTCGTATCGCTTTAAATTGTATTCTGGGAACCCAGTGTCGATTAAGCGGGTTATCCCTCATAGATTCAGGGGGGAGTTAAATTTCAATCAAAGTGTATATATTAAATATGCTCCAAATATGTTACGATTTAGGCTCCTAAGAATGCACATTTTGAACTGTTGTATAAAATAAGAGCTTAAAAATACATCTGATGCATATATGTTTTAATCCATTGTTCTTTTCATCGGAGAAAAATATTGGGTTTTCTACAGAAAATTTGTTTTTTATTGGTTTTAATTGAGAATTTTATTTAAGGCTTTTTAACGTAGAAAAATATTTTTTTATTGAAATAAATTTTATAATAATAAATTTATAGTTTGAAAATTAATTTATAAAATAAAAATTTACTTCGTTTAAACATATAAATAATTTTCAATTCATTTAAACAAAATTCACGTCAAAAAACTACATATAGAAAATTATAAACTTCCGGGATTTAAATTAATTTGAACAGAGGCGCTTTAGAATATTGACTTACCAATGCGGTCAAACGTGACCATTCCTGGGAACTTTTCACAGGGGATCTCGGATAATTTTAGAAATGTATATTTTCATTTTGTTTTAAAACTTCCTGTAAGTTATGAAAATTATTTGATAAATAGAATTTTATATTTTAATATAATACTAGATAATTAAAAATAATGTCGATAAACAATGAATACGGCCATGCAGAGATCCATTAGTGGTTGAATTCTTGTTGCTAGTTTCTGTCGCAATTCTTTTGAACACGTCATTACCGAAGCTGTTGATGATTAACATGACTTTACTAGAAATTCAAGTGTCTGAATGAACTTGGAAATAGATATTAGATACCATAGCTTTTTTTACGTTTTGTTGGATTTGACAACTTGCTTTTTAAAATTTCCTTTACTGATTTAGCAGCAACATTTGATTTTGGGGTCATTTTGATAATTTTAGTTTTGCCATTATAAGATTTACAATCACACAAACTTCATCTTTTGCTATTATCCATAATCTTTGACTTTTCATTTCTATAACTTGTTCAACATTGATTTTGATTACTTTATAATCAACGAAATTGCTAATTTGAAAATAGTTGAACCGATTTAAAAGAAAGGACAAATACAATTAATAAAGCGAAAATTCAAACAAATATTTTTTAAAAAGGTCACAATTCTCCCGAATTTAAATAAAGCCTGAAGAATTCAACAAAAAATCTTACATAAATGAATCAATTTCTACCCGATTCTTGGAATTCGCAAGACAAAAATTAATCAATTTACACACACACACATATATATATATATATATAAATCGTATCAGAATCGACACTTGGATATTCGATGTTGTCTTTGGAATCAATACCGGTATTGTTATGTACCACAATGTATTGCTGTCATCGGTATTCCGGGAAAAATATTAAAAAATTGTACTAAAATTCAAATCGACAGAAATCCAAAGCAGCTTAATTGGAAGCAGTTTAATAATGATTAAACAGAAAAAGGATAAACAGTTGCATATCTTTCAAATATAACTTAGTTAAATATTATTTCAGGGATTAATATTTAACTAAGCAATTTTATAAAACCGCGGATCTATTTGCTCTTGTTATTTTCTGTAGTTTCGCAATTATCCCTTACCCTCCCGTGGACTTATGATTTCCGTTGATAACTATTGGTTTAAATAATTTTTAAATTCTAAGCGCTAGTTTATTTAGAATATATATTTTTCTGCTATTCTGACTATAAGATAATGACGAAATAAGATTGTTAAATACTTGGGATTCTACGTGAAGCTGAATTTTATGTAAACCCAAATTACTTTCACTACCGGTGATAGCGCCATTTTGTAAAAGTAATTTTACTCAATAACAATAAAATTATTGTGGAAAACGTTTGGGATCTTTTAATGAGGAATTATTTTTTTCACATTTTAACCCTTTTCCCTATATTGTGCCATATATGTGGTACAAGGATAAAATATCCACATTTCTTTGTCTAAATCAATGATATTTATCAAATTACAATCCATATCATATTTGGCTCGCTTTTCTATATTTTTATTGACGCAGTCCGTTTAGTGTCACCTGCAAAGCATAATAGTATACCAATGAAATGAGTTTTCATAGCCATAGTCCTCACAGATATTGTCTTCAATGTTTGCTACAGTTCGATTGCCTGGCCTATGAAAAGTTGTAGACATTTTGTCCATATTTACAACGTTACACAGATCAAATTCATTTATTCTTCTTTGTTTAATAATAAATTCATGAAATGAACTGACTTTTCTTCCAGTGCTTTAGGAAGCTACTGTGTAATTTTATTCGTTGACGAAGTCACAGTCTTCACTGCGGTTATGTCATCAGTCGACAAATATCTTTCTTCGTTAATCATTTTAAAGACCGGATTCCTAATGCACGAAAGATTCACGATGTTTCCATTTTATCTACATTCTACAATTCAGTCATTTATGTCTTTTTCCAGTTCATTTAAAGGCGAAAGTGTAAAACGCAATGCTTTTTTCGACTTAGGCATTGCTTAAAGAGTAGACTTATTTTTTCTCAAGTCTCTTTCGAGTTGTAAAACTTGCTTTGCAGCCACACAATTATTTTAATTTAACCTTTAATTTAAATGATCCTAAATTTATTATAGTTGAAATTTAGGGAAAATAAAAATTGAAACTGCCGAGTATAACTTGATGTTTTGTTGTGTTAGTAATTTTTTGAAAATCGCGTTGATCCGCGTATAAGCTGACTTAGATTTTCAAAAAATATTTTAGAACATAAATATTTCTACTTACACACTTTACGGTAGATTAATGGTGAAAATTTTGAAGGTTTTACTGATAGTGTTAAACATTTAATAAATTTTGCATATGTATATCAAAAAAATAATTCCCTAAAAGAAGTAATTGCTGCTTTCATTTTATTACAATTATTTTTTATTGGGTCTGAGGTTACTATTTAAATTTGATTTTTTTATTAATGAAAAAATGCAATTAGTAAATGAAATTTAAGTTTTTATTTAATGTTGTCTAAAATTTCTAAAAATTTTTTTATTTGGTTTTCTTTATGAAAGTTACATTTTGCTTTTATATTGTTTTGTAATCTATTTGTTAATGAAATAATTATATAGTGCTGTTTATATTTTTTTTCACGTTCACCGAAATAAATGTTGTTGAACTAAGAATTATCTGAATGAATTTTATGGGAAATTTGTCAATTTAGGATGAACAAGGTGCAAATAATCTAATGAAAAAGCATCAGCACATTGAAAAAATGATTGAAAATTATGCTGATGAAATAAGAAATCTGGGTGAACGTAGTCAAGAGATGATGCACTCGTGTCATCCACAAAGTGATTTAGTAGCCCAGAAACAATCCAAGGTTGACAAAATGTATGCTGGATTAAGAGATCTCTGTTCAGAACGACAATTTCGATTGGAAGAAAATGTCAAATTGTTTCATTTGCTTAAAGAAATAGTTGATCTTGAGACATGGATTGCTGAAAGAATAGTATTAGCAAGCAGTCATGAGATGGGATCAGATTATGAACACTGCTGCTTGTTGAGAGATCGTTTTGCAGAATTTGCAAAGGAAACTAATGCCATTGGTGGAGGAAGAATATGTGCCGCAAATGAATTGTGTGATTCTTTAATAAACCAAGGCCATGCAGAATCTGCAGAAATCGCACAGTGGAAAGACAGAATTAATGAATCTTGGGCAGATTTGTTAGAATTGATCGAAACCAGAATACAATTGTTGAAAGCTGCGTGGGATCTACACAAATTCCTCAGTGATTGTCAAGTGAGTAAATTTTTATCCATTTGAATCATTTTTAATTTCCATACGAAGATATTTTAAATTAAAAAATTAGATTTAGTAAAAATTTGCAATATTTTTGATTAAATATATTAATAATATTAAAAAACCTTTTTTTGACTATGAATCAGTAAAAATATAAAAAAACATCGATATATTTATTAAACTGATTCATAGTCAAAAAAAAAGAATTTTGTAATGTTATTGGAAGATAAAATGAAATTAAAGGTGAAAATCAGTAAAAAAAATTTTAATAATAATTTATAATATTTTGTTTGCGAATGTAATTTAATTTCAAATCGAAAAATAACTTATTATAAACTTTATTAAAATCGTTCAATGTCTGGTCCTTTATCATGACTTTCGCCCTAATAACGTATGGAAATCTGCTTATGTCACATCAACTGCAGAGGCATTATTGTTAAACGTTATTTATTTTTAAAAGTTTGTTTATCGTCCACGCATTAGCCGATGTAACATTTTTAGGTAAATTTTCCCGAATAAATTTCTCGGCTAATACGCAATGATATACGGTATATAATTCTAATTTTGAAAGGAAATTGATTTTTTAATTTTTTTAGATTTTTTTTATTATTATAATTATATTATTACTAGCTGGGGTTACCTGGCGTTTCCCGGGTCAATAAAATGTGAAAAATATGTCATTAAAACAAATTATTATTAATCTGACTTTGTCACTGCTGTCACCACAAACATTGTCCTGGGTGAGGTGGGATCCTGGGGGCAGGTTTTTGGTTCTACAACAACCACTCTGCACCCCGTTTTGTGCCCCTGATACCGGGGCTCGAGGTCCATGGTTGAAACCCAGCTAAGAACCTTCTCCCCCCCCCCCCGATGATTACCCCCGTGCCAAATTTCATCGATATCGGTTCAGCAGTTCGATTTTATAGAGAACACAAAACAAACATTGCCGTTATATATTCGATTATCATGGTTTGTTTATTATTATTAATAAATTATTTTATTTTTTAAGTATTATTTTTTTATTAGAAATAACATATTATACTTTGATATATAATTGACAGTGTTGTGTTGGTTAAATGGACAGTTAATAAATTTTATATATAAACAAGTGGTTACAAATAAACAGTATAAGGTAGTATTTCTAATTAATTCATAGTCCTTCTTTGTCAAATATGATACTTGGTTGTTCTTGACACTTGGATTACATCGACAATTATAAGTTTATAAAAGGTAAAATATTAGCATTCAGATTAATGTGTCAGTTTCAATTTAAAATTAAAATATTTAATCTGAAAAATTTCTCTTTGTTTAGTTCTTAATAATGAATTTTTGATAAAATTAGTTGATGAAATTTTAATAAAATTCTGTTATTGCACGTAATTATCATTAAAACTGTTTTTTTAATTTTTCCTCATCAATTAACTTTAGTGTTCCTTCAAAAATTCTGTTTTGGTGATGGCAATATATTTCTTCTCTCATTAAATTTATTTAAGGAACACAAATTTTTCTATTATTATTTAAAACTAATTACTCCAAACATTATTCAGCAATGTGCTGTTGTTGGATTATTAATAATTTGTGCCTCACATAGAAATTTTGCATAAATGGATTATAAATCATTAAATTGTTTCGCTAATCGCAGAGAGAATATCGACATAAAAATCATTAATTGTTTGTATTTTCTGTAGGAAAATACTATTCTTATTTTATTATTTTTCTGCTGCCTGTAGAAAATCGATATTCCTAGAATGAAATGAAATAACTAAATTTCTCTCTGCGTTTTATTCTCTTTTACATTGAATGTGTGTAAAAATTATTTTGATGAAATTAATGTTTACATTTCGGGTTTGTGTGTTATTGCTAGTAATAGTTTCCCTTGTTTTATTGTGTCTATGTGGAATGTCTATTTTGAAAATAATACGAGCTAATGGTTTTCTAAAAATAATAAATGACAAAATAATAATAATAATGACATTATGTTATTATTTCCAAGGACTTGCTTGATAGAATTACCGAAAAGAAATTAGTCATTCCTGATGAGGTTGGTCGTGATGCTAAATCAGTGGCAACTTATCAGCGAAAACATCAGGCTTTTGAGCAAGAAGTTCATAGATTAGGGCAGCAAATTGAATCAGCAGTTGAAACAGCAAACCATTTACTGCCATTATATGCAGGCCAGAAAGAAAGAATGATTTGTGATCGTCGAGATGAACTTCTTCATGCTTGGAGAGAATTGCAAATGGCTTCAGAATTTCGTAAAGTGCATTTATTGGATGCAGCTGATCTCCATCGATTTTTGTCGATGGTCCGAGAACTAATCAATTGGATGTTTGAGATTCGTCAACAAATGGATTCTAAAGATAAGCCTAAGTATAGCTTTTGTTATAACTTATTAATATTAATAATTATAAGTAAATCATCAGCTTTTAATATTATTGGTACAAAATATTTGTCTAAAAATTATTCTATTTCTAATTAATTGAGATAAATTTTAAAATATTAGGTCTATTAATACTAAAGATGTTTTGAACTAATGAAAATCTACCCCGTTGCTGTAGAGATCGCCCTCTTAAGTTCTGTTTATGATTGAGTTATGATTTCAAAACATCACACGACAGGTCTATAAATAGTAACATGCAAAACACATGCAAATTTTGATTGAATGCACTCATGAATAATTTACACACATACACTATCTATTTATAGTAACATACAATTATGTATAATCCACATACTCGCATTTCACCATCTTTTAGGAAATTTTATTCTGAATCCGATGACCTAAAAATATTTTTAAAAATATTGATTATTTCGTATAAAAATCAAAAGTTTTAAAAATCAATAATTTCTAAAAACTTTACAATTCATCTTGTAACGAATTTATCTATGTGCCAAACATTCAAAAACACTTTAAAAACAAGTAAGTCCGTTACTGGGGCAATTGATAATGATCCTAAAATTTTAAATTTGCTCAAAAACCTAGATTGATTTCAAATTCTATGTTATTCAAGTCACTTAATGGCTTAGTTGAAATTTTAGGGTTAGGGTTGCAAATAGTTGCATATTTCAGTTTGAAGCTCTTAAGTCAGCACGTTTCTGATATTAGTGAAAGGTAAAGATAAATATTGAACACACTAAAAACTAGTTGAAAAAAGGTGTAAAATTTTGCCATTTACTATTACACATCTTTGTGTGTCTTAGAATGAAACTTCTTCTTCCTCCAGTGTCCTATCAGTACAGTGTGAATAGTTGGGTCCCTTAAATCTTTCCACGCATTGTGATGGCCGTGGGATATATCATAACGTCTCAGGTGTCTAGCTTTATTTCTTTTCCTTGTTCTGATATTCTTTTTAGGGAAATTTTATGGTTATTAATACTTAATTTTGTCCCAGAAACCGCTAAATTCACAACAGCACCTTAAATTACCTTAATGGTTCTTACGGTAACTTTCTATCCAAAATGTTTATCTTCATGTACAAAGCGTTAGTTTTTGTTTCTGTCTTCAAAAGTGAATTATGTGACACTGTATCCCTAGTGACTACATAAGGAAATTCATTAAGATTTAAGAAAAACCAAAGATTTATATTGACTTTTCAAAAAAATTAATAAGTTGATGTGTGTGTGTGTATTGATTTGTTAACTTATTAAACAACAAAAACAATTCCACATTCATGTTATTGGAATATTTTTGCTGGGATTTAAAATGAAATTAAAATTTAGAAATCGTGTAAATGGAGTTGAACAACTAAATAGTCGTGTAAATTTGCCAATGATTTGATTTAGTGCTGAATCTACTGTTAATATGTGTTTTCTAAATTCCAAATCATATTTTACATGGGAGTAGGAGTCTATATCAACCGGTATTTGATTTTTTTATTAAGAAAAATAAAAACTTCACCAACAAAAATAGAAACTTTAACCAAAATGACTGACTTAATTATAAAAATACTTGAAATTTGAAAAAAATATATACAGTTAGATTGTAGAAGCCTAGAAACTTATGTAAATTTAACTTAAGTCCTACCTCCTCATTTTGGACACCTCTGAAAGATTTCAGATTCCAAAACTGTTCTTTGCACCGTTTCGGTCTGTCTTAATTTCAGCTTTCCAAATCTTCATCATTTTCAGATATTTCGTATGAAAATAATATAATCAGATTTACCTTTTAATAATTTTTAAAAACAATCTCAATTTTCGAATTTAAATAACCACCAAAAACTTATTTCAGAGATGTTGCCGGAGTTGATCTCCTTGTTAATAATCATCGTAGCTTAAAAGCAGAAATCGATGCCAGAGAGGAAAACTTTAGTATTTGCCTTAGTTTAGGAAGAACTCTATTAAACCGTCGTCATCCCCGTGAAAACGATATTCGAGAAAAATGCATTGAAGTAGATAAATTTTATAAATTAATATTTCAATTAATTATTGTCGATTAGGTTGTAACTTTGCGAGTTAATTTAATCGACCAATGGGCGGAAAGATATGATTACCTTCATTTGATCTTAGAGGTTTATCAATTTGCTCGAGACGCAGCAGTAGCTGAGTCTTGGTTGATGGCCCAATGCACTTATCTGAGCTGTCAAGACCTCGGAGAAAACCTCGACGAAACTCTTGCTTTATTGAAAAAACACATTGCCTTTGAAAGAGCTGTCATGACACAAGAAGAACGATTCGAAGCTTTGAAAAAGTTGACAACATTAGAGTTGAGAGCTAAAGATTCGTCTCCAGAATCCCAAAGACAAAAAGATATCGAACGACAAAAGAAAATCGCGGAAATGATAAAAGAATTCCAACCTCCTCCGACTCCGAAACTCCAGAAATCCGAGCCGATATTGGACTCAGAAACCGCTATTGAATCGGTCTCCAGTCAACAGGTTGCGTCGTCAAGGAAGCTGTCAACCGAGCACGATCGAGATTCCGCCGACCACCCGACCACATCGAAACATCCAGGCTCAGAATCCCATGAAGGCACATTGAGTCGGAAACACGAATGGGAGAGCACTGGCAAGAAAGCATCGGGACGATCCTGGCACGAATTGTATGTCGTGCTGAATGACGGAGTGCTGAGTGCGTACAAGGATCAGAAACACGGCAAAGAGAAACCCAGTGAGCTGTATCATCATGAATCGCCTCTTCAGCTGTCGGGAGCTAGAATCGGCCCGGCTACCGATTACACAAAACGGGTTAATGTGTTCCGTTTGAAACTCGTCAACGGAGGAGAATATCTATTCCAGGCCAAATCAGAATCGGAAATGAATGAATGGATCACAAAATTGAACAATAGTGCATCCGGGGCCGATTCAGATACCGCAACACGATCATCAACTCTTCCTTTGCAGCAACATGGAACATCGGAGTCCGGGGAAGGTCATCATGGAAAAAAGAAATTTTTCACACTAGGCCGCAAAAAGTGACCTATTTACTAAGGATATCTACTGAGCTGTTTATTTTTTCGTTTCACACTAATATCTAAGCTTTTAGTTAGTATTTGATTTATTGATTGATTCGTAAAGTCTTGGACAATGATTATTATTGTTATTATTATTATTTCTCTTATATAATAATTGGCATGAATTATGTTACTCTTATTGGCCTATATACATAAATATAATTGTGTGTGTGTGTGTCCAGATGTGATTCACAATCAAGGGATTTACAAAAAACGATTTCTGATATATATCTGTGTACAAATCGATTATTATTATTATTCATTTTTATTTCTGGTGTATGTGTGTACGTGTGATTTATCGATTAATTGATTGATTGGGCAGATACAGTTTTTCTATTCATCAGATATACGTTTTATTTTCATTGTTCAATTATGTATTTTATTAATGTTTATTATTATTATTATTATTATTATTATTATTATTATTATTATTATTATTATTATTATTTTATTATTATTAATATTATTATCATTATAAATGTATTCATCACTACTATAAATCACAATTTTATGATTATTAATAATAAGTTATAATAATCAATTTCGAGAAAATGAAACAGGTGTCGTATTTTATTATTGTTGAAAAGCTTAGTTAAATAAACTAATTTATTATTTATTGTTTTATTTAAATCATTCCTACTTCTATCTTTATAATCAAAGAGAGGATAATAAAAAGGTTTCGTTGTGAATATGTATTATATATTTTTCAGTTTCGATGGAATGGTTATCAATTTTTAAAAAATAAATAAACTAAGCTGAAAATATTGAATATGAACTTTAGCAATGTTTTTTATCCAATGCCTGTTTGCAATTCTAAATATAAATTTATCAAATTAAATGTCATTAGAAATTTTATGATTTATTATTATTCTATTAGAATGTGAAATTTATAATTTGGTTCTAATAAATTATGTTTCCTGGATTGCGTTTGATATTTTTCAAGTTGACAAAATTTCCATAATTTATGTGATAATAATGTTTGTAGTTTTTTTTTAAAAACGAAAATTAGCTACAGAAAATATAATTTCTTTGTAATTCTTCTACATTTAGGCCGAATTCTAAATTTCAAAATATTTGGTAGGCCAAAATATAAAAATGTTTTTAAAAGAGTAATAATAGATAGTAGTCGTATTTATTTATATGTTTTTATCACAAATAATGTACAGACACATATTATAATATAATAACTATCAAATAAATCAAAAAAAAGAATACAAACTTGATAACGAAAATTATATGAATAAACTATTATTTTTTACAATTAAGATCTCTGATCTTACGTTTGTTGTTCTCGAGCCACATTTCAAAAATTCGAGGGACGAATTTTAGAAACCCTTGATCTACATAATCGATCTCGGTTGTTCAAAATTTTTATTAACAAAGAATGTGTGAAAAATTGGATACTTCCAATCTAATAACAATCAACTGTTAACTCAGTATGGTGATTATAAGTTTCTTTGTCACACAAAACTAAATCTTTACAATGACTCGTTTCAGAATCATTTCTCAACAGACAAACGTAATTCTTTCATCAACATTCCTCTCGAATAAAACTGTAATACTACTTGTCCTCCTTATTACCTAGCTGAAGGAAACTCGAGAACCAGAGTGGCACTCCATCGAAGGATTTTCATTTGTGAAATATTAGGTTATTTAAATGATTGAATATTTTCATATACATAGACTTCTGATAATCTGATCTCCAGATAGACAGAATAAAAATGATCGGCTCTTATTATATAAAAATATATTTCTTCATGACATTAAAAATTATTAAACTCTCCAGCCATCATGGTTATTTCATCTGTTTTATTATAAAATGACAGTCTAAAACAAAACTTTTCGAATCAATTGCGATATACTAATGTCTGTGGAACATTAGGCATTCCGTAACACATAAGAATATACATGACGCTTAAAACAGTATATTTTTATTGTAATTTGTTTTACATGTAATATGAATAGAATGAAATACTTAAAACCTGTACATAAGGGTTGATGATAAGGGTTGGATTTGCTTCATTTTCCCCTTATAAACATAAATCAAAATTGTTCTATAATGATTTTGTTATGCTTGTATCTGTTGGCACTTAGATCTTGGTTGATCGGATTTCCTTAAATCTAGGTGTGAGTTAATTAGTACTCGCCGTTGGTGATTTATAATGTGGACGGACGTACCTGAGGATATGATCTCACGAAGTGATATTACTCGAAGCACACCCTCTTTCTCACAATCTGCTTATAGAAGCATTTACGCTTTTACACATCTATCACTGGTCTTGCCTGACGCTTACTTCTGTTTCCTAATACTTAACGCAATAACAGAAAAATCACTCTAACTGTATTCGGTCAATTAAAAAAATTCTTATTCTATTATTCTCTCTTAATCATAGTCGGTATGGATTTAAAATAAAAGCGGGTGTTTTGGTAATTCTTCCCGAAAAGGCCTATTAAATTCATCAAAACTATGCACCTTCAAACTTCTGTGTATATACCCATAAAAGCCTTGCCTTGGTCCGAGATGACCAAACGCTGTGCTCTATTTTTGATTATCAAATCATCTCGACTACGAGCTAGTCAGATATTTGATTTGTCCCTCTCTTTCGCCCTATTAGGCTCAAATCATGTTCCCTTGATCTTCTCAGGTATATACTTCATTCTGCTTATTTTTGTTCCTAAAATGATGAAGCGGAAGATGACTTATTCTTTGTGAATGTTGGTGACATGGAAGTAAGACGGAATAGAATGTGGTTCCTCTGATATTTAAGAATTTGCGAGATCTCTTAAATCGAAGAGTCGATATCGTTAAAATATTATATAAAACAAATGGTCAGTTGATGCAGAGGTTGGATTTTTGACAGTTAAGTGCTTTTAGATCGATTTTTGAGAGGAAGTAGGATCTAAAGTTTTTGTTTGATTTGTAGATAAATAATAAATTAAAATTATATAAATGTCAGATTAATATTTAATATTAAAATTATGTTATTTCAAGATGGTGTGAACAGCTATGCATGACTGTCTTAAGTACTTTAATCAGTTTTACTTATCGTTAATTTTTCCTATCTTCTCTTTCTGCTTTTCATTCTTGCTCATATCGAAGCTCATTTTGTCATTGATCTAGAGTGGTTGAGTTAACAGAGCTTTGTAATTCGGTCTATTCGTAGTTACCGTCGTTCCTAAGTGAATGAAATTTGTAAGCGGATAAGATGGTGGATTATCCCCCGAGATTTACTGATAGCTGTAATTTTCACGGTGACCCTAATTCTGTCATAGTATTGTTGGACCAGCACACCAATATCCTTGAGAATTGTTTAAATGCATCGGTAATACAGCACGAAAACCCAGCACCAAGATAACTTAAAATACAATATACAACATCAATTAAACACTTTAAAATCTGAGAGAATATAAATAAAAATAAAATCAAAAACATAAAAATAAAAATAAAATAATAACAAAATGCACCAAGATTCGCACGATACCTACACAAATATAACAAGAAAACACAGCAAATTCGACGAAATTGAAAAAATTAACAAAAGTTCATTAAAATGAAATTTAAATCGAAAATTTGAATTAGTAATAATTCAATAAAAATCTTAAATAAAAAATTATAAAAATAAATCAAAAAATAATAAAATTAACGAATAGAATTTACTAGAAAATAACAAGGTCGAATTTTGTTTTACTGCATCAAATTTCACACGCGAGAAAAATAGGTATAAATACCGATGTGTTTTCACAAATTTTCAGTCTTATTTTTCGGAGAAAAAATTTCATTATAGAACTGTGTAGCTGGTTGTATGGCTGGTTGAGAGCCGTGCATTCAGGCAATTAACACGGGTAAGTGTTTTGCCTGAACACGATCACTCTCAACTGGTGCAATATTATTAGTTGATTTTTTCGAAGAGAATTGATGGGTAATTTTTTCGATTGAATTTATGTATGACTTTTCAGATCGAATTGATGGATGATTTTGTTTATGGATAATTTTGTTTTTCCAATTGAATTTATGGATGATTTTTTGAATCAAATTTGTGGGTAATTTTTTCAATTGAATTTATGTATGACTTTGCAGATCGAATTGATGGATGATTTTGTTTATGGATAATTTTGTTTTTCCAATTGAATTTATAGATGATTTATCGAATTAAATTTATGGGATTTTCGAAGTAAATTTTATGGAATGGATACAATGAATTTCAAATGTATGTGGCCGATGTAATATGCGAAATAAATATTTTATATCTACAGCCTTAGTGCATCGAAACTTTTATTCCAAATGCTATGGTAAATTATTATTTGTTATTCCTTTTCCGGCCCACAGCCAACACATAACGCAAGAAAGCAAAATCTACATAGTACAGATTCGTGTAAGAGCGTGGAAAATCGCCAATGATATGTACCCGTGAAGACTCAGCGTGCGGAACGCAGGAGTTGGAACGTCAATATTATCCGTACATAGGGGAAATTGGAGGGTAAATGAGTAGTTTATTGGCTGCTCCTTCACCATCCGTTTTCTGTAAAATTGACATAAATTTTTAACAACAATCGGCTCAAAATCTCTAACACCGAGTAGTCCAGTGGGCACTCATTAACTATGAAATGAACATAAATAGATCTTAAGGACAAAAAGAGGGAATGGGTAGCGGGGAAAATTGCGAAATCGTTGCAATAGTTAAAATGAATAGCCATCGGAAAAAGATTAATCCGAACGACCAAAATCATGAAAAATAATGTTTTTAAATAAGAATTAAATAAATTAATTTGAGTTGAGGCGGAAAATATGGGCGGGACGCTGCTCAAATTTTCCTAACTAATTCAAATACTTAACAAAAATAGTAACGTAAAAATGGAATCCGTAAAATAAGGGCGGAACGCTGCTCAAATTTTCCGAGTCAATGAAAATACTTTGTCGAAAACTGTAGAATAGGGATGAACCGTAAAATAAGGGCGGAACACTGCTAAAATTTTCTAATTTACAAAAATACTTTATCGGAAACCGAAAAATATAGATGAACTACGGCTAATGTTGTATATCAATAAACAATTTTAACGCTGAGGAATAAGGAAGGATCCCTACAAAATCTTAATAAATATAACGATAATGATAAGGGTAATGGTAATTATAGCAATAATAATATTGATAATAATAATAATGATAATAATAATAATAATAATGGTAATAATAATCATGGTATTTGTAGTAATGATTGATAATAATTATGATAACAATAATAATAATAATAGTAATACTCATAGTAACAATAACAATAAATATAATAGTAGTTATAGAATAAAAATAATAATATAGGTAATAGTAGTAACAATTAATAAAGGTAATACATATAATAGCAACAATGATAATGCTAGTAATAATAATGGGAAACATTGTAGTTATAATAGGGATAAGGGTGAAAGATATAATGTGGATGTACTTAACATAACAAAGGGTGTACAGGCCAAAGAATAATCATCAGCATGGACAATGATAAGCAGGACTATGCGAATAGACATAACAATGAATGATATGAGAGTATAGGTTAACATTTGAAGGAGATAGGAGAATAATGGGACCTAAGAATCAAAGCGAGCGCAGGTCTTCTATCGACAGCTCGTGAACCCGAGGGTTGTCCGAGCAATTATAGTACTAGCACATGGTACTCAATTTTTGCGGGCAATCCACCACTTGAACACATTACCAACGTTGCTTAGCAACGGGTGCCAAGTGGATCAGAATCATTTTGTATGGCGTTACGAGGGCAACTAGAAGGATAAGCAAGATTTGAAACCCTGTAACCCACCAGTATTGTTTAATTCATCGAGAAACCAAAAATGTATGGATATCGACCACGTTGCTTTTAGCTATGTTTAGTGCGTGTTTTGAGTTACTGATGTATAGAAAAAAACTCAAGTTAACCCTACTTTTGCCCAATTTAAAATTTAAAACCACCTAATCGATGCTCAGAGTACCAAAATCAGCTAAACTTCGATAATTTCCAACAACATTTATGATGCAATAGAAAACCTAAAACAAAAAAGTATAAATTATACCACTAATACTTTTCAAAATTAATCAAAGTCTCTTAAAAAAATTTACTTGTAATATATATTATTAATGCTAATTTATTAAATTAATTGTAAACTTTTAATTTATTTGTTTAAATCTTTAATTTAAAATAGCGTCGCGCTTTTTTTGTAAATTTTACTCCATTTTAAAAAATGACAACTGTGAAAAGAGATATAAATTTTCAAGGTGGTTTTGATGAATTATTATGCCAGAAAATTTCAATTGCAATTAAAAAATCTAACATATTTGCACATGTTAATCTGTCAGAATTAATTCGTAAAAGATTTATCAATGCAAATAATAATGAGGTTTGTGATGTTCCTCCTTCCAAAAAATGCAAGCCTATAAATGAACCTATACCAGAAGTTTCCAACGATAAAGAGATTCCTAAAGATAATTTATGCAGAAGCCCTATTTTAAATGATTTCCTTCCTAATCCTGATACCTTATTTTCTCAAAGTACTCCTAACCCCTCAAATAAATCTGTAAAGTCTGAATGTATATTAAAAGAAAATTCGTCTGTTTCACGAAATGTTTATCTTTTATCAAGCAGTATTGATTTGTCTAATTTACAGCCACCTCATTCTTTAGCTGAAATAAATGTTTCTCGTTTGTCATTACCAAATAATGAAATTGAAGTTAATACAACATTGGACGGAAAAGATACAAAATCAATCTCTAACGTAAATTTTTCAAAAACAAATTTGCTTTTAGAAAACCGAGAAAAATCACCGAAAAGAGACGGAGTTAGAGGAAAACAAAATAAAGATCTTTCTAATTTAGCTACGTCATTACTTCCACTTCCTACTCAGTTATTTGGGAAAGATTCAATGTTATCTGCTTTGGAAAGTGGCGAGTTCTTTGAGTAATTTTTATTAAAAATTTGAATGATTTACAATTTAGTTTAGTTTTCTTAATTTTTTTAAAGAAGGAATTCAAATTGATAAAGAAATATCTGCAGATGATTTGACTGAAATAATCGAAATGATTGTTAAGAAAAAGGCATTCTCTATTATTTCTGGATTTATTTCTTGTTTAATGAATAACAATATGTTTATCGAACCTCTCACAAATTCTTTGGTTAAATATAAAAGTGAACTAAGTAAATATAAAATAGATATTTTGAAGTGTGTAGAATCTATGACAGATTTTAAAATCGTGTCTAGCATAAATTTTTATATTAAGTAAATAAATTTAATTTAACTTCATTTATTAATTTTATTAAATATTTTAGAGCATGTTCTGTCATGAATTATTGGGATAGAATGTGGTTCGTTCTTTCCAGCAAATGCCCCGGGTATATGATACCAGAAACATACTTTAATTCATTTATGAATGAGTTTGATGTTCTAGATAAGAGCCAGCCAATGCCCATCAATAGTGGTAATTAATTAATTTATATCATGATGGGTAGACAGTATTCTATAATGATTTATTTTTTCTGGATCAATGAATGCATTTCATAATAGGGAATAATTAATTTTTAGAATAAACATATCAGAGATATATAATAATATACTTAAACTAATATATATCAGACAATACAGCAATATCTTTAATTATTTGTAACCATAAAATACAGAAATAAATTACTTTCATTTATTTGCTTAATGGCTCGTGATATTTTGTTAATCACTCAATGTTTCTGTAAAAAAATCTGGCATTTTTTATTCTAAATCTCGAGAAGTAATTATTAATTTAAAAGTCTTACTTAGGCTAGTCATCCAATTTTGATTCTACTGTATTATCTGGTCTAAAAAATTATATATATACATATACATACAGGCGTGCACCAATCCAAGCCAATAAAAAATTAAATGTATTTTGATATTTACCCAATTTTAATGAATGAAATTATCTAAATTATAAACTAAAAGTGTGACCGGCAAGTGATGGATCCAGTGCTACAGCATTGCTTGCACGATACGGAAATGGCATTGAAAAGCCAGGGATGTTTGTGAACAGGGCCCTTTAAATATTTGGAGAATATTTTTCTTTTGTCCGGTAATTTCACTGAATCGACCTTAAGTCGGCAAAATAATAAAAATTGTTATCGGCAGCGTTGACTATGTAGTGTAGCCGCCCACTTTGTAGTAAATACTGTATACTCTGCAAGTTTATTAGTCATTTTGGGACCCTAGTAAAAAACCTGGGTGCGTACATGTAAATATATTATTATACATAAAAACACAAAATAATAATCACATGATCATTTATAAAACATTTTGATATCTGCTTAAAAAGAAATAAATAATTCGAGTATTTTCATCAGTAGTATCAGAACCGGGAATAAAAATAGTTTTGATTTTAACGTATTTAAATATAAAATAAATTAAAAATATATTAAAATCGATTCTTGTTAATTCGCCGGAATTAAATTTATTAGTTATTAATGCCAAAATAACAATTATAATGTCTTGATTAAGTCATGTAATTACAACGGAGGCCAAAGCAACTTTGGAACGCGCACAATTGATGAACTTTAATTGTTCTCCACATATATTCACACATTTACGAATCGAACATTTGCTTCAAAGTGTCGTTATGGTGTTTATTTCTCACTTTAGCGGTTTTCCAAGACCTTTCGATTCTTTGTGTATTTGTACCAGTGTTGAGATCCACAAAGTATAAAAGTGATTGACTGCCAGGTGATTAAGACTAGGATGGTCTGCCAAGGCATTTCATGTATGCTATAAATTGATAATAATTGTTATTGGGCGTTCTACATGAAAGAGTGAACATGAAAAGTTTACAAGATACTGAATACCCAATGTGTTGGTAAAACTTCATTTTTCATTTTGAAAATAAACTTTCTGCGATTTCAACGGCTCTATTCGGTTTACGGAGAGCAGCTGAATTAATTACATCCCCGAGATAGTTTTAATTGATGATAGTTGATTCTGATATTTGAATTTCTGATTCACATTGATTTGCAAGTTAACATTTTTGACTAAGTTTTTTTCATTTGAAATAAAGCTACTGAGTTCTTACATAACTAATTATTTATGGCAAATAATTATAAGTAATGATAATATTCAAAAATAATGTTGGTAAAATAGAAATTATAATGAAGATTTTGTTGATAGATGAGATGTTTTTCTGGATACTTATTAACATGAAAATAGTTCATTTGTACTCTTTTCTAAAGTAATAAATTCTCGTTCAAAATGAAATTAAGATTATATATGCTTTTATAATAAAATTCAAAATTAAGTTGAACAATTCGTTGAAAATTTTTCACAACTGAAGTTAGTTTTCATAGTGTTTAGATTTCTAATGAAAAAATTTCTAAGGAATTCAGTGGTTACATATCTTGTCGGATAGAATTTTATATGGTTGCCAATAAATATTTTTTTGTCAACCATCATCCCACAATATTTTGAATACCCTGAATTACATTGAATAAATTGAAAAAAACCAATATTTATTTATTCAAATTTTAAAACAAAACTATTTGTCCTTAATAATCAATCAGCTTTATTTTGTCGATAATGATCTGGAAAATAAATGGTAATATTGACTTCTATTTGCACAAGCTTTTCTATTCTATCCTCAGATATCTCCCTTTTCAAATTTTCTCATCAACAACATTCACCCATGCACCTGTATTATACAAACCATCTCTGAAAATGCATTAATTTTAATTCTTAGAATTGACCGTCTTCTTATGTTAAACTGAATTTTGTACCCCTAAATTTTTTACTATACGATGTTTTAAAATAGTTAGATTCAATGCCGTTATCTGTTTCTTCAACAAAGTATATGTCATCAAAAATATAAATTTTCCTTACATTTCCTTTTTCATTGTATCGTTAATTTGTTCATCATAAACAGTTTTTTAATATTTCATAACTTCATTGTTTTTAAAATTTGAAATTCCATTATTAACTAATTTACTACTTTTAGAAATACTGTTAAAGTTATTGATTTTACTATAACTACTATAATTAAAATTTTGATTAAAACGTGAAAATAAATTATTAATATTATCATTATTACGGTCTAATGCTGGAGCTCTGGTAATATGGAACTGTTGAATCATAGCTGTCATCGGCACATTTCCTTTTCCCATCAAATCATCTGATATCATGACTTTGATAATGTTTTCTTTTGAATCTCATCTTTAATAGATTCGTCATCGGAAGTTTCACTGTCTCTGGGTAAATTTTAAGTGACCCTTTTCTATATCACGAACATATTATATTTGGACATGATTCCCTTGTATGTCTTTTACTCTCCCCAGCCGTATCATCGTTCATTTCTTTTATTTGAACATTATTAATATGACCTTATATTTCACAATAAAACATCGTTGAATTTTACGTTGTTGACACTTGATTTCTGTGTCCAAATGTTCCACAATTATGATATCTTTATTAATTCACTTACCATTTTACCGTTATATTAGTTTCTTTCAAATCCATGATTGACTTTCATAATTAAATTCTCTATTGCTTCTTCCACTGATCTTTATCTTGAAATATTGGAATTTTTCTGTCTTTGTAATATTCTTGTATAAATTTTTGTATGACATTGCTAGCAAATCTTTCTGAATTCCTACAATACCGGAAACATCAATATTTATTTCATCCATCTTTAAATTAATTTACTTTATTTTTACATTCTTTGCATCACATTCTAATTTTACGTTTAGTATTTTTTTCTTTCATACAGTGGATTAAAAAATATACCATTAATTCTTCATTCCACGAATGTTACATGATTTTCTGCACCATTATTTCAACTTTTTCAAAAAATATTGGAGCTTCTTCAAAGTCTTGCATAATTATAAATATCCAAGAAATCAAAAATTATTGATGCTGGTTTAAGGAAAGCTTCACTCTGGAGCTGCTTCATGAATTGGAAAGATATCTATTCATCAACATTCTTCGATTTGGTTCTGATCAACAAATATTAAAATCCCTTTCTTAATCAGTGATGTCTCCAAATATTCTTGGTATAATGCACCCAGTAATTTTATTTACGTCAAACCTGTGGTCGTACATGTTAATTTATTCAAATTTTAAATCAAAACGGATTGTCCAGATGTTTGAACGCCAACTTCCTCATTATCATTGCTCAAACAAATCATGTCTATTTTTAAACCTAATACAATTATTTAACTGTTTAAAGATTCATTTCGATATTCATATCCGTGATCCATATATTCGCTTTCATCAATTTCACATTTTTTTGTTAGATATTGTCGATTCTTACTTATTATATAAAAATCTAATACAGATTATTCTCAATGTCTTTCTGAGAACAGTGTTTCCGAAACTCGCGAAATTTTTGAAAAATATTTAAAATTTTAAAATAAAACAAAACAAAATTTTCTTATATGATAAATCAACAATAAAAACTTTAATAGCAAAGACAGTAATCTGTTTAAAACAATTAACGGATTAGTTCTGTAAATTTGGCTTTAGGCAATAAATGAAGTGAGATATTTCTCAGTATATGATGTATTAGCTTAAGTATGAACAGCCATAACATTAAAGTAATATATATAAAATGGAATCTTTTTTAAAAGAGTTAAAGGTATTTTAGTGTGTCGCAAAAATTCGAGAATATTTTCAGAATGTTGTTGATAAACACTTCAAATTATCAATCAAAACAATTTCAATAATAGTTCTTTTATTGGTAAATATCCTAAGGATATCACCTGAGTATCAATTTTATTGCTTTAATAATTATCTTCAAAGCTGTAAGCCTTTCCTATCTTATTTTCGTCTAATGTCCTTTCCCATCAATTTCGATCAAACTCCGGTGATGCCACAGCAAGCACTGGGCTTTCTACAAATTTGAGACGATCTCCCATAATTTAATTATGATTCGCTTAGGTTGTCAAGTCGTTCATAATTTATGGGCTTTCTATGAATAACTAATGAGATTAATTTATTTGTTTTTGGGCTCTAGACCCCCGAATAAGTATGTAATTGATTTAAAATTATTTTATAAGTTTTCAAAATTCAGTTTTTCACCGGATACCATTCCCCCCCCGAAAATTATTAATTTAACTTTTATAACTTTTTTTTTACAATTTTTAATTAGCCATACGTTAATTCCTGATAATTTGCAATTTTTACATTTCGTTTTTGTATAACCTCAACATATTCATAGATTAAAATTACATTTCTTTTCAAAAATTTCTATCGGACTTTCGTCGCTAGCTGGAATAATTTTCATATTCGCCATTTTTTGGTGATGTGAAATTAGCAATTTCTAAGTTATTTATTGGTAAAAGATTTATGCAACCGTTTCAAAATAATGCACAAATATGATATTAATATTGATTTCCCCTTCAAATCCTGAAATCTCATCAAAAGCAATTCTTGTGTATAAATATTTCTGATCGATTTGCTGTGTTATAATCCTGATGCTTTCAGACAACATAATATTATGGAATCAAATCCTTAATATGTAATTTTTTCTTTAGTCAACTTCGGTTTTAAGAAATCAATTTGAAATTTTCAATAATAATGCTGACTTTTTATTTATTTCCTGGCTCTCAAGTTAATAGAGAACCTTAAATTCCTTTGAATAAGAGTAGTTGCTTACTGATATAATTTAAAATTAATTATTCGAAGATTTGAAAACCTTTGAACTCATTACTATTACTTGTAGTGATTATTTACTTAAAAAATATTTATTTAGTCTTTTGCTTTCTGAATTTCAATTTGATTTTCAACATAACCTGTTTTGAATATTATTATAAGGAAGAATGTTAATTACCATCTCCCGATTTTTCAGCGCCCATAACTTTATATATTTCAATTATGGTTGAGTTCGATTTGATGTAACCATTACTAGAAATCGATGAATTTGTTAGATATTTCCAAATTTATCTAAATCATTCATTTCAAGCAGATGCTTTTTTCGCATTTCAAACTTCAATATTTGATAAAAACTCGTATATAAAACGAACTTTAAGATTTTGTAAATTCCAATGCAAGATAAATGCAGACTTTTAATTAACGAGTAAGTTTCACATTCCTTTTTTAAACTTGTGTTTGATATTGAAATTTAATTATGAAGTAATTAGAATCATGGAATGCAATACACTTTCACGTCGAGTTATTTTATTTATATAAATTATTGATAAAATATTAAAAGTGGAATGTCTACTAAACCAATTTAAAATAATACAATTTCGAAATTGACCAAAAAAGATTCATGCAAAGAGGACACTGAAACTTAAGTTCTAAAATTGGTTTTAAATGCTTCAGCACGAGAAAAAATTTCAATAGCCAAAATTTTCCATTGCAAAGCGAAATCGAAATAAAACTATTAATCTACTTTATTGATTTTGTTTACATATTTTATTATATGCATATTATTAATGTACTATTTTAATTTCTTTTAAAATGAAAATCGAATTACTATAACCATATTCAGTGTATTTCAAGTACATTATTTATATAAATTTATATAAATTAGTTTCAAATAAAAATTTCATGATTTTAGAAACCATGACGATAATAATTCCATATATTTCTCGAATGCATCCATCGAAAAAAGTAGCCTACTTGACTGAAATTTGGTTATATTGTATTTATTACGATATTAACAATAAGGAATTAAATTCCATGGACTTGGAAATTTCACAACAGTCATTTGATAAAATCATCGGTTAATAGTAAAAAATTAATGCTATTTAATTAAATTGTATATAGATAAATTAAACAACGCTAAAGATCCGTCTTTTCTCTTTGGTATGAAGATTTTAATAAAAAATTGGAATTTGATACATAATTACAAATTTTCTGAGTGGTTTTCAAAACTTATATCAGATAAAAGTGATGTTAGAAAGTGCTTATTCTCTATAAAAGATTCTATACATGCTTTAAATCGTAATGTTAAACAAGAAATATTTGACAATTTCAATTTGCTGGTTATTCGCGTAATGTCTTATCTTAACAAAAAGTCGTTGTTTACATGTTCAAAAACGATTTATGAAAATTTCCTTAAAAACGTATTTTCTGACATAAAACGGGCGCTCTATCAAGTTAATGATAAATTTAAATTAAAGTGGACAATGGTTGAATGTCTAGTTTCATCAGCAGAATATGAAAAAGCATTATTTATAATCAAAGGTACTGATAGTAGTTATTCCCTATGAAATATTAATGTTATTAGAATTTGAAGTTCTAAAAGATCTGGAAGTAATTTCACCAGATTATAACAGAGTGAAAGAAATACTACCAAATTTAGTTTGGCATTTGATAAATTCATCAGAAACACTGCCAGTTATTGTTTTATTTGAGCAAGTCATATCCATATTCATTTTCAGTAATAATTATTATATATGTGGGTAAAGTTAACGTATTTTTTCCAGATGAAAATATTGATAATGCCTACACAAAAAGTTAGATATATTTGTTATTTTTATTTAGATGCTCTTAAGGATGACATCTTTAATTCGCCTATGTATTGATTTCTTATCAAATGCTTCTTTTTTAGATTGCAACGAAATTTTCGACCTCATAGTTATTAAAGCTTACGAATCTAATAACTGTGAAGTTGTTAGAAAGATGATATCTCTTTTGGATCTCATTTTATCCGCTGACATTGACTTCGACATTTCCAAGGACAGCTTACGTTATTTGGCTATTGCCGCTGTTCGTACAAATATTCCTTTCAAAGAGTTGCTTGACTTTGTAGATGTATGCTTTAAGTTTGATATCTTTGAAAATATCCAAACAGCAGAAGACGGTTTTGGCAGTTTTGTTGGCGCGAGTTCTAACTTAACACACGAAGAAATTATTATTTTGGTGACCTGGATGTGTCGCCATGTTAAAATAAAATTAGTTCAATCTGTACAAAATCAAGGTTCTACTATAAGAGAGAACATAATGAAAGTCTGTTCGATTAAATTCATCTTGCACGCATCCACTAATTCAGATTCATTCTGTAAAAATATAAATTCGGATACATCTTTTAACGAATTCTTGAAAAATTTCACAGAAGCTCTTAATAATCCGAAATACCTTAAACATCCGATTAAGTTTTCAACTATCAGTGACACATCTGATAATGTAATGAAAATTGTTTGCGACAATAGAATAGTTTATAATACAATATATTATAGTGATATTTAAATAAATAATTTTCTACTGTAATTTGAAACTTATGTGTAAAATTTTCTATGTAGATATATGTTAATACAAATAAATCTCGTTTAAATACTTTTATTTTATATTAAAAATCATATTTTTGGAATGCAATTACGATTGATTGCATTGTCTTATTTGCTCTATTGATTAAGTCGAGAACTTCCATAAAGATTTTAAATTGAATTTGTTATAAATATTGTCGACAAATTTATTCATTTGACAAAAAAGATATATTATCGAAGCTACGTTATTTGGACAATTTAGATATCAGTTCTTGAAAGAAAAAGTCTGAGTATGTTCGAATTTTTTTATTTTTTTTATTTGAAAATTTTTCATTGCAAATTTAATTTTGTAGTGCATTATAATAAGCAATCAATAATAGTTATTTTCTTTCATAGTTAAGTATTTTCAATCCAGTTAAAGGTAGAAGTTTAAAATAAAAATTATTGTAAGAGATTTAATGATCTCTTTATAAATAATTTTTTAATATTATTTATATTATTTGACTATAAATTCAGTTGCTGGTTCGTATTTATTTTATATTTATACTATTAGTATTATCATCTTGTATTTTCAAAAATCATGATCGAAATAATAGTATTTTAGGTGGTTTTCGAGACACCTCAAAATCAATGCAATTGTAGTGATTATTAATTTTTTTAAAGTACAATCTAGTAATTAGGAAAACAAATAAAGAATTGATGTTTATTATATTACACAAGCATCGATTACGAATGAAAATAAAACTCTTCAAATTTATTTAATAATAATCCGAATCAATAGTTAACCAGCTAGATTTGCAAAAGGTTATAACAACAATACAAATATTTGCTTTTCTGCATATGATTTCTTCTATATTGATTTTAAAAGTCACTTGATTACTAACTGGTTGATGACTTATAAAGCAAGGATTCTTCAGGATTCCTATATATACAAAATTTCCTGTCGTTTGGACATTTGAAACAATTTAAATACTATATTTACTGGTATTGAATGTATTATATTAATATAAATTTTCGCATATATTTTCATACTGTTTGCTGATAATAGTCAATGTGTAAAATTTCATAAATCACTCGCATTTGGTATATAATTATATATATCTATTCAAGCAATTAACTATAGTTTCAACATTTCTTGGTATTTATGCGTTTTGGATTTTTCCATGTTTGATTCTTTATTATTTTTAAAAAATAGTATTATCATTTGCATTTCACCATAAATGTTCGATATAAAACTTTCGGTTATATTTAAATACCATCTGTCATGAAAAAATGTAATGTAACCGAATTTTACTATATCGATAAAATTTATTTAACAATAGATAAGGCAGTTTTTTACTATACGCGTCTTTACTATATTAAATATTTAAAAATAATTTTATCGCCCGAGTTTACATTTATCATAATAATTCATTTAAATAATTTTTTTATATTTAAACATAATCTGTAACACATAAATTTATCTTATAAACAAATATCATTTTAAAAGCCATATAATATAACCGAATTATACTATATCGATAATAGTCAATGTGTAAAATTTATAATGTAACCGGATTTTACTATATCGATAAAATTTATTTAACACAATAGATAACGGAGTTTTTTTTTACTATACGCGTGGTCTTTACTATATTAATTATATTAAATATTTAAAAATAATTTTATTTAAGGCTATTAAATTACATTTTATATCAAACTATCGCCCGAGTTTACATTTATTATAATAATTCATTTAAATTATTTTTTTTATATTTAAACATAATCTGTAGCACAAATTTCTTATAAACAAAAATCATTTTAAAAGCAAAAAAACTCGATTTGACCAAGATCAATTTGTGGATACGTTGAGTTATTTTCTAGAAGTATCATAAAATAATCCTTTCAATGTTTAATATGATAATAGCATTTAGTATATACGTTACATGGTAAATTGATGACTAGACATGCAAACTAATTCTTATAATATAGATCAGAGGTGTCCAAACTATTTGCTTACAATACGACAAGTCAACAGACTCGTATTCAATTTGTTCGAGAAAGATCAAAATAGCATATCATCGAATAAAATTTAGGACAGAAACAACTGGTTTCAAAATACAGCTCATACCCACATGTTTAAAACATAGAGCTTGTTGGTGTTTGATACAATGAAGAAAAATTGGTACTGATTCTCCTGCACTTTCACAAACCTGCCTTATTTACCGAAACATTCGATATTTGCACAAGGCATTTTTCTTTTCCCGTCAAATATCACACTTTGGAGTCGATTCCAGTCCAATTTGTATTTTGTTCTTGAAAATATCTTCTCTAGTTGTTACATTTGAGCAGTGGGTCTTAATATCTTTGCCTACGTTTCCATAAAATCTTCAAACACATTTTCTAAAAATCCTACCTGTCATCAATTATAAAAATTATGTTAATGATTTGTTCCAATATTTTGATGCAAATATTTTGAGCCACACGCATATCTTCACTAGCGTTAAGTTTATCTCTGGTTTTTGTTTTTATATGTACAAGTGACGAGAATCATATATCACACAAGTACGTTGTGGCAAATGGAAGAAAAATACTGAATTGCCATATTAGACAATCGTGGAAATGATATTATTTGACTACCAAAAATTTTGCATACTTGTTGTTTCATGTTCCACTCGATTAAGCCTATTATAAGACCATTTTTTAAAGAATCACTGTCATCCATTGAGTCAAGATTAAAAGAAATGGATCTATTATCCATATTTCTGACATCAATATCTCCAGTAGCAAAATTATCATCTAAAGATTCGATCAACTTTTGCAAATTATATTTAATTCCGTTGGCGACGGTTTTTCTTTCATCCGAAACAAGTACTTCTTCAAGTGAAGGAAAGTTAGTATATATTTTCCTGTCATCAATTTTTTTCCAAATAGAAAGTTTTCGGCTAAACGGAGTTAACTTCTTTCGCTGTTATGGTGTTAAATTCAAATTCTTGTATTGACATATATAAGCGATTGAATAATATTCAATGAATATGTATTACAAATACGCTAGCTGAATTATAGCTTCCATATAGCTTAATTCATTAGCTTAATTTCTGCCTTGATTATTAAAAAACTGGGCTATTTCGCCTCGTAATTCATACAACCGATTTAGCAGCATATGTTCAGACGATTGCCAACTTAATTCCGTGTGGAATAGAATGACAGTATGGTACATAAATGCCCCACTAGATATCCTAATTAACATTGATGTTTTAAGATCGATAAATCCTAAAGTTTTTTATTCTTAATTTCAGAATGAATCTTTTTATCAGTTTGCATACCAGTATTAAAAAAATTTTTTAAAACAGATTTTCAAAAAATTTGAATTTCTAAATTATTATTTATATATAATATTTAAGAAATATATAATGTACAATGTGCACAGAATTTGTACAACTTGCTTTTAATTGGTTTATGTGTTGAAACACACCAACTGGATGTGTATTGAATCGAAACATGAGCCAATAATATTCATTATAAACGACCTATTAAATGAAAGTGTAAATCCAGAATTTACAACAATGTTATTATTTTAAAATAACTGAAGATCTTATATAAAACTGTGTAATAGAACTTAACCGGACATAAAATTAATTATACCAAGCATGAATATGTTATAGAAATCGATTTTTCTCCACCGTTTAATATGATAGGTATGATGACTGGGTTTAAAGAAGCTTTGGTAAGAAGCTTCTGAACTTCACACCGAAGCAACCCATACAAACAAATGAGTGTATTTTTCTGCGATTTAAAAATTCAGATGAGTGTCTCATGATTTTTATAGTTCCTTCTAATTTTAATCGATTATAGTGATTATTCTTAGAAATAGAAATACCGTTGCGTGCAATAACTCGAACAAATTTTGAAAAATAATTGAATTTTTGCGTTATATATTAAAAGTCAGATACTAATATTTTGAATTTGGGTATTTTGTTCCAATTATTAATATGATCTATTCTTAAATGTCAACTAAACTTATAAAATTTAATTGTTCCTTGAATTATTTTTGCTTTTTACGAACATATAACATGTTTAGTTAATTAAATATTTTAGTAACTTAAATGAATTTTTATTAACATTTCTTTTCATTACGAATATAAATTAATTTTTTTCAATGTAACAAATAAATTCTGAATCAGTTTTATACATTTTTACAATGCTTTTCTTTCTTAACTGCCAATGTTTATCAATTAAAATATTCTAAAATAAAATTTATGAATAAAAATAATCAAATTCCAGTGTTACTAAATAATAAAAACTGAAAATTATTGATGTTATTGATTTGCGTATAGTAAGATATATAGGTAGACCTTATTTGCTAATTTATTTAATGATCTAATTTTCATGATTTAAAATTAATTTAAAAACTTAGTTTTGGTTTGCCATAATTATGATTTTCTGTTACAATTATTATTTATGTAGAGTTTCGAAAATGTATATTTAGGATTTTCTACAAAAAGTTAATCATGTCTACTTAATAGACTATAACGGATAATACAATTACTCACAATAATAATGTGTAAATATGTAGTCTTATTAGAAAAGTTGATATTTCCTGAGGCATGCTTATCAGATCCTATTAATTAATGCTAATATAAAAACAAATATAAAAACCAGTGATAATGAGAAACTTTATAATTATAACTTTTCATGATGTATATCAGAATGTCATCTCTTGTTACTCATTTCTTAAACACAACAAAATCCATTTGAATATTCACACTTTGAATGCGTATTCTGTTTGTTTAGTTTCACATGACTTTCAATTTGGCATTTTGCGACTATCATCATAAGCCACATCTGATTGTGTCACCTGAATCGTTGAATTTCTTTTTAACACATTGTTGACCGGCAATTTTACGCTGAAGCTATCTCATGTCACCACTTTTCGTAATTATATGTGGAACTGAAACAATATAAATAACCTTCAATAAATTATATATATGTATATATATTTTACATAACTTTTAATATTTTTTTAGTATGATATGCTGTATAGCAATCACCTACGTGTAATGGTACACAGAAGGTTTTGCAAATATATCTTGTTTCGCATCTTGAAGGGCATACTGTGCAAGTTCTAGTAGGATTTATTTTTACATCGATGACTATTTTTTCTAAAACGTGGTCTTTTAGTTGTGACAGTCTGAAAGTTGGATAATTGTAGGGCGTTCTTTTAGAAGTACGAGAAGAGGTACCAGGTATAAAGCTACATTCGTTTGAATCTACAGTTATTATTCCCCTAGCTACTTCTAATGTAAATTTTTTGAATCTGGCATGGTTGCAATTTTTACACAACTAAAATTATTATAAAAATCTGAATATCTAGAAAATCTAGGGTTTCATAAATTGAAATTGCTGATGAAAGTGCAGACACGAGTTATCTCCGGATCGGTCAATAACATTTGGGTATAAAAACACGAGTTAACTCATGACCGGTCAACAATGTGTTAATATGATATTTATATTTGCACAGGTGTCAAATATTGTTTTTACCTTTTCATCGACCTTAGAACATTATTTTTACTGTATAACGCTTGTTGTTTCATTTTTTGTGTCCGTTATATTTCAGTGTCACTATCACATTATGAACAGTCAATATTTAAAATCAATTTACCTTGTAAGCTACTTACTTTTAAAAAATTGTTGGATTTTTTTATTTTTAAAAGTGAATTTTAGTGTTATGTCAATAGCTTGGCAATATTTTTTTGAAGAAAATAGTAACAATACGAAATGCGTCAAATGTCTCAAGAAAAGGTGGTAATACACCAAACATTGAACAAATTCTTGCTCGTATAACAACCAAAGATGAAATTCCGTTAACATTATTTTTATCATTTCTGAAGATTTTCGCGTTGGATTGGTAGCAAGAGGATTCGATGTTCCATTATTAGCTGTGACATTTCGAGCAAATATGAAGGACTACGCTTCCAAAATTGAAATACAATTTAACCACTTGCGCTATGATTTAATTTCCTTATATCGATAACTCTACGCGATGTGAACTAACTTTATAATTGCAGTTCGAATAATGACGTCGTTACGCCTGTCAGCCGACGTTGCACACACGTCGTTTTTGTTTTTGCGACAAATGCTGCCGACGTGGCATACACGTCACTTGCGGTTTTGAAAAAAATCATCAAGGCGTTCCTGGCACGTCAATATAGCGCAAGTGGTTAAAGAAGATCTAAATCGACAACTTCATCAAGGATAAAGATTCTATAATTTTTTATTCAAAAAGTACAGTGCGCTGTGAAACTTTCGTCGAGCGAAAAATTATTTCTTACAAAAATTTTCAAAAAAGATTTTAGTGTCTTGTTCTCCTTCAAAAATATTATCAACTGGAATCAATACAATGGAAGCTACAATTCGACGGAAAAAGGTTTCCTTCAGAATTAGTGAACAAACAGGAAGAGTGCTTGAATTTCTGTATAATGCATTAATGAGTGTGCTACCTACTAGTGTAGACACAGAAAGGGCGTTTTCTGCCTGATGTATTTTTCTCACAGATCAAATCACGATTATGAGATGAGACATTATCAAAATTATCTTTAGTGAAAACTTATTTCAATAAAATTTATAGAATTATCGTTTTTACTATTTTTTGGGGTTTCAATGAGTTTTATTATTCAAGTAAATTCCATATTATTATATCCCAGTGGATTTACGATCCTGCCATTATTTTAAAAAATGTCCATCTTCTAAAATACCATAGAAACGAAGATAAGAACAAATGTATTTAGTAAACCAATTAAAATCACAATTATTCTTACTAAAATATCAAAACAACCCCTTTGTAACTTAATTTTTTGTTACTTACTAAATGTTAGAACAGTAAAATAAAATAGCCTATAATTTTGACATGGTCATGTTGCCACTCCGAAAACATGTAAATTATTTCGTGTTCACATTAATTTCTTGTAATCTTAACTCAATGTTTCTTAAGTTTTATGTTGATATAATCATTTTTAAAAATAACTTAAACTTTTATCGTGTTATAGAAACACCAGAATTTTCACCGATATTTAAATTGTGTTTTCAGTGAAAACGTGTTATCCGGTTTTGTTTTATGATATTGTATTACTTTATTGTATCACTTATTAGTTTTTATATGAATGTTTTTCTGTCAGTTTTATTTTATTCTTTTTACATTATTATAATTTATAAAATGTTTATCCGTCTGAAATATAAGTAAAAATATTACTTACACGATTCTAGATGCTTTCTGCATCTTTCGAATGAAGATAGGGTCGTTATTTTAATTTTTGATAAATAAAACTTAAATATGATTCAAAATATTTTCTCTAGAATATTGTCACTTAAAATTTTAAATAAATTACGAAAATTATCGTTTGTTTAAATTTGTGAGTTACTGGACAAAATTTATTTTAAATTAATTTTATTGAATATGTTAAAATTAATATTTATTAACGTTTTCTTCAAAAAACTAAACTTTATTTGTTTTACCATGTTGCTAGTGATTATTTAAATATTCCTTGCAAAATATAAAATACTGACGGTGTCTCATATTTATCATCATAGACGGATATTTGATTATCAAAAGAGACCTGTACGCAGTCAACTAAAAGCTACTTTACGTAAACCGAAATACAGATCTTTTTGCTCGGCCTCTATATACAGTACCACTTGCAAGTGTCAAGAAGCAGGTACGGTGATACTAGTGACCACCGTAACGAACTAGAACCGGTTTGAATCACTGCTTAGCTAGCAAGATAGATAAATTATTGTTATATGTATGTCACAGTGTTCTAGTCATCACAGTGTTAATTAAGTAACTAAGAATTTTTATTATAATTAAACCTAGATCGCAATTTTCACAGCACTCTATTTCCATATTTTCGGCGTTACATGATTGAGGAAAAGCGGAAAAATTCAATTTATATTACACTAGTTTTCAGTTTAACACCGCCTCAAAAATATTTGAAAAAAATTTAAACAAAATTAGAATTTAAAAAATCAAAAATATACACAAGTTTTACTTAACTATTACAATTTTCTGTTCTAAAAACCCCAAAAATTATATAAGAATATCTTTCTGTTTGATTTTTGTTATTTTATACTATAAATCTTGTGATTTATATTGTTCGTTATCTGTTTCAAGCGCATCGTATTATTTTTGTCTATCTCTACATTAAGGATAGACAAACTTACTACAAACTATACTTAACTATTACAATTTTCTGTTCTATAAATTGATTTTAAAAACATACAAACCCCAAACATTATATAAGAATATCTGTTTGATTTTTTTTAACTATAAATTTTAACTTTTGTCAAATTTAATATTAATTTTGGTGACTATTCTTGCTGATTTTCAGTTTCTTGATTGTTCTCAATCATTTTTTAAGAAGATTTTATCAAATATTGTTCAATTACATTTTTTGATTATTTGAATTAAGTTATGATTCAATATAATAAATAATTTATCAGGGTATTTCATTGTGTATTTGGTTTAAGAAATATCGTGACTACTTTAGCTAACTGCGTTAAAATTCCTTCGATTTTGATTGGATTTTTTTCAATTATAAACACTAAACATTTTTTGCTATAATAAATCTGGTCAAATATTGTTCAGGTATATAATATTTTCCTGTTTTTTATTTAAAATTTCAAAAGCCTGTACTATACTGTACTATTAGGTGATATGTGAAATGAGAGCCTGTCAATATCATCAGATCCTAATTGATGTCATAAATCGTCAAATCTATTTCGTGATATGTAAACTTTTAAAAGTAATTTTAACCAAAATTAGGAATAATCCATTTTCGTTTTTTCAAACATGCATGTATAAGTATTTTCCAATTTGAATAGAATTGGTTTTTCCATTTGTCTGTTTGAATAATATTAAACTTTACGGAAATATTGATGGCATCATCAAAAAATGATGCGGGTATCAATAGTATTTTTGGACGTGGTCTTATCACCTTATGAGTAACACTTCTGACATGTTATGTTGGATATTGTATAGGATACAGGCGAGCAACATTATATTTTTAAAGCTATTTTTATAATATATTTCCTAATGATATACACAAAAAAAATCATTTTGAAATTTTTTGTTATTTTTTAAAAAATTTTTTTACATTTAAATTTGACTTATGTGTTTCTTTCAGTTTTATTGAATTTATTTTTGTCTTGTTTTATAAATCAGATCTGACATGAGTGGCGGGTTATGGCCATAGTGTGCAATATATATTTATGGTGCCCCATGATAACAAAGAAAAGATTCATCATTTAAATTTTCAGTAATATATATCTGCAATTGCAATGTATGTGTAGTGCAAATAAAGTTATATTATAAGCCGTAGCTGTATACCAGTTTTTTCCAAGTATACAAAGTTCAATTTTTTGTGTCTAGAAATTACTTTCAATAAAATAATAAAAATATTAACCTTAAAATACAGGTAGTCCCCGACTTACGACCGAGATAGGTTCCTAGTCATCGGTCGTAAGTCGATTAAGTCGTAAGTCGAGTTTCATCATGAATAACTAAAGAAAAATATTAGATACTGTACTACTAACTTTTAGGATCAGGAGAAATGAAACTACCGAAAATTCATATAATGAAAACTTTATTAAAATTTATAAAATGAAATAATAACCCAAAAATATATATTAAATGTGTACTAATAACACATATTATATATGTAACAAAACAAAAATATATAATAAGAAATATATATAATTAAACAAAAATTTTTTATTCAACTTAGCGTTATTTTCGTGTCGTCATCATGTTTACTTATTACTAGAGAGCAATCCATTGCGTTGTCTTCAGAAACAGAATATCCAATCCTAGTTTTCTTAACAAATCTGTCTAATGTCGTCTGAACAGTTTGAGGTTTCATTTCCCGGTAAATTTCATAATAACAAGCCGAATTTTTCTGAATCAGCTTATTTACTTCTGAGAATCGTTCTTCATTTACATCCATTTGTTGTAATTTACGCATTCCCTTATTAATTTGGTGAAAAGCATCACTCATTTCTTTTACTAAAAATTTTTTTTGTGGACTTTCTTCTTCATCCGATTTGCCTTTATCAATGTTTTCTCCAACACATTGTGCTTCAAATTCCAATAAATCTTCATTCGCTAGGTCATCCAATTGGTGTGCAATAAGTTGGTTAATATCTTCACTGTCAACTTCAAGATTGAGCTGCCGACCAAGATCTACAATCTGATCCGTAATTTCCTCAATGTCAACTTCTTTTTCGATCGACGAACTTGTAGATTCTTCAAATATTTTTGTTAGTTTTTTCGATATTCCGTCCATACAAGAAGCCTTGACTTCTTTCCATCTTTTGATTTTAACATATTAAAAAGACTGAATGCTTTGGTTTGTATAATTGCGAGACTTAAAGGAATTCGTTTTTGAATCAAATCCTCCATCCAAATTACTAACAGTTTTTCCATATCATGTATGGGACCTTGTCTTTTTTTTGTTATTGTAGAATTCATAGATGTCGATTCTTTGACAGCTTCCAAAATTCGTTTTTTATCTTTTAAAATTGTAGATATTGTCGAATGAGACAGTTTAAGATCATATGCTATATCTTTTACTTTTTTACTACTTTCAAATTGTAATATTATTTTATGTTTAGTTTCCAAGTCTATAACACTTCTTTTGCTTTTATTAGTTTTACTAGTTCCAACCATTTTTGGGATGATTAAAATTATTCACTAAAACAAACGTATTATTTATGCTTAAATAAATCGAATCTTGTACATTGGGTGTTTTTTAACAAATTTTTCTCATATACATATAGGGAAGACTACGAAACTATTTTAATAATTTTCTATGAAAAAATTGAAAAAAAATTGGTCGTAAGTGCGGATGGTCGTAAGTCGAGCGGTCGTAAGTCTGGGACTACCTGTATATCTATTATAACGACATGACGTTACCTTACTAAACTGAAGTTTATTTAGCCGCACAGATAGTTTTTTTGTAATAGTAACAAAGTCAAGCAGAAACTAATTTTTTATTTGATGCTTACTAAATGTATGCCCATTTTCTTTTAAATCCGAGTTTTCGAGCATATTGTTATGATGTATTACAGTTACAAAGATATGCAAATTATTTAAATAAATCATCAAACATAAGGAATAATGTTTTAAATTATTAAAACAAAAATTAATCATTATTGGTTTATCAGTTAGTTCAGTATTACAGATTAATATTTCTTTATAAATATTTCATTATAAATATTTCATTGAATATTTAGCTGTCAATGAAATATGATAATTTTATGACCTTGCCATCAGTTGAATCAATATTTTTTTTTGAAAGACTTTAATTTTATAAATTATACTTTAATTAAAGCTTGTAGAAATTTGATATTTAAACAAACTAATTATTTAAATAATCAAAATTACTCTTTCAATTATATTTTTGAAGTACGTAAACATCTTATGGGGCATCTTTAGAAAATTATAGAGAACATATGGCAATCCAATCTTTAAGAAAATCACATTTTTATTAATATTTAACAAATGGTTATAATAAAACTATAATTATATAAAAATCGTTGTAACAATTATTGTTACAGTTATATTATTATATCACTATTATTATTATTTATTTATTTATTTTCTTTTATTTATTTATTACCCTTTTTCTAATACCTATTATGACTATTATTAACACTAATATTAACAGTAATATTGATTTAGGGTTGTTATTAATTGTATTATTACCGCTATTTTTAATCATAAATTAAAATATATAAAATCATGAAGTGAATAAGAAATCAAGTATTCGAAATTAATTTATTAAATATATTTTCTAGATTCCTAGTTATAAATTAAAAAAATTCTTGTATTATTTGTCGTGCTGAAATAATATCGTTCGAAGTCTTCGAAAATGAATTTAATCGGATTTAAAATAAGAGTGTTAATTTTGAAATTAAATTTTCATTTCTAATATTTAATAAATAAAATGTTACGTTAAATGTAGTATCTGATAAATATACTGTTAAATTTTTATAATGGCAACAAAAGTAATAAAGAAAAGTCAAGTGAAATTTCTATCCATTTAGTAAATAAGTCTCCTACATGGTGTTGAGTTACGTTTTATGGATTTTTGATCAAAGTTTGTATATGATTGAATGGTTGATTAGATGGTTGACAGTTAATGTTGGAAATTAGCTATCGTAAACGATTAACACCTAAGAACACATTAGAAAATAATGTTAATGTATCCTCTACCGAGTTGTTTTCGGGTTCACTATACTCACCTGTATAGTTAAGTTAGTTAATGTTTTGACAATGCTGCGACTTTTATTGTTAGAGCCATAACGATATCCAAAGTTATGATACGTGCTAGCAGTCATCACAATACTGAAGAAATTGTGATGTGTTTAAAAATTCGACGAAATCAGATATTAAAAAATTGATCAAATATAATAAGCAATTCACTAATCAAATTTTTATTTATATTCATATCCGTTCGCCAATGACACAGAAATTAAAGTTATTATATTTCATTTTTTGTAAATATTTAATTTTTTCCATCATTAATTAATTTTCATATCTTATTTATAATTACGAAGAATTACGAGTCTTTTTATGATTTTTTAATTCAATGAAGATATTGTTTCCGAAAGTTAATATTCTATTCTAATCTTCAATATTTAAAATTTCAAGTTTAACTATTTATCTTTATAAATCTGAATATTTTTTAACACTAGATTTACGGATGTTGATTATATACCTATTTTTACTGAAGTGAGCCAATTTGACTCATACAAGAAAATTGAAGTTTTTTGCAAAGAAAATAGTTCCAAATCAATTTAAATGAAATGTTTATTATCAAAAAATTCATGAAAAACATTTTTTACATATAAACTCGGTTTTTGAAACACATTTTCCGCAGACATTTCTATTACATTTAGCACAATGGTTTGTACATCTGTTTCTTTTGCATGATTGTTGAACTTGACAATTCTTCCGTGCGTCAGTAGCATGAATTATTGTCATTGGAATGGAAGTGTTCTCGACTTCTTCTCTATATTTACTTAGCTCTTCAGCCAATTGGAAAATAAAATCTTTTCGTGAAATATTTACTTGAGTCGTCTCTTTATACAGAATCCAAGCATTTATAGCTGCTAAATCTAAAATGTTGTAGAAAACTTGTAGAGGCCATATGCGTGAACTTGCTTTAACGCTATATTTTCGGGCCATTTGGTCAAGTACATCAACGCCATATTTGGTGCTATTATAATAGGTTACTGTTTCTGGAACAAGTTTTTTATTTTTTTCAATTGTTATATTTTTATGTTTTGTACTTTTATTAGGCTTGCTTTTATAAATGGTAAGGGTACAATTCTCAGGTCTATACAGTTTTATAGAAAACTGTGTCGTTTTATCTTTCTTGGCTTTCGCAATTTTAGGTAATTCTTTTCGGTTTGCACGTATAGTGCCAACCAAAGTAGTTTTCTTTGCAAGTAACTTTTTTGCAAGTGAAATGCTAGTATAAAAATTATCTGTGGTAATATTTTGTCCACAGCCTAAATATGGCTCTGCAAGCTTAGTTACTACAAATTCGCTCAAGGGAATTTTTGATCCTTGCCCAAGTACGGAAAAACGTTTACAAGATATTTGCTTCTAACATCGGATGCCAGCCAAAATTTGATGCCGAATTTATTCGGCATGTACTGCGTAAATCGGCATCTAGCTTTAGTAGGGAATAATTGTTCATCGATCATTATGTTTGCGCTAGGTTTGTAAGAAGCCTGACTATTCTCTATAAATTTTTCCCATGTTTTTGAAATCAAGGCAAATTTGTCTGTCTTCAGTCTTTCACTGCGTTCGTTTTTCTTATCAAAATGTATGAACCGAAGTATGTCTTAAATTTATCTCTAGAAATTGTCTGAGCGAAAAAAGCCGGACTCCGCAGACCACAAATATGAACACTTCAAATTTTTTGCCTCATATGCTCTTCTAGCAAATAAAATTGCTACAAAGGCCCACAATTTTGATTTTGTAACCGTCCATTCCTTATTATTCAAAACTTGACGAGCTTCGAGTTCGGTACATAATTTATATACGCCATCATACCTTCGTCAATTGTCAAATTGAATGCCGAACCAAGCATAATATGCCTTTTAGCATAGACAGTTGAACGAGAAAAGTCTTTGAATATGGTATAAATTGGTGATCTACCTACGTTTCTGCCTTCGTTTAATGTTTCCCATAAAGTCCCATAAGCAGCTTTTTCGGCTGAAATTTCAGAACATGTATCTATACCGTCTAAATCATTTTCGATTTCAGAATCAGAAATAACTCTAGCACTTTTTTTACTCGGAGCTGTGTAACGAAAAACTTCATCTTCGCTGTCAGTTTCAGAATCAGACATAACCCTGGCTCTTTTTTTATTAGGAGCTATATAACAAAGATCTTCATCTTCACTGCTTGAAGATTCAATTTTTTTGACTTCCTCCTCTAATTCAATTTCGTTATCACATTGGTCTATATAAATTGCATCCGATTCATTATCTGATTGGTCTTTCTTTATTTTGATTAGTTTTTTCAACAAAAGACAATTTTTCTGATTTTTCCCAAAATAAAAACCCTAGATAACCAGATAAAATAAATATCAAATGTAATACCTTTTACAAATAAATTACAAAATTACCTTTGTGGATCAAATTTTTCTGGCAAATAATGAATTTTATAAAATTATAAATTATATACTACTTCACTGCACTGCTCACACGCGATGTATAAATCGAAATGATAACAGAAGTGGGTAATGATGTAGCGGAGTAGCGAAAACAAGTGACAATGGCTCCCACATACACACAAATATTGTATGTGTGGAATGCCAAATGAGAAGCGAAACAAATTACGTGCGACTTGACTGTTGCCCAGGCCTGATAGAACCAATAAATTTTATGTTATGCGATTAACTGTTAAACCATTCTATGAGTCAAATTGGCTCACAACCGTGAAAGTAGGTATACCACATTCAATAATGCGAAATGAAGGGGTCTGCGGGGAAGAGGAATGAACGTTTACATATATTTCATTACTTAACTAAAAACCAATATGTTTTTATAAAGTAATAAAGTTTATATATATATATATATATATATATATATATATATTACAAATTGGCAGCAAATGTTGACTGAGCAGCTGTATTAGAATGAGAATGCTCCTCGTCTTTAAAACTCGTCTCCATTTCGAGATTTATTTAACAACCACTGCATTATACAGTTGTTAGTGTTCTTGCTATTCTGTTTCTTGTTTCTGGTAGATAGTTTACCTTAAAACAATTTTCAGTTATAAATTGCATGACATCTTTTGTCATTTGCGATTTTAAATTATCTTTTATAATATGTTTATCATTGCATAACTCTGAGTTATAAGGTTTTTAACAAGTTTCATAGAAATCGAATTTTATAAATCATTGATAGACCATGTTTTGCTAATTCGAATTTTCCTATATCCATATTTTTGCCTTATCAATTGAATCAGCAAACAAGCACCAATACATGTCAATAGCTTCGCTTTAATGACAGAGCTTAGTACCAATAAAGTGATTAGTAGATCATAAAATTAAGCAAAGGATTATAGGAAATTCTATAAAGGTTATTAGTTGAATATCTAGTTTTCTGTGAGCTTACAGTATTAATCCTTTTTGGCACCTCAATCGTCTCCTGGTTTTTTGCAGGTTTATCAGACCATTTTCACCATCTTTTGGCATGAACTTGGTTGGAGTATCAGAGCCGGAGTGAATATTGTAGATCAAAGTAGATCATAGTAGATCAAAAATGGAGCTTCAATAAATTGATCACCGAATTCTGAATCATTACCATCAACCAGTAAGTTATCACCATCTCTTTCAAATCATCTACAATGCTTCATTTGAGTTCATTGTATTTGCAAATAAAAACTATATTTTATTTAATTTGCTTATATATATTAAATACTATTCTTGAATATTCTTGCAATATAAAGTAAGTTTTATTGCAAAGAGGTGGGTCAAAACTCTTTACAAAAGAGTAAGATGTATTTTATCTTTAATTAAGTCCAAAATGACTTTTGGTATTTCATTTTAATTAATTAATTTATGCATTCGGTTTATATATTTGACGTTTCTGAAATCAGTTGCTTACGTTTTCTAATATAGTCTGAATTTTAAAACCTGTATGAACCATAAAATAGTGTTAAACATGTCTTTTTGCGGATGTCTACGATAACATGTATGTATTTTTGTTGAAGGAACTAATTCTTTATAAGGAGGTATGTGTGTAACATAATCTGAAATATTGATAGTAATTTATGTATTTTTCGTTTGGTTCTGCGTTCGGATAAAATAGATCACTTATTAATATAGTTTTGAATCAAATTAGAATTTTTTTGTATTGTATCTGTTGCGCATATTATTTCATCACATGAATAAAAATAGAATTGCAAAGGACAATGTGCGTTTTAGGTATTCTATAAAATTTTTTGTGGATAAGACTTAGTAGTGTGAAGTCTTTGAAATACCAAGAACCTTTTAAAAGAATTAAATAAAGATTAAAATGTGCCAAAGTCAACTTTCAAGCTGTTTGTAATTTTTACAAATTGCTGTTTGATATACTACGAACTAGTTTGTTCACTGTTGGAGGTTTTTGTGTTGTATGCGCACGTTTTCGTATACCCTATTTGGTTGTTTCCCCAGTAGTCCAAACAATGGTAGTCTTATGGTGTTCACATAAATAGGTAAGAGTAGTCTAACCACCCGAGTCAATAAAGCATAGGCTTTTTATATATTATTGAAATACGCTGTATTGTTTTTTGTATTAGCGAAATTCATAGCCATGAATATTACGCTTATAATGGGCATAAAATGCTGCATTGTGTTTCTGTGCAATAATATAAAGCACAATAAAATGTAAATCTAATCATTTAAAGATAAATGATATTATTTCCTGTATTTTAATTTTAAATTCAGTTACAACTTTCATTTTTAAATATTTGTACATTTTCTTATTTTTGTCTATGAATGAAGATCTTAATGCAATAAAAATAATATAATCAGATGAATATAGTGTAATAAATTGTATCAGAATATTGCTATTTTCCAAATAATAATTGGCTTCGACATTGGTAGAAAATGATAAGCAGTTTACTTGACAGTTGATAAAATATATAGAAAAATGTCAGTTAGATAAGTTTAGGAGTTTGAAAATCATAGAATAATCAGAGAACTGCTAACAAATTAAGAAACATGAAGAAGAGCACAGGAAAAAAGGTAGACAGAGTTGACACTATAAGTTCATTTCAATTACCTAGCCAGCAAAGGGTAAAACAGGAAACGCAGATGAACTATGGGAAACTGGAGACATCTTCGAAGGTTCGAAATAAAATCCAAATATCATATATCATATGCTGATTCTGTTTCTGTTTCATGTAAAACTTGCACAGTTCATCAAGTAATTCTGATTGAAATTTTGTTCTATTATCAAAATGTCAAAACCCGTCTAGGGTAGTCGATAAATAGTGTTTACATGTGTGAGTGCCATCCAATTGCGCTGTTGGAATTTGGCAGCTGAGGCAAGCTCCTCAGACTTACATATTGATTTTATCGATTTAGATACTGATTCCATGGGTGATAAAGAATATTCCCTTCTACAATTACTTATGCATATATACTTCCCTTTTGTGTATGAACCTATCGGGTTTTCCATTATAAATTCTCGCAATAGAAAGTTTAAATGTTCATTACTCAATTTTGGCAGAATTCAATGCCAGTATAGGTATTAGATGTTGCCAAATGAATTTTTAACTCGTTTTTTAAATTTAAACGTGATAATTTTTATCGAGGGCGGACAATGTGATACAAAGCTCATTACTCCAAGCTGGGTGTATATTTATTCTGCAGTTCTGGGATTTCATGGGTTGGATTTTGTAACTTGCTGGATTTCGGTTTGATCTACCTGAAACATTTTTAAAATATTATAATATTAAAAAGAATAGAAATAATATAATAGAACTGTTATGCAAATATTCATTTATTGTATTTCAAAGAATTTTACACTTGAAAAGAGTTACAAAAACGCGGAGCATGCAGAAACCATTTTATGAGCAATCTAATCTTATATTTAGAAAAAACGAAGAAAAAAACTAATTTTTAGTGGGATATTGGATTGTATGTGTTTTATGGTTATACTGTTAATTAAAATGTGGATAAATCATGTTATTCCTTGGTTGTCTGAGGGTCCAATAAGTGAAACGTTTTTTTGTTGAATTATGCCATGTTAAATCAAGTTAAAACATTCATTTTTAGATAATGCATTTACCGATTTAGTATGATGTACATCATACTATATCGTTGTTAATTAGAAAAACTCTGACAAATTCATTTACATTATCTTCGATTCTGGAAACCTCTGGTGGCTTCAGAAATTGATTAAAAAATTACTCGTTGTTGCCATATTTTCCATTTTCTTTAATTCTTTCTTAAGGTTTCCAGTAAAAAGTACACTGGTTATAGATCTGTAACATTATTTTCAAAATTATTAGTTAATTATTTACTATATAAATAATTCTTAAAATAAAAATTGCGTACTGTAGATGTAGTGATCCAACCACCTTATCTAGAATCGGAGGTTATGCTACCAGTTGAATTTTCTTATTTATCATACTGAGATTTTCCTTCCATTCTTTAGGTTGAAACACCTACAGCTCTTTGTTTTTGCCTATGCTTGTATTGCTGAAAAATTGATATTTGAAATTATACTGTGTCTTACAATGCTAACACTTTATACTTGTTTGATATCGCCTTTTTCTTGAAAGGTATATCTAACAATTAGAATTATATCTTGGAATTATCTTTTTTTCGTTTAATAAACGACTTGTGTTCAATAATCCAGTTGTGAACTATATGGATGTCGTTATCATTAATTTTATGAAGGTCATAACATTCTCTAATATTATTTTCATTGTAATGTTTATTGTAATCTTTCTTCTGAATATTATTATTTTTAACTGTTTCTTTGTAATTAATTCTGTATAATAATTTTTTATGCCACTGTGAACTTTATAGAAAATATAAAACCGTCATTTAATGCTTTCGAACGTGTTGACCTGGTTGCTTTTTATGAATTTTGCCATTTCTTTACCATATAATGATTTCTTATATAAAAATAATTTGAATGACTCTTCTAATATTGAATATCTGAAAACCATTGTAAATTCCTCTATTTTCTCAAAATATATCTACCAGTTGCCTAGAACAGTTTTTCTCAACCAAAAACGTGCCGTGGACCAGTAAACAATTTTAATTTTTACCGCGGACCACTAATACTAATTGTTGGTTATATTTTGCAGGTATACAAAATATTTAATGTACTATAAAATACATATATTTCAGATCAATATTGCAAAAATATAATGATATTATAATAAGTTCAACAAAAAAATAATCTTAGAATTATACAAAACTACAGCATTTTTAATAAATAGCAGAAAATAGACTATATAAAAATAATTTTTTTATTTAAAAAATCATAGAGAATAAAAAATAGAGAAAAATCCATAGTTTTATAAACATAATATTCTTTTCATAAAGTTTAACTAGAAAAATATAAACGTCAACCACTAAATTAATATAGTACAATTCATTCATGTTCCAAAGAATTCAGAGAGAGAAATTTTACATATATAGTTTTGTAATATATCATATGATTTATTTTATGATGGGTTAACAGTTTAACAATATTCTGGCATTACCTACTGACAAAAACCAGATTTTTACAGAGCAGAGGGGTAAGTCAATGTGAAGCTGTGATATACATTCACAAAATATAATTACAGGATCAAACTTTAAAAAAAAATTAAAATTTACTATGGATAATCTAAAAATAGCCATATTTGCTTTATACAGCTGATGTTTTTGCATGCATAACAAATGGCATATGTTACACATGGATAATTTTTAAAATTCTGATGCTACACCAAGCCACGCTGAGACAAATCACCTACAATATAAATTTAATAAATTTATAGCATTAAAAAACACCAACTCACCTTGAGGTTGTTTGTAAAATAGTCATTGAGACAAATCCTGCACTATGGAAAATCAAAAAGTGATAGAGAAATAAAATAATACACATTTTGACGACCCATACTAAAACATGTATATACACTTTTAACATGTAGCCATTAGAAGTTGAAAAATCCCTTATAATAAATAAATTTATAGACATTTTTGAGAAATTTTTAGAAAGAAAAATGGCGGAAAAAATTTTTAATTTAAATTTTGAGGATCTTTTGCTAGGAAATTTCGAGTAAATAAGGATGTATCTTCATAAGATTTACCCTTAAAAATAAAATTAATTTAATTTTTCAGACATTGCTGTCGAAAAAATGAAACCTGAAATCCGAAAAAAGCATAAATAGTAAATTATATTGATAAGTTTTAAAAAATAATCATAAACCCAATTATTTTGTGTACATATTCGAAGAGTTTTTTCAAAATATGTATAAAAATATAATTATTTAATGCAATTTTTAATTTTTATAACTTCAAAAGTAATTTAACTCACTTTTTTTGAATAATTTCAGAAAAATAAGTTATCATAAAAATAATCATTTCCTTAATATTCATAATCATTATTAATAATAATATACATGAGCTTGTTGATCAAAAGTTATAATTATAAGTTTAAATAATAATGCTGGGCACTGATGGGTAATCAAAATGTCAAACCTGTCTAAGGGTAACTACTTCCCACCCAGCGCCTGCATAAGAAATTTAACCTCTAGTCACCCGTCAAATTTGACGTTGGTACTGTGAACTAGTGTGCTGAATATTAGCAAAGGATGAGCCTCTTTTCAAAGACTGACAATTCCATAATACTTATATGAGTTTACGAGCTGTCGTAGAAGACATCGTGCTCTAACTCTATCGGTCCCCGTCTCATTTATTTAACTATTTTACCAATTTAAATATTTAACTGATACAAATTATTTTTATCGCCAAGATCAAAATTAATTACAAATACAATTCTTATTCTGTTCATCAAATAAATACAATGTTTAAGTGTCTATCACAATGTTAGTCCGAGCGGTATTCAGAAACCGTTTGCGTTTAAGATGTGCAATACCATACGAGCTTTGTGGAGCTTAAATAACCGTTCACGTTACTTCTTGCCAGGCCGATTTCTTTTTCGATTTCGCTTCAGCGCTTCTCTGACAAACGTGAGGGTACTTGAGTGAGGATCTTTACCCCGGTGTCCTTTCCAGCTACATTTCGAATCACTATCGCTTCTTGTTTGGCCGATAATAATGCTCCACTTTAAACGAGTCCGGTGCATATCTCATCTCTTAATTTTAATTCTTTAACCTCCTTCTCAAGCTCCTGGGCATTCTGTTCGGCTTACCTCAGGGCATCATCCTTTTGTGTCAGCTTTGTTTTTAGCATTTTCTATCTCTGACTTTAACCTGAACACTCCCTCTGGACGTAACCAGTTTTTCTCAAGATTTCGGCACTTGCGCACCATTGCTTTCACCCTTTGTCTCTGGATCATCACTTTATGGTGGTATTTAATGATGTCACTTCTGAATTTTTCTATTAATCGTCGGTTCAATTCCACTAAAAGAAAAAAGATTGATAATTCCTACCTCTATGGATAATTTATTATATAAGGTGGCACTCCTTTCAGGGATTTAGTTATGCTATATGGATGAAGAAAGGGACGAGGACACTCGAATTTTAATTGCCTTATAAGTTTGGGAAAGTATCTACAACAGTTCTCATAGACGTGGCACCGGCCAACGCAGTAGGAACACTGTTGGGGACACTCTGGGTCTCCACCTATTCCCACTAGGTCAAAATGATATCGAGAACCATGGCAATACTGTTATCAATTAATTTGATCATTACATTCCTATCAATAATAATGAGATAATAATACTAACAATAATAATAATTTTCATAATAATAATTTTCATAATAATTATAAGTACATTAATAATATTAATAATCCTGATTTTAAAATGTAAAAATATTTTTCCCTAATTTTACTAAAAAGAACTATACATTAATCCTTAAAATATTAATTTTTTAGCGTTAAAAAATAAGATTCAGGATTTTAATTGACTATCTAGTAAATTATAAAATTTAAATTTATATAATGTAATCAACTTTAGTGTATATAAGATTTTCTTATTTTACATTACCAGTTCTCACCCTTAAATTTAGAAGATATTTCAATATATGCTGTATTACCTAAATTTATTTCATTTTGCTTGCCATTTATTACCATGGAAACTTAATTAAGGATTTCCAATTCCTATAATAAAAGTAAGTATCGATTTTTAGAAACTTTTTTATTAATATTTTTAGGTATTTTAGATTTTTTGAGCGGAAACTAGCCTTCCCAATGGCTTCTACTATCCCTGATGCTTGTGATAAGGTATGTTTATCCATTTTTTAATATATATTAACTTTAAATTGCAGGATTCTCAGTGTCTCCTCCAAATAAAATCTCGCATAACCATGGAATTTTCCGTTGTAGGATTAACTTTTTATCATGCTGAATTTTAACCTTCGAATGTGCTTTTATTTTGTTGAATAGATTTTAGTTATGGTTATTTTATTTATTACTGGAATGTACAATAAATGTCTAAAAAAATTATTATATGATCCAAAGAAGTTGATTTACATATTATAGAATTATATATACAAAATCTATCAAAATGTAAATAATTTCAATACAAAGCTGATGAAACTTAGAGAAGAATTCGTTCAATCGTTGATAAAAGAAGATAAGAAATAAGTTTTCAAAAGAAATAGATCAACATAATTTCAAAATTTAGAACATATTCCACCTACTGACAAGACCAGATTCTAACAAAGCCATTTCTAATTTGTACCCAACCAAAAATGGCCAGAATCACGAAATTTCTATCCAATGCGTGAAGAGGATCCAGCTCTTTCATTGGTTGAATGTTTTTCAAAAATATCACAAAAAATAATAATTTATTTGCATATTTTTACAGACCAGAGGGGTAAGTCAATGTGAAGCTGTGACATACATTCACCGTCGTGTAGCACATAATCTAGTGATGGATTTTTAATTTTTATTTATCGAAAGCTGAAAATCAACTGTAACAGTTAGACTAAAGTTTGTGGGTTACGCCAGTTGCTCAGAATCTTGCAGGTGCTGCAGAGAGCTACTAAGATTATTTCAATATGAAGAACTATATTGTGAGGTGTTTTTAGACTCAGGCCTTTTGAATAGGAATCACGGTATCATAATATTGTTGGTGTTTTGTTGGTGAATTCGAATAGGAATTATCGTCAATCTGACTCCAAGCGTGCTTTTAAACAAAAGTAACGAACTCCAGTAATGATGTATGCAATTGACCAAAAAATAAATTTATTTACAAAATAATTAAAGTTGTTTTAACATCCAATGACGGCAGCACATGGCATCGAAAAGTTCATGTATAGTGTCTAAATCAAAGTCAGATAACCATTAAAAATGTTACAGTAACAAGTATATTTAGCCCTCCAGCGCTCTAATTTAAAGAACTTCACTATCATTGAAAACACTGAACTGAATTAAATTTGTTAATATTGCCACAACCATTGGAAACTATTTGACCAAATGCTAGACGATATATATGACGGTAAAACTAGACTAGAGTAGTTATAATAATGGAGACCCTGTCGTTTGATATGCAAAGGGTGAATGAAAAATAACTAGTATTATTTTATTATTACTATCATTATTATTCTCATAAATTAAAGTTCTATCAATAGAAAATATTTCTTTAGCGATATCACTCTCGATAATCTAAACTAACATTAATTCAAAATTAACAAAGACTCCACCATAAATGGAGAACCATATTTGAAAATTTATGTAAAAGGCATCCATTAAGGACGTCCCCTTTGAAGTGGGAGGGTGGGGTCTTCGCAAAAGGTAAAAATGGAGACACTAGGGAGGGGTCGAAGTGCTTAGAACATCTTCAGCAGCATTGGTCATTTAAATATTATACACAATGAATTAATGATTTTTAAAATTTTACTATTATCTTTTTTATATATCTTATATTGTAAGTAAGTAAATTTGCATATCTCCTGTGTCCTATTTTTCCCATTTGTTCATTTTAATTGCGTATTGGTGGGATTCTGGGTGTTGAGATTTTGAAACTATATAGTTGTTACCCAGACAACCCTATACAAATATTTTTGCTTACGTTTCGGCACCCGTTGCTAAGCAACGTTGGAACTGTGTTCGAGTGGGTAGATCGTCCGCAAAAAGTGAGCTATAATTGACCGCACGATAAATGGGTCAAAGTAGCTACCGATAGAAGGCCTGTGCTCGATTTCGACTTTGAGGTATTATTATTCTCCTATCTCCTTCAAATGTTAATCTATACTATTATATCATTTATCATTACTTCTATTACTATAATCCTTCTTATCGTTTTTTTTATTATTGATTTTACTGTGGCCTGTACTCCCTGGTTATTATAAATATCCTCACAGTACCTCTCTTACCCTTATCTTTATTATAACTACTATGTTCCCGTTTATCCTTACTAGTATTATCATCATTACTATTATTTGTATTGTTCTTATCAATTATTACTGCTATTATTATTATTATAATTATTGCTATTATTATTATTATTATTATTATTATTATTATTATTATTATTATTATTATTATTATTATTATTATTATTGTTGGGCCAGCACACATATAGCTTTGAGAATTGTTTAAATGCATCAGTAATACAGCACGAAAACCCAGCACCAAGATAACCTAAAATACAATATACAACACAAACTAAACACTTTAAAATCTGAGGGAATATAAATATATATAAAATCAAAAACATAAAAGTAAAATTAAATAAATCCAAAATCCATCAAGAACCGCACGAAATTTACATAAAAATAACATAATAACAAGAAAATTTGACCGTAAAATGACCATTTATATAAAAGTAAAAATTAATGAATTAAATGAATAAAAAATAAAATATTTTTAGCTGAATAAATTTATTTAAAAATGTTAAAAATAAATTACCAATATAAATTAAGAAATAAATAAAAATTTAATTTAGATAACACAAATAATTTCAAGGTCGAATTTTTTTTAATCGCAATAAAATTAACACGCAAAGTTAAGGCCAAATTATAGGTATATATACCGATGTGTTTTGACAAATTTTCAGTCTTATTTTTCAGAGAAAAATTTTCTAGAATACTTCGAGTTAGTGTGCATAACTAGCTGAGAGCCGTGCATTCAGCCAATCAACACTGATAAGTGTTTTGACTGAACACGTTAACTCTCAGATGGTGCATGTTATAGTCATGTTATGAATTAATGACAAGATGATTTTATGCCAATTTATTTGATTGATACGGCGAAGTGTTATGAATTATTGACAAGATGATTTTATGCCAATTTATTTGATTGATACGGCGAAGGGTTACGAATTATCGACAAGATGATTTTATGCCAATTGATGATTGCTACTATGCGAACCTACGAAGGGATATTTTAAAGCCAACAATTTTGTGCTCGAAACTTTTACTCAATTGATATATTAAAATTTATTCTATTTCTTTTTCGGCCCACAACCACCACATCAACGCAAGAAAGCAAAATCGACATACAACTCAGGCTGTGTAGTAGCAGTTTACCTGCCAATAGCCTGTGCTTGTGAGGGTTCCGGCGTGAATAACGGAGGGCCTGACGTCAATATTATCCGTATATAGGGGAAATGGGAATGTAAGGGTGTAGTCTTGTTGCTGCTCCTTCATTATCCGTTTCCTGAAAAATGAACCTAAAAATCACTAATAACAATTGGCTAAAAATCACTAACACTGAGTAGTCCAGTGGGCACTCATTAAATATAATATGAACATACATAGATCATAAGGACAAAGAGAGGGAAAGGGTAGCGGGGAAAATTGCGAAATCATTGCAACAGTTAAAATGAATAGCCATCGGAAAAATATTCATCCGAACGACTAAAATCATAAAAAATAATGTTTTAAAGAAGTAAATAAGATATGTTGAATTGAGATGGAAAATATGGGCAGAACGCTGCGCAAATTTTCGGAAATAATTGACACTTTTATCATAATACTGTAAAATAAAGGCGGAACGCTGCTCAAATTTTCCGAATCAACTAAAATACTTATCAAAAATAGCAAAGTAAAAGTAGAATTCGGCTCAATAATTGATAGAATATCTGGATAAGACCGTAAAATAAGGGCGGAACTCTTCAAATTTTCCGAATCCGTTAAAATACTTATAGAAAAAAGTAAAGTAAAAGTGAAATGCTGTTCAATTGTTAGTATAAAATTCTCTTGAAAAATACAAAATAAGGGCGGATCGCTGCTCAAATTTTCGGAATTAACTAAAATACTTATAGAAAATAGTAAAGTAAAAGTGAAATGTTGTTTAATTGTTAATATAATATTCTTATAAAACTGTAAAATAAGGGTGGAACGCTGCTCAAAATTTCCGAATCAAAAAAAATACTTTGTCGAAAACTGTAGAATAAGGATGAACTACTGCTAAAGTTTTATTAGTAAAATATTTCAACAGCGCGGAGGAATAAGAGTAGATCCCTATTAAAACTTTAATAATAATGATAATAATAATAATAATAATAATAATAATAATAATAATAATAATAATAATAATAATAATAATAATAATAATAATAATAATAATAAAGGTAATAGTAGTAACAATTAATAAAGGTAGTACATATAATGGTGACAATGATAATGCTGGTGATAATAATAGGGAACATTGTAGTTATAATAGGAATAAGGGTAAGAGAGATACTGTGAGGATATTGTACATCACAAAGGGTTTACGGGCCATAGAAAAATCATCAACGCGAACAACGATAAGAAGGACTTAAAGATAAATGATATGAGAATATAGGTTAACATTGGAAAGAGATAGGAGTATAATGAGACCTAAAAATCGAAATTGAGCACAAGCCTTCTATCGGCAGCTCGTTGGACCCATGGATCGTTCGGTCAATTATAGCATTAGTAATACCGCTCACTTTTTGCGGACGATCTACCCACTCGAACACAGTTCCAACGTTGCTTAGCAATGTGTCGAAAATACATTTTACAATTAAGACCCATCCACCTGTCAACACTAACGTCGTTTAGACGGATAAATTTGGCGTTGAAATAACCCACAACGTCACTCAAGTTGGGAATACAAAGATCAAGTGGCCTAAACGAAGATTTCCCCCCACAGATATCGACGAAAGATAATGATAGTGACTGAATTAATTATGCAAAATGGATCTCCTATACTCATTTCTGTTGACTAAATGATTCATCTTGGTTCTTTCCATTTGTTCTGCGTTGATTTAAGAAACCGTTTGATTTTTCTTTTCGACGTTTGTTACTTTGGAGTTTTGTAGATAATGAATCGAATAGGATGACTGGCACTCAAAACGCAGTGATAACACAGTTTGCCAAACGAGATTGATTTGGATTCTTCTGATTATTATATCGATTTCTCACTATGTAAATTCATTACGTAGACTTTTACAATATTTTAATTTCAAATAACTTATCCTTTTAACTTCTTCTCTCTTCTATTTTTCTTCTGTCTTGACTAGCTCGTGTCTAGTTTTTATAATTTTTCATTATGGTACTTATTGCTAATATATTTTTTCAACCTGTTCCATGGGCATTCTGTGATCTCTAACAGCTGTTGAGATATACTTATTTTTAATGATGCCACATCTTTGCTTTCCAGTGCCTTCTTTCCTTTTTCTCTAATGATGTATCGAGATAATACGATAATTTAAAATTTGTTTTTGTTTTACCTTCTTTTGCACTTGTACTTATAATTTAGGAATGACCTTCTTCTATTCAATTGTCAGCTTTTATTAATTTTCTTCTATTCCATTCTCATTTTCGATATCTTTTCTACTCCTGAGTTGTAGAACAACACCTCATTCATTTATCAACATTTACTCAATCATTTTACGCATTTATTAATTTTTTTGTTTTGTTATCCTCAACAGTACTTATAAAGCTGTGTTTTTGAAATTGCGTTTTTCTGAAACTAATTTTTGAAATCTTAAATGAATTCAAATGTTACATTGAATTTGGAAGCTCTATTTCTATCATCAGCACATATCAAACATCAGCACATTCTTAACTTTTGATTATTTACATTCTGTTACACTGACCATCATTTTTCATTTTTGAATCATCCTGATCATATTTCGAAAACATCATGCCATATTTCGAAAACATCATGCCGGGAGTAACGAAAAATGTTAAATTCAAAATGTTAAGTGATACAAATTGCTGGGAAAACCTAATTTAGAAAACGATAGAAGAAATCGAGGGCTTTTGCTATACATATCGGGAGTCTGGAAATATACTTTTTTAATGAAAGACTCCCGACGAAATCGGGAGGTCTGGCAACCCTGCTGACCACATTAGTATTATAGACGAACCTATTGAAATACATTTATTATATATTAATATACAATTTTTTAATATTTTTTAAGGAAGGTTATGTAAAACTTTTTAACTTATTAATCGAAAAAGGTTATTGCTCATTGCGACGAAATGTGACGAGGGTTGAGGATATTAAAATGAGATATTATCAAGTGACTTTTTTATGTATGGCTCCTTGGAATTAAAAAAAGATTTTTTTATTTTAAAATTAAATAATGTGGTTTTCTGAAAATTCTGGTAGAAATAGGATGTGAAATAAGTCATGATCGAATTGGACAGCAAATCCTTCTGATCTTAAATTGAAGTTCACAAGGAGAAACAAAAGTACGATCTTAACGGCTTTTTTTAACAGATATATAAAACAAAGTTAATTTAGAATTTGATTTAGGACTAACGATTTACCAACCACAAATCCCAAACTTATTCTGCCTGTTTGAATGTTTATATTTCAAATTAGGTCACTACAGCCTCAGTGATTTTACAGCAAATCTAAATCAACTTTGGAAAGTTGATTACATTTAACCTGCCGTGTGAATGATACTCTCAGAATTTGTTGTAAACATATCCTATATCCGTTAGGTTTCCTGAATAATATCAGTGATTGTAGTTTTATTAATTTTATCAATTTTAATAGTATACAAGCATAGACCATCTAACAGTATTCCATGAACCTTAGACCTACCGATCTTTAGCAGGTCTGGCTATGGAATTGATTCATTGCTGGCCATCACCTATTTTCTTGGCATAAACTGATTAAGCCCATATTTGTTTTACCAGCACGATAACGCCTGTGTGTTTTTGAGTGGAAAACTTAAACTTAGAAAGAAAAATGGAAAATGTAAAGAAAAATAAAATAAAATTTTTGTACAAAAAAATGTAAAAAGAGCAAGCTGGTAGAGCAGTAAATTTGGCCAGAACTATTGTTGAACAATTATGCGAACCATTTCAGAGAACAAATAGAAATATCACATTCGACAATTATTTTACAAGTTACGAACTTGCAAATAGCTTATTGTCCAAGGGCCTTACATGTGTAAGTACCTTACGAAAGAACAAACGATGTATACCACAAAACTTTCTTCCTCATAGAACTAGAGAAGTTGAAAGTAACGTTTTTGGTTTCCAAAGGACAATGACGCTAGTCAGTTACGTACCAAAAAAAAATCGAGCTGTTGTCTTATTATCAACCATGCACCACACTTCTGAAGTGGACAACACAAATAAAAATAAATCAGAAATAAACTTGTATTATAATAGTACAAAAGGTGGGGTTGATACGTTGAACCAAAAGTGTCATGCTTTTTCGGTAAAACGGAAAACCCGTAGATGGCCGATTGCACAATTTTATAATCTCGTGGACGTATGTGGTGTAGCTGCAGAAATTATTTGGAAAAATTTATATCCGGATTGGAACAAAACTAAAATGAATTCGCGACGCAAGAGATTTTTGAAGAATTTAGTGCAAGAATTAGTAATACCAAATATAAAACGTAGAAGTGTAAAACATTTACCTAAAAGTACCATTGCTACAATCAACGAAACTTTGGAAAATTCTTCAAATATTGTGGTGATTGATAAATCAGTTCCTGAAACAAATATTCGCAGACGATGTTACCTTTGTCCATCAGCAAAAGGTCGAGCCTCCAAACAATGTTGTGGTAATTGTGGGAAAAATGTATGTAATGAACATTCCCAAAAAATCGTGGTTTGCAAAACATGTTTAAATAAGTAAATGATATTTTATTTTATTTTTCTTATGAATAAATGACATTACAGATATAACTATATGCATTTTTAATATGTGTCTTAAAGTCACATCGTGATGTTTTACGTAAGTATATTAACCTAGTAATAATATGGTTAATAATAAATCAAAAGGAATTGAAAAATTATAATTTTGGAATATTCTGGAAAATCCCTTGTTTTACTGTATCAAAACACACACGGAAAATTGTGATATATAAGGCAGTGCTGGCCAAGCAAATTTTATAGTAATTTTACGAAGAAATTGGAAAAGTAAATATTATTGTTTTTATTTTTACCATTCATAACTGTTAAATGTTTTTGATTTACTTTTGATTGTGTACTATAATTATTGAAATCAAAATTATGACCCCTTTTTGTTATCTATTAAATATTTTTTCTTTATCGTTATTTTAATTTTTACTTTTAGATGAAATGATTTATGCATTTATTTTAATTATGCATTTATTTTTTGATCGAACCTCCATTAGGAGAACTAAACTAAAAAATTTCACTTTTTAAAGTATCATAACTCATACGCACGCATGTGAGTAAAATGAGCATTTTTTTTACCCCGGATCGAACCGGTGTTTAGCGGGGCACTTGTAGTGAAGGCAGTAGCTGAAAATGCTCAGTATTCTCCCTTCCTAAATCCTATCGCCCAACCATCTAAAGAGTAGTGTTGAGGTCCTTGGAAAGGTCTAAATATAAAGGCTAACAATATTACAATGAAAAACTTATAAAGAAGTTCAGGTAGACGAAATAAACCAAAAAACCGACTGTAGGATAAACGTCAAACCAAAACAGTTTACTAGTTTGCATAGATTTTAACCAAAGGAATAATCAAATAACCGTGATTTTTAGTAGACATTTTGAATTAGTACCTCACAACCTACCACAAACAGCCACATTTGATAAAAACTTTAGCCCAAGGTAAGACCTAGTATACGGATTCGTTCAGACACATATCCAAATTTTTATATTATTATTATCGTTATTGTTTCTAATTTTTGATTTTAGTTATGACCGAAATTAATGTTAAATTTGAAAATTTCATATTTATCCTAAAACCGGGGTCGCCATACGAGCTATATAAATTATACCCACTTTTCCCAAATTCCGTACCAACCTTCATTAGTTTCTTAAAAATTTTAGTAAAAACCATAATTATTACTATAAAAACTATAAAAACTATAATTATAACAGTATTAGTACTATTATCATCGATATTAATATTTTTATCATCTCCTATTCACCCTTTTTATTATTGTTAGAATATTGTTAAATTCGTTATCATTAACATTATTATTAATATTATTATTATTATTATTATTATTATTATTATTATTATTATTATTATTATTATTATTATTATTATTATTATTATTATTATTATTATTATTATTATTATTATTATTACTGTAGTTATTGTTAATATTATTATTAGCAGCATTATCTTTAGTATTTCCCCTATTGTATAACCCTTTAATCACAATTATTGACACTTCGAATGTGGTTATGATTATCATAATTACAGTGGTCAAGTTATTATTATTATTATTAATAATAATCTTATTACTATGACATTCATAAATTTTATAATTTACTATATAGTTGATTGAATTAGTTGGTCCTATTGATTAACACCAATGAAATAACATTTTGCGGATTACAGTATAGTTCTTTTAGGAAGATTAGGGACAAATTTTAAATTCTTACAAATTTGGATCAATTATATTGTTAGTAATATTATTATTATACCTATCATTATTATGAGAATTATTATTATTATTGTTGGGCCAGAACACAAAAAGCCTAGAAAATTGTTTAAATGCATCAGTAATACAGCACGAAAACCGGCACCAAGATAACTTAATATACAACATACAACATCAACTAAACACTTTAAAATCTGAGAGAATATAAATAAATATAAAATCAAAAAACATAAAAGTAAAATAAAATAAATTCAAAATGCATCAAGAACCGCACGAAATTTACATAAAAATAACACAATAACAAGAAAGTTTGACCGAAAAACGACAAGTTATATAAAAGTAAAAAAAATTTAATTTAGATAACACAAATAATTTCAAGGTCAAATTGTTTTATCGCAATAAAATAAACAAGCACGGTTAAGGTCAAATTACAGGTATATAATTACTGATGTTTTTTGACAAATTTTCAGTCTTATTTTGCAGTCACAATTTTTCAACAAAAATTTCAGTCTAATTTGAAGTAGGGTGTATAATTAGCTGAGAGCCGTGCATTCAGGCAATTAACACCGGTAAGGTTTTTGTATGAACACGTTAACTCTCAGATAGTGTACGGTATTGATTTATATGATTATTGCTATGTGAATTTATGAAGCGTTATGAATTAACGCCATATGAATTATGATCACGATGATTTTTATTGTCATATTTGACCAAATGAATTTTTGGACGATGTAATATGCCAAATAAAAAAGGTTTTAAAGTAAACAGTCTTTTGAGCATCGAAGCTTTTACTCAACACCTATGGTAAACTTATTTATTCTTTTTTTCTGACCCACAGCCAAAACAAATTGCAAGTAATCAAAATCTACACCCCAATCGAGCTGTGTAAGTGCGGTTCATCCGCCAATAACTCGTGCCCGTGAAAGTTGCGGCGTGAGCAACGCAGGAACCCGAACGTCAATATGTTCCGTTTATAGGGGAAATTAGAAGGTAAAGGGGTAATCTTTTGGCTGCTCCTTCGTCATCCGTTTCCTGAAAAATCGACATAAAATTTTTAACAACAACCGGCTCAAAATCACCAACACCGAGTAGTCCAGTGGGCATTCCTTAAACGTAATATGAACATAAATAGATCATAAGGTCAAGAGAAAAGAATGGGTAGTGGGGAAAATTGAGAGATCGTTGCAACAGCTAAAATGAACAGCCATCGGAAAAAGATTAGTCTGAACGACTAAAATCATGAAAAAGAAGTTTTAAATAATATCTAAGAATTAAATAAATTAATTTGAGTTGAGACGGAAAATATATGAGGAATGCTGCGCAAAATTTCAGAAATAAGCAAATATTTATTACAAAACCGAAAAATAAGGGCGGAACGCTGCTCAAATTTTTCGAATTAATTAAAATACTTATCAAAAATAGTAAAGTAAAAGTAGAATACGGCTCAATAATTGATATGATATCCGGATAAGACCGTAAAAAAGGGTGGATTACGGCTAAAATTTTATATAAGTAAAACATTTTTTTATAAAGCTGAGGAATAAGGACGAATCCCTATAAAAAAACTTGATAATAATAATGATAATAAAAAGGATAATGATAATTATAAAATTAACAATAATTATAATAATAACAGTAATAATATTAATATTAGTAAATATAAATATAATAGTAATGGTATTGATAAGAATAATAATAAATTTAATAGTGTTAACAATTAATAAAAATAACACATATAATGGTAATTATGATAATACTAGTGACAATAATAGGGAGCATAGTAGTTATAATAGGGATGAGGATAAGAGAGATACTGTGATGATATTCAACATAACGAAGGGTTTACAGGTCATAGAAAAATCATCAATACCGACAACAATAAGAAGGACTAAGGGAATAGACGTAATGATAAATGATATAACAGTATGGATTACCATTTGAAGGAGATAGGAGAACAATGGGACCTAAAAATCGAAATAGAGCACAGGCCTTCTATCGGCAGCTCGTCGGACCAATGGATCGTTCGGTCAATTACAATATTAGCAATAGCTCTCACTTTTTGCGGACGATCTACCCACTCAAACATAGTTCCAACATTGATTAGCAACGGGTGCCGAGTGGTAAGCGAAAGATATGTGTATGGGGTTGTCTGGGTAACAACCATATAGTTTAAAAATCTCAACTTCCAGAAACCCACCATTATTATTATTATTATTATTATTATTATTATTATTATTATTTTATTATTATTAATATGAATATAATTTTTGAATTTTAAGCAATTAATAACTGTAAAGTTATGGTTCTTGATATTACTTTGACTTAGTTGGTATAATGGGTGACAAAGGGTGTCCCAGACAGTGTTCTTACTGCGTTGGCCGATGCCACGTTTATGAGCACTGTTGTAGATACCTTCCCCAAAATTATAAAGCAAATAAAATGCATGTGTCCCCATCCCTTCCCTCATCCAGGTAGCATTATTGAGTCCTTAGAAGGAGTACTTCGTACAGTTATAAATGGATTTAAAACTTTATTTTAATACAATTCTTATAATCAATCATAGATAGAGTTAGGACTTATCGATTCATTTTTTTAGTGGAATCGAACCGACGCTAAATAGAGAAATTCAGAAGCGACGTCGCTCAGTACCATCATGAAGCGATGATCCAGAACCAAAGGGCAGAAGCTCTGGTGCGCAAGTGCTGACACCTAGAGCAAACATGGCTCCGTCCGGAAGGAGTGACAAAGTTGAAGGCAGAAATAGAAATGTTGAAAAGCAAATTAACACAGAAAGATGAGGCCCTGAGGCAAGCTGAGCAGAAGGCCTACAATTTAGAAAAGGAAATCAACGAGCTAAAATTAAAAGATGAGATTCGCAATGGACTCGTCCAAAGTGGGAAATCTCTATCGGCCGAGCAAGAGGCGATAGTTATCCGAAACGTAACTGGAAAACACATCATGGTGAAGATTCTCACTCCGGGATTCTCAGGTCAGCCAGAGGAAGTGGCGAAAAGAAATCGAAAAAGAAATCGGCCATGCAAAAAGGAACGTGAGTGGTTATTTTAGCTTCACAAAGCTCGGATGGTAGAACACATTTTAAACGCGAACGGTTTTTGAATGCCGTGCGAACTGAACCTGTGATAGTGATATAATTGTTGTATTTGTCTGATTTATTGAAGAATAATTGTATTTATGTTTAATTTTGATTTTGGTGATTAAAAATTTTAAAACGGTTAAATATTAAAAATGTTTAAAATAGTTAAATAGTTGAGACGAGGAACGATAGAACTAGAGCATCCTGAATATTAGGGCATTGGCAGTCTTTGAAAAGAGGCTCACCCTTTGCTAATATTCAACCCACTAGCTCACAGTACCAACGTCAATTTTTGACGGGTTACTAGCGGTTAAACTTCTTATGCAGGCGCTGTGTGGGAAGTAGTTACCCTTAGGCTGTATTAACATGTTTGATTACCCATCAGCGCCCAGCATATTTAAGTAAAATTTTTGAGTTTACTTAGCCAAAACCCATAAGTACTTCAGCAGATAGGAATGCATAACAGTAATGAAGTTATCACAGCAAACTAAAGTGCCATTTTAATTCTGAATTTTAAAGTTCTGCTCAGTTTGAAACAAATTCAAAGTTCCTTCGTTAACCTAGAGGTGATGAAAGCCATAAAGGTTTCCATAAACTTTACAGTGATCTTTATTATATAATACTGTTTTAAAATTTGTTAATACATACATTGTATTTATGAAATTAAAAATAGTAATGTTTACTCAAACGTTTTTAACTAATTATTCTAAATTTTACAACATTAATCATGTTTCTAGTTTGATATAAAAGTTATTTAGTAAATTAGTCTTGAATCTTAAAAAAAATTTATTAACCTTTTCATAATTTTATAAACCAAATCTTTTTTAATTTTCTCTGAATTAATTAAATATTTTTGAAGAAAAATTATTTGATTTTTGCTGACCTAAAATATAAAGAAAGTTACTGTTTGTTTTAAATAGTCTATTGGTTAATAATAATTGTTAATTTTAAATGTTGTTTTTTAGAATTTTATAATTTTTGTTAAAAAAACATTTTATTAAGTAGCAGGAATTATGAAACACTGCTTTTTCAATAATAATTAGTAAATTTATTTCTATAGAAATTCAACTTATTAGTTTAATGTTGCTATATATAATGAGTATAATTAATTTAACAATACATATATATTCGAAAGATATTTATTTCATATTATTTTAGATAATGGATCATTCAAGATCAGATTTTATGAGAGACAATGATTTGCAAAGTGAGCAAGAGTAAGTATTCGTAGTTTAATTATTTGTGGTGCATCTGAATAATACCTATGACCACTAGAGAAGATGTTACACCAGAAGGTACCACGACCGATAGAGACCAAGAGCAAATAGATAAGGAAAGATATGCTAGGTATTATTTTTTATTATCGAAATGCTTCAGTTATTCTTATGAAACATACAGAGAAAGTCACTGTGAAATTGAACGTCGTAGACGAAATAAAATGACTGCTTATATTAGTGAGTTGTGTGACATGGTCCCGACTTGTAGTTCATTGGCAAGAAAACCAGATAAATTAACAATTTTAAGAATGGCAGTTACTCACATGAAAACATTACGTGGAACTGGTAATACTGGTGTCGATGGATCATACAAACCATCATTTCTATCCGATCAAGAATTGAAACATTTAATCTTGGAGGTTTTTTTTTCATTACACTCGAATTGAATTATAATTTACAAATAAATCCACATTAGGCTGCTGATGGTTTTCTATTTGTTTGTCAATGTGAAGATGGACGAGTTGTATATGTATCAGATTCAGTCACTGCCGTCCTTAATCAGAATCAGGTAGATTTATTTTAATGAAATTTCATGTTAAATTTTTGAATAAATCTTTTTTTAATTTAATTTTAATGTTTGAATTAAATAAAATTTTTATCACTTTTTATTTTTGAATTAATTTAGTTTTATATAAATTTATATTTGCAATTTACTTTTATTTTATTGGAATTTATTTTTATTCTTTTTTAAAAATTATTATTGATTTACAATTTTATAAATATTAACAAATATATTATTTTATGAGATAGAGGGGGGCATGATATCCCATATTAATGATTTTTATTAAAATGATAAATTTTAATCAATTTTATTTTACATTAGGTAACTTATCGATTTTATGCGTATTTTTAAAAGAAATATTTGCTTAGAATTATTTTTTATAGTCAATATTAATAAAAAAAATTATAATAATTAAATAATTTTACTATTCTCTTGCAATATTTGTATTTCTTTCTCGATAATTATTCTTTATAAATTTATCAACAAATTTTATAATTTTTTTAAAATTTTTATTTTAATTTTTAATTATTTATTTATTCAGTAAAATTAATTAAAATAAATTTTAGAGGTTTCGTTATTTATTCTCAAATTATTTTCTGATTTATTTTTTTAATTTCAATTTATTAATTTTTTTTTATTTTTAACAAATTATATTTTTTCATTGGTCAAAATTAAAATGAAAATTTTTAATTTAATTAAATTTTGATTAATTATTGATTTTTATTGACATTAAATAATTTTTAATTGTCATTTTTTAATTATTTTTCTAATATTTTGTTTATTTTTTAGCCAATTATAATTTTTTATTTATTAATATTTTTTTGTTCAAAATAAAAAATAAAATTATTATTTTTTTGGTTATTTTTTTATTATTTATTTGATTATTAAAATTAATTAAAATAATTTTTAGGTGTTTTATTTATTCCATAATTATTTTATTAATATATTTTTTATTTTAATTTTTTTAGCCAATTATATTTGTTTTATTTATTAATAGATTTTTTTGATCAAAATAAAAATGAAAATTATTATTTTAATTAAATTTTTATTAATTGTTATTTTTCAGCCAATAAAGTTTTTATTTTATTGACTTTATATAATTTTTATTGGTTATTTTTTAATTATTTATTACAAAATCATTTTTTTAATATAATCTTTATTTATTTCAATTTAATAATTATTTTTATTTTAAACCAATAATTATATTTGGTTTTTTTATTAAAAGCTTTTTATTGTCTAAATTAAAAAGAAAAAAGTTTTTTTAATTAAATTTTGATTAATTATTATTTTTCAGCCAATGAAGTTTTTATTTTTTTATTGACTTTTTTATATAATTTTTATTGGACATTTATTTTTTTAATTTTATTAATATAATTTTTAATGGATTTATTTTTAGTCGCATTTTTAAGTTTTTGTTTTAATTATTAAGAGATTTTTATTGGTCAAAATTAAAAAAAATTGTTATTTTTAATAAATTTTGAATAATTACAATTTTTCAGCTGATGAAGTTTTTATTTTTTTATTGACTTTGTTGTATAATTTCGATAATTTTTATTATTTAATTTTTATTATTAATTAAAATAATTTTTAAGGGATTTAATATTTATTCCTAAATTTATTTTTAATTTTATTTTTAATTTATTTATTTTTTTTTATTTTATGCCAATAATATTTGTTTTATTAATATATTTATTTTGGATCAAATTTAAAAGAAATCGACTATTATTTCATTTTTTTAATTATTTATTTAATTATTCAAATTAATTAAAATTTTTTCAAAGTTTCATTATTTCCCAATTATTTTTCTAATTTATTTTTTATTTTAATTTTAATTTATTATTTTTTTTATTTTTAGCCAACTACATTAGTTTTAATTATTAATAGCTTTTTATAGTCAAAATTAAATATAAAATTATTATTTTAATTAAATTTTGATTAATTATAATTTTTTCAGCCAATGAAGTTTTTATTTCTTTATTGACTTTTTTTATATAATTTTTATTGGACATTTATTTTTTTTATTTTATTAAATAATTAAAATAATTTTTAAGGGTTTTAATATTTATTCCTAAATTATTTTTTAAATTTATTTTTAATTTATTAATTTTTTTTATTTTATGCCAATAATATTTGTTTTATTAATATATTTATGTTTGATCAAATTTAAAAAAAATCGACTATTATTTCATTTTTTAATTATTTATTTAATTATTCAAATTAATTAAAATTTTTTTCAAAGTTTCATTATTTCCCAATTCTTTTCTAATTTATTTTTTATTTTAATTTTAATTTATTATTTTTTTATTTTTAGCCAACTATATTAGTTTTATTTATTAATAGCTTTTTATCGTCAAAATTAAAAATAAAATTATTATTTTAATTAAATTTTGATTAATTATAATTTTTTCAGCCAATGAAGTTTTTATTTTTTTATTGACTTTGTTATCTAATTTTTTCGTGTATTATTATTTTTTAATTTTTTTTTAATAATTATATATATATTTTTATTTTTATCTAATGTTTTTTAATGATTAAAAAATTTTTTTATTATTTTTTTTTAATATTTTTAATCAATTAAATTTTTTTAAAGTTTTAACGAATTTTTTTCTTTAACGCGATTTTCCTACAACGCGATACTCGTAAACTATAAAAATTTATTGATTCGGCGAACAAAAAAGAGCAAGCAATCTTTGATATAAAAAAAAGTTTTTTGAAACCGATCATTACCAAAAAAGTTATTAATCATGACAAAAAATCGAGTATATGAAATCGAATTTGAAAATTATGCAAAAACGTTTTTGGTTTAATCCACTCGTAGTTAGCAGTAATGAAGATGAATTTAAGTAATTATTAGCAGCGAAATTTTTTGAAATCAATTGTTAATCTAAATTTAATTTAATTTGTAATATAATTTGTTCGATAATTTATAATTGTAAATATCTTGATGTCTTTCTAACTAATTTTTAATTGAAAAGGCAAAAATACTGTTTAAATTTCGAAATTATTCAAGAGCCAAAAATTTAATTAAGAATTTCAATTAATATTTACTTTTAGCCAATGAAAATTCATTAATTGTTATATTTTTTGTAGAGCTCTATTTGATGCCCAATATTAATTAACTTTTTAATAAATTACAATTAATTTTTTTTTAATTTTTAGTGTTCAAAACCACAAAATAATATTTTATTTTATAATAAAACATTTATAAAAAATATTTTAATTTTATTTCTATTAATATTTATTTTTGTCGAGGAAAATTTGTTGTTTATTATATTTCTATAAACCTCTATTTGATGCCCAAGATTAATTAACTTTTTTTAATAAATTTCAATTAATTATATTTTTAGCCATTGAATTTTTTTTAAATTTTTTTAGTGTTCAAAATCATTAAATAATATTTTATTTTATAAAAAAACATTATTTATAAAAAATATTTTAATAAAATTTCAATTAACATTTATTTTTAGCCAATGAAAATTTATTGGTTAATATATTTTTATAATGCTCTATTTGATACCCGATATTAATTAACTTTATAAATAAAAATATATTTATAGTAATTATTTTAATAAAATTTCAATTAATATTTACTTTTAGCCAATGAAAATTCATTAATTATTATATATTTTGTAAAGGTCTATTTGATGCTCAATGTTAATTAACTTTTTTTATAATTTTTTTAATGAATTTCAAATTATTATATTTTTAGCCAATGAATTTTTTTTTATTTTTAGGGTTCAAAATCATTAAATATTATTTGTTTGATAATAAAACATTATTTATAAAAAATATTTTAATAAAATTTCAATTAATATTTATTTTTAGCCAATGAAAATTCATTAATTATTATATATTTTGTAAAGGTCTATTTGATACCCGATATTAATTAACTTTTTTTATAATTTTTTTAATGAATTTCAATTAATTATATTTTTGCCAATGAATTTTTTTTTATTTTTTAGTGTTCAAAATCATTAAATAATATTTTGTTTGATAATAAAATATTATTTATAAATAAAAATATATTTATAGTAATTATTTTAATTGAATTTCAATTAATATTTACTTTTAGCCAATGAAATTAGCCAAATTCATTAATTATTATATTTTTGTAAAGGTCTATTTGTTGCTCAATATTAATTAAAAAACAATTATAATAGCGTTAAAACAAAATAAGAATTTATATAAATTAATAATACGAAATACGTATGTAATAGTCACTTAAGCAACGATTAAAGCAAAATCTGAAAATTATATAATCACCGATGATTACAAAATTTAAATTAAAATTTCTTTTAAAAAAATTAGCTTCACATGTTCTCTGGTGGGGGGGGGAAGGTTGACCTATATATGACGAGCTCACAATTATTTATTAACTGCATTTATTTAATTAATAAAAATTTTAATATATTTTTAAACATTTATAAATTTACACTTTTTTATTGATTTTTTACAATATCTTACTGGCAATTTGGTATTATTAATCATATTAAATTGAATCGATTTTATCTTTGACCAGTTTTTTTGAGTATTTGTTTTGTGATCTTTTCGGGCCTTCATTTTCAATTCTAATTATTAGAATAAACTTGTGTCCCAGGTCTTTTGAAATTCCTATAGTCTTCTGTATAGTTTTCAATTCGCAATTATTCCAATACTTTGAGAGAATTCACAAACTGGTCACCAGTTAACGACACTAAAATAATGTTTTCACCAGAATCGCTTTTCTTATTTTACTCATCAATGCAACTTTTACCTTGAATTTAAATATTAATCTTCTCAACCAGTTGTTCTTTATTCAATACATTCTATATACTCATAGATATCAACATAAATTTCAAAATCAAAGCCTAAATTTGTAGAAAATAGATTTTTTAGTGTCAAATTTCGAGACTTGTTTTTTACAATAGTTCCAGCTGTAACCTCGACTCATCAAATAAATAGCTGATAATAAATTAATATTATGAGCTAAAAGGTTGTTGGAAATTTGACTTTGTGTAGTTTTAAATATTACAAAAAATTTCATTACTATTTTACCGCCATAATTTTGTGCTTATTAGGAAGAAGAAATTTTAATTTTGTGTTTGCCATCTTAACTAAACATTTTAATTATCTAAAATCAAAGCTTCATCGATACTTTCTAATGTGCTGGGGGCTCTTGTCTCTTTCTACTGCAGTTGTAAAAACTTGAATTTTCTATCAAGCTCGTTTTTAAGATTTATATTTTGCTAACAGTACCAGTCTACCTCAAACTGTTTGGTAATATGGTCGAATGATTGCTTCACTTGAGCATCATAAACTAAAATAATTTTTGATCTATTTCCTAATGTTAAATCTGTTCACTTGCGTTTTTCTGGTCTCGATTTATAACCGCTGTTACCTTTCTCCCATTTATATAAATACCCACATTTTTACCTCATGTTCAAAATCTCATAAATTGACTATATTATATTCCAATCAAATCTGTATATTATCAGCTCACTTAATAACTCTTAAAAAAAATCAAAAATTATTTAACATATAATAAATATTTGTTGTATCAGTTTTTTGTAAAATAATTATATAATTTTTGTTTTCATAATTAAAAATCATATAAAATAATATAAATAGCGCTTTCTTGTAATTAAATCATTGCCATATTTATTTATTTTATAATAATAATAATAAATAAAAATTAGAAAAAATTATTAAAAATAATATAAAAAATTCACAATGCAAAAATAAGAACAATCATGATATATAAATGGATAATTATACTTAGTTTCTATTATATTTTAATTTTCTGAATCCATTAAAATTAAATCAATAAAAAATTTTTATTTCAAAAATTACAGCATTATTAAAACAGATATTTCATATTTGAGACATTTTTAATTGGGCGATTAATTTTTAAAATTATACTTAGTTTCTATTATATTTTAATTTTCTGAATCCATTAAAATTAAATCAATAAAAAATTTTTATTTCAAAAATTACAGCATTATTAAAACAGATTTTTCATATTTGAGACATTTTTAATTGGGCGATTAATTTTTAAAATTGCACAAATTCTACCATACGATATTTCGCTAATTATCATTGGAAAGTATTTTATTCATAATTTTTTAAAATATTCTGCTTGAAATTTTCACATTTTAAAATTATATTCTTTAAGTTTTTTTTAACATTCATAGTCCTCACAATTATCATAATTATATAAGAAATAAATTAAATTAATAATAAAAATATTTAATTAAATTAAATAACCTAAATAGCATTGGACAATTATAGAAATAATTAATAATTTGATAAAATAGATAGAAGCGAATTGGAAAGTTTAATTCCTTTCTATTATTCCTAGTCACCTACTTACAGTTTTTATTTATAATGGAAAAGTGAACAAAATTTCCTTTTATTATATTTGAATAAATTAATTTCCTGTGTAAATATTGCCGACAACTCAATTAACATATATAAGAGTAATTTATTCAAATTATAATAAATTAATTGTGTAATATAATATAATATTATTTTTCTTAAGGGAATATATTTTTTTAAGAGATTTTATATTAATGAAAAATTCTGATAAAATAGAAAATATATTATAATTTCAAATCAATATAATTTTCGTGCCGTTCGTTACTATTCCCAGCTGATATTTGTAATGAATTGTGAAATTTAATTAAATATTCTTTCAATCGTACTAAATATGCTTTTTCTTATTACTCTGCTCTTCATTTTAGTAAGTAAATATTATTTCTTATTTTTGCAGATTTCAGACGGAAACAATTTGGCTTTTTTAAATTTTTAGAAATTTTCATGATTTTTTAGTTTTTTTTCATTAGCATTCATTCACAAAAATTCTACGTGTTGACTAAAATTATCTACATTTTTATGCACCGTTTACAATACAAATTTCACCCACCTAACAACTGAATGGCACATTAATTATTTCAATTTTTCCATTCTCACAGTTATTTAATTGCTTCTATTGTTGACTAATATGCAAATGCGAATTAATTACATTAGTTGCGCATAAAACGAGCATAACAATTCCACTTTCTATATTCCATTCTACATAAGTAAAACATAAATTTATTGTAAAAGGTTTTTGAATTTTATACTACCAGCGATATATTTTTCTGGGAAACTTTCATTGTTTTGTTTATAATTATTTTCAATGACCTATTTACCAACTTGTTATTATGGATATTTGTGATGGAAAACACAGTAATTAACTGCTAGTTGGGGAAAAAATTATTGGGGACATTTGCAAAACTGTGGAGAGGTTGTCAATGTCTGTCATGTATTTCTCTACTAGTTTTTGTTATAGGCAATAAATCAATGGGATTTTCCTTTTATTGAAATTTAGGAACAGAAATTTTGTTTTGATCTCTACGGGATTACTTTTTATTGGGTTCAAAAGTCTGGTGGAAAAATAAAAGCATAGCAACAAATGAATTCAATACTTTAATTTCCGCTAGAAGCATGGAGAAATTATTATTGGATTGGATTTTTCCATTTCTTATTATAGTTTCCTTTATATTTTTATATTTCTTAATTTAGAGATATTTTCTGTATAAATTCAAAATCATTTTATTTTTTAAATACCTCTTCTCAGCTTTAGCAGTTTTCAGTCTCTTTGATATATTAAACAACCAATTTTACAGAGTTCTATATTTGAAAGATTTTACCGTAATACAGATATACTTTGTGTCTCTATTCTTATGGGTTTCCTTGTAGAATTTTTGTTAAAATACTCACATATAGACATAACCACGAGATATCCGATACCATCTTTAACTGATACTCAGAATGTTTTATATTTTTTGATTCGATTTTATTTTTACCATTCTAAATTACACGATTTCAAAATTTTTTTGCAATATTGACACTACAAAAATGTTTTTTCTTTGGAATGTAGCTTCATAGGTAGGGTTCATCAAGTCGCTGAAATATTTTCTTTTCAACATTTCAAGATTTTCAGTTGCTAATCTCTTATTCGCGTTATCTGCTTGACAATACACTTCGCTTTTCCCATAAGAATCAATTTTTAGTCTTTTTTCAACTTTAGAAAATACCACAGAACAAACATTTTTCGTTTTTAAATTCCCTTAATAAATTTAAAAGATAATAAGTTATTAATTATACGGTAGGTACCGTAAATATTTAATGTTTTTTGTGATTTTTTAATGTGCTTATTTCTAATTGTCCAATGATAGGAAATTATAATATATAATTATAATTGGGAATAGTGTAAATTTGCAATGATTTATTACTTATAACTTATCGTTTCCCACATCGTGATTTAATCAAGGAAATTCCAAATCATGCATTGTTTGTCGCTTGTACGGTCGATTTGATATATCATTAAGATAAGCCTATTCTGCAAAATATGGATTAAACAGAAAAAAATTCGATTATAAGATTATCTATTTCAATTGAAATGGATTATGTTGTAATCAAAAATTGTCTCAATTGTCCGAATATAGCCATGAGGCAAACCATATATTTTATTATAACTTTATGAATAACATTTGCTCCGATGTGTCTACATTTCTACAGTTGAGGATATAAGCATTGGTCTAGCTATTTAGCATTTTGATTTACCTTAGCTTGTACTCAAATTAGACGTGAATTCTAGATTGTGTAAAAATTTCAGTACTGGAGACTTAATACGTATTTTGCAGCAAGGGCTTATCTTATCATTTACTTGTTTAACATTTAATTTATATAATTATTAAAAATGACAAAAATTTTAATTTGTTTATAAATATTTGTTTTTTCGTTTGATCGTCTAAATGCCAAATAATTTCATTTCATCTATTCAAATAGAAAAGATTTTCATGTCATTGAGAACTATAATTTAGAAAACATTTTGTGTTATTTATTTATACAAATATTAATCAACGAAGCAAAACCGAAAGTAAATGAGCAAAATATATTTTTTAGTCAGATTGGTATCAGCATTCTTTGTATGATCTTTGTCATCCAGATGACATTGAGAAAATTCGAGAACAATTATGTCCAAACTCAGTATCACCAATTAATGGTATGCTATCAAATAATCAAATTGAGAATTCTGGATCCGGAGCTAGAATTTTGGATTTGAAAACCGGCACAGTGAAAAAAGAGGGTCATCAATGTAAAATTCTTATTACTTTGTATAAGTTTATCATGTGATAATTCATTATTAAAGAAGTCTTAATATGTAAAATCACATGTATGAGATAAAAATTTAACGGATTCGTCATTAGGATATCGCTACATAATTAATTTAAAATTTTACAATTTTATTTTAATCGACAAAATATATTTATTTCAATATTATCTGAAAATCGACTTTCTATCGAATGATATTTTATTTATTTATTATAATACCACCCTCATAAAGAACAACCACAGTATCATTCTTGGCTATTTGTGGAATTTTACTCATATGTTCCTTTTCATTTACAAGTGAACTATGTTAGTAAACGCACAGATTCATTTTCCAGGCACTTCACCCAACGATTTACAAGCGAGAAAGATCAATTTCGACTAAAAGAATATCATTTTCATTGAGAAAAGTTTGCACTAGTCTCATGAGGTTCTTTTTACATTCAATTCTCTACCCTCACAAATGCTTCTTCAAGTGATCAAACAAGAAAAAATGAATGTATTAATTTTATTTCTGTACGAATTCTATGGCCTTTATATCAACACCACGTACTTGATGAATACAGTGCCAAAACTTTGTTACGTATATAAAATAATGCTATTTATCTCTAGTCATAATGCAAATATATGAAATATCAAGAGAAAACAGATTAAAAGTTACTAAAAAATAAGGATTTTACTGATATAACCAATTAACATGCATAAAATTTTTCATATTTAAATCGAATTTATTAACAAAATTTAGGAACAATGTGATTTCAAACGGACAAAAATAAAATTATTACTCTTATATTGACTATTACTTAATTTTAAATGACTTTATATATTTATTTCAATGTTATCTGAAAATCAACTTTATCGAATAATATTTTATTTTTATTATGACTAAAGATGACTATTGATCATAATAAAAAATATAATTTAAAATATATTTGTAATAAGTCTAAGTAGATTTGAGTTGATTCGATGTTAAGAATTCCTCATTCAATCGGAACTTTTGAAAGTGAGTAGTAATCGTGATAATAAATAAATTTATTTATTTAATAGGATTATAATATATAATTTAAAGTAAATGCCAAAAATTATGGAAAAACAGGAAATTTAAATTTTTTATCTCTAGTCATCATGAAAATACATAAAAAACAGATCAAAATGTCTATAAAAATAAAGGATTTCACTGATATTTCTATCGAATTATAGTAAAATACATTCAATCTCAATCAAATAAAAAATAATAATTTCAATATTATCTAAAAATCGAATTTATCTATCGAATTATGCAGAATTAGTCAAATTTGGAAAATATTATAATAAATGCTAAATATTGAAATACTATATTTCAAATAAATTTAACTTATTGATTTGAAGTTTTTCACAATAGTCATGGTAACCTGAGTTAAATTTGGCAAGCATGTGATTTCATCTTAACAAGGTTAACAAATCTAAATCTACTTATACTAGTATCCTAATAATATTCATGTCAAAATTTAAAATAATTTGAATGCTGTAATTAGATTTAGTTTGAAGATTCTAAAATTTGTTTAACACTGGGAATCGCAATATCAGCCAACTTTTTGAGCTCTAATATTTTACATAACCATTTAGTACAGTTATGCAAGTACCTTTGAGAAAAATAAAGCTTAAATTTAATTGGAATTTAGTCTATAAATGTATTCTTTTTAACAAATGAATAATTCCGTTTTATATGAAACTGAAGTTAATTATCTCCATTTTGATATCATCGGAATTATCTTCATAGAGATAACTCAACATGCATTTCATTTTCTATGGTTCTACATTATTTCACAGATTTGATAATTTACTTTTTAGAAAAGACTTTGTAATATGAATGATTTTTGTACATTAAAACACTTACAGGCTCCATTATGAATGCAAAATTTCATCGATAATTTGAAAGACATTGTCATCTTTACAAAATCTTTCACATAGTTCACCAAGTGGTATTCTAATAGCATGATAGTACCTTAAAAATTCTTTTTTCTCTTTGCTTTCCATTTATTCATAAGAAAGTTATTCTCGCAGTCTTACAGATTTTAGTTAATTCTTCCAGTTCCATATTAATTCCTAGAATATAATTTTCGTAATCTCGAATTTAGTAAACTTTAAAATTGTCTGTCACCGAAAGCCGATTTGATAATTTTTTCGCCTTTTTCACATTTGAAAATTTTTAATTTTTCAATTTTGTGTGATTTTTGAAAAATAAAGTATTTTTATAAATTGATTGAAAACAGTTTTTTCTTTCCTACCTCATTATAGCAATGAATATTTCGAAAAATTGTTGACCATTTTAGTGACTTCATTTGATGTGGTTTTTTATCGGTACATGTGAAAGCCTATGTTTATCAAACCGAACCTCGATCTTTAGAAGACCTGCAAAATAACTGATGTGACTAGTGGAATTTCTGAAAATCAGCTTGAAAATATAAGTATAAAACGATGATTCCTTGGTAGCAGCATAAATTAATATATCAGATAAGTGAATAACAAAATAAGCCCCCTTGCTGCAAAGTAATAATCGAAACTTTTTTTAAAAATATAATTATTACTTTGCAGCAAAGGGGCATATTTTGTTATTCACTTATCTGATATATTAATTTATGCTGCTACCAAGGAATCATCGTTTTATACTTATATTTTCAAAAGGTCAGTTCCAAAAGAAACTAAAGAGGATTATTTTATAATCGAAACTTTTTTCAAAAATATAATTATTACTTTGCAGCAAGGTCTTATTTTTGTTATTCGCTTATCTGACAGCTTGAAAATGTTCTCCAAAAACTACAGAATCATTTTCCCATTTATAGTAGTAATGTTGGTGGGGTTCTAGATCCCACCAAGCCCATAAGCAAAATGTGTGCACGAACATTTATCTAGGAAAGTTTTCTAATAATTGAATTTACAATGATGGAAAAAACAATTCACACAGTAAATAAAAAGATCAAATAATTTAATTACAATATATTTTAACTAAAATAATTATTAATAATTAAACATATTCCTTTTTTGCAAAAACCGATATAACACGATCTACAAAACTGTCGAACAAATTTTGGGTGGTGCGGTTTCGTTCTTCATTAAATCGATCCACTGCTCTGAATATCCTCTCTTCCAAATCAGTCTTATTGATTGGTTGATTCCAGGAATAGACATCTTGACTGAGCATACTCCAAACAATTTTCATTAAATCTAAATCTGTAGATCTGAGTGGCCAATCCATTATGTCAATGTTTTGTTTCTTATAATATTTTAACGTCACTTTTGTGACGTGTGGCCTGGCATTATACTTGGACCATTTTGACCTTTTGATAATTTTATCACATAATTGGTAACGCATATGTATTCATCAGGTTTTTTAACTATCCCCGAAAATCTGCCAGTTACAATTTTTATTGCAATTAGGCCATTTGACATCACTATGCCCCAAATCATAATACATCCACCTTATTATAAGGACTTTTTTTTGTGTTTCACCTCTGATTTCTTTATAAGTGACATAATATCTTTTACAAAATTTGACTATGAATCAGATTTATTTAAGGTTACCTTCACTATGTCGACGATATCTATTAATTTTTTCTTTTGAATATGTCTAAGTAATCCTAAAAATTATTAAACAACTTAATTAATCTAAATCTTATCAGCTATTAGGCCCATTGAGACTGAATTTTTTCTCGTCCGTAAAGACCACTTTTATCCAGTCAATGCTGCTTTTTATCCACAACTTAATGGCTTCAACTCTTTTATTTTTATGTAGTTGGCTTAAAATCATTTTTTGTGGATACTTTACATAGCTTGCTTCAGTTCTTAATGAAAAGCTATTCATGGTTCTTTAACTTATGTTAATATTTAAATTTCGATATTTTACATGATATTTTATTTCCTTTTTTGTTCTGCTCATTAATATATTTTTTAATACTCGTCTTTTCTGTATTATTGATAATGCGCTTTCTTCCTGTTTTCTTTTTATGAACCTTATTTTCATTTAATTAACGAAACAACTGCATTCTTTTTAATATTCAACAACTTTGCGATTTCACCATGTGATTTAACTTCAGCTTTATATTTTGTAAAATATCTAAAAATTGCTTACTGTGTGAATAGTTTTTTCTATCTCTAAAAATTTAATAATTTAAAAACTTGCCTAAATAAGTGTTATATAGTAAAATTTTAACTAAATTATCAATAAGTATCATTCATTCCAATGTTAATCTTTTAAAAATTGATATTACGTACTTTTCGTAGGGGTGTGAATTGTAAAGTTAATATAGATAGATAGATAGATAGATAGAAATGCAAGAATACAGGAATACAGCTGTAAAAAATTAAACTTAACTTGTTTGACTCAGCAGTTTGAAATCACACATCTTTAATGAACCGTTATTAGTGGTTAATTGCATGATTACGATACAGTACATTGGGTACCTATTGTGTTATTATTATACAAAATAATATGTACACTACTGATATCGATCAACTAAATATTAAAAATTTTGGATACCCACATTTTGGCTGCCCCCTATTTTTTTAATGGGTACGTGTCAGTGAAATTACTTTGAGCATAGCCAAGTTTAGTAGAGAGAATTTACGGACGAAAATGAATTATTTAAGTATTTTATGCCTTTGCATCTTGTTATCAGTAGTCTAATATGATTTCCCACAAACGGTAAAATTATATTGCACTGAAAGAACATAAAAGGCAAAAATTTGCATGCCAAACATAAAATATCAAATTCTGATTGTATTCCATTGCCAATAAATATTCTGAAATTTTATTATTGTTATTAAAAATTAAAATTCAAAATAGTCTTGTTTTTAGTTTATTCTGATCGTAAAATTTTAATACTAATAAAATATTCTCATTTTAATTTCCCAACTAATCCTTAATCTGTGGGAAAATAGCCATAAAACCATTTCATGATCACATGTTAATAAAACGCTTTCTTCATCGGATTTTCTGTCAAGGGAATTTCCTTTACGGGAAATCGCAGCATTCCTCTGTAGTAGGGGAAATTTAGATTCGTACAGCTGGGAATATTAAATAATGATAATAATAATGATAATGATATAATAATCTGCACTGAGAACTCGAATAGATTCCTTATGAAATGTAATATATAATACAAGTGGTGTAGATATATTGCATTAAATTGGTTAGAAGTTGGTTGAAATGTTAACTATGTGTAATGAATGATGACGATATGAATTAGGAAACTAATTATGGAGATGTCTAACAGGAATTCCTTTAGTTATTCTATAATCGCAAACAATTTGTTTATAATGCGCTTTAAGCGGGAGTTAGAGTTTTAAATACACTACTGACATGAAGGAATCTGGGCTCCCGTGTAAGGGGAAATTCAGATAAAATCGCTTACTATCATTAATATTTATTATGCTGATCTGTTTTCAATTATCTTTATTTCTTTCACACAGTCAAATGTATGATTTCTGGGGTGTGCACGATTTATTGTCATCAAATAAATACATATAAAAGCCACAATGTTCTATCTGTGACAAAATTGGAAATTTTTGGCCTAATATAATAATCCAAATAGGATAAACTGAACAAGTTTTGCGATTACTTGGATAGAAACGTACAAAACTATGAACTAATTATGACTATTTGAGGTGTGTAAATGATCAATTCTTATAATATAGTGTTGAAAGTTGGAAACACGTTAATTCCTAGGTAATCTTCCTGGTTTGGCAAAATATTCACTAAAGGCTTTCATTTGACTATTCAGTTTGAGCTTAATGAATATATATATATATATATATATATATATACATATACATATATAACCCTTGTTGCCAAATCGAGGAATATTTTCACATATGCATTTAGCAATACGCTGAGGTAAATGTAAGAATATCATTTACCCACAATTGGGTATTAGTCACAAACGAAAAGGTTCTTTATAGAATGACACAAACTTGGATAAACTTATAAGCAGCTTAAGAGAATTTCTATTCCACAGCGTGGAAACCATTAAAGGATTCTCAGCACCAAAGGAGAATTATTAAATATTTGACTGGGTCATATAAGGGTTAAATTTACATGGATATTGTGCTCTTCTTTGACTTTCAGTTTTAAAAATTCTAAATTATCCAGTCTGATTGTCTGTTGCAACTGCCCACTTAGTACGAATCATCAGAACTCATAAATATTTCCTGAAGTATTTTTTGTCAAGTGATTCTTCAATATACATAATATGTATCCTCATTGAATTCTAATAATAATGCAGCATTATTATCATCATCATTTCGTAACTCCCTAGTGCGAACCACTGATAATTTATTACCCAAGGCATATAATAATACCAACTAAACTCACTCATTCATTACTAGGCAGCAGGGGGCGGTGGCGACTGTATACCGTGCAATGCATCATTTATCCTCCTTGTCAATCAATTTGTCAATTTTGATATATGTTTTGCATTTATCAATAAATTCTAGCATACTAGTCATGGGCAATATATATATATATATATATATATATATATATATATATATGTGTGTGTGTGTGTGTTGTGTGGCTTCTTGATTCTATCAAAATGGGAAAAGTCATCACATAGGGATACTGAATACTGTTCTACAACTGAAAATCCTAACGCTTTCTCGTGCAGTCTCTTCTCTCCAATTTTGCCGTTGTCTATGACTTAATTATGTTTTCATGTACTGGCTCTCTTGACTTTTTGCACACTCACATCCAATTCAGTTGTCCTACTATCAAGTCCCAGCTACATGCCAAGCATGCATCCCAATCGCCTGGCCTCCCTATCAGGGCCACCACCATCACCCCCTCGCCATTATCATAGTAATACGCATGCTGACAACAATATAACTACAGAAAATTATTGCAGCATCAGCAGCAGCAGCCTCTAGTGTTAAGATTTGTCAATATGTGCTTACATATGATGTCATGACTAGATTAGTTGCGATTCCCCACTTCACTGGCAATATATAATATGATTGTAGTAAAACAATAATTGTAATTATTGGTTTTATTCTTCAACTTGAAAATCAATCTCCCCTTGGAAAGGTTTATGATTTGTTTGAATGGCTGGTTCGGATATTTCTCATGCAAAAATTCCTAGTGTCATTGCTGCTGATGCTGCTGCTACTGTTGTTGTTGTTGTTTTTCTTTCTTTCCTTTTCTCTTGTTGCTTCCACATCATTGTGCTTTGTTTGGCTTCAGTAAGCTTTGGCTCCTTGCAAGTGTGCGTGTTTTAGAGATTTCTCAGTGACTCTATTCGACTAGAATTTCTGTTGGGTTTATTAATTTTGTTAATTAACAAGCATTGTTGATTAGTTACATTAGTAGTGTGTATTTTTTAGCAAATGCATTTCGAGAGGTGGTTTAATTAATATCACTGATTATCATTTGGAAATTTTATTTTATCTACATTTATTATTATTATTATTATTATTATTATTATTATTTATTATTATTATTATTATTATTATTATTATTATTATTATTATTATTATTATTATTATTATTATTATTATTATTATTATTATTATTATTCCTCTCAGCCCAAATGCGTGCTTGTGTAGGGTCAAGACGAGGATTCATTTGTAGGATGAGACTTGGACACGTAACCGCTGATCCAATGACAACTAGTCGAACAGTGCGCATCCGACAGAGGAACACAATAAATCATACTGCCAATGGATTACAATATGCACTAGTGCATGTCACAGGCTATGTGAAAACGTGGATATCTCAGTCCCAAACAATGAATCAAAGTAATATTTTGATGCATTTGTATATAAAAATATATATGATGTAATGCAAGTGCTGAATCAGGTGGATGTGTTGTTGAGTCACAGCATTTTCTGTTGCTATGATTTCTCTATTTTCCTTTAGCATTTCTAACTTTCAATAATCAAATCTAATTTTTTCATCAATTATAAAATGAGACAATGAAAAATTTCCTAAATATCATCTTTGCTTAAATAGGAACAATTTTGATCTGATTTGAATTATCGATTTATATTTCCTGGAATCCATATTAATACATGAAACGGATTTATTAATTGTGATAAATTGATTTCTGAACATTAAAATATTAATCAATAAAGTGATTATTTGGATAAAAAATATTTTCTATTGATTTATATATATTATTTTATCAATAATGAATAATAATATTGATCTGATTGGAATTATCGATTTATCTCCTAGAATCCATATTAATACATGAATTTATTAATTGTGAAAAATTGATTTATCAACAATAAAATAAATAATCAATAAAGTGCTCATTTGGATGAACAGATTTTTAATTGATTTTTTAAAATCAATAATATATAAAAGTACTTCGTATTTTTTGTTTTTTATTAAAGCTACGAAGCCATCTATTTCTGACATTAATCATTTATTTACTAACTAAATTTAAATTGGGACATATAATGGTTTTCACGCATTGAAATGATTTCCATTTTGCCTATTTTGCATAACTCTAAGATTCAAATATTTAAAGTTAAAACTAAATTTTCTTCTCCGATTCGGCAGCATCATTTGCTTTCTAGAAAAATTTTAAATGAATTTTTATTCTTGTGGGATTCAGAGAGTTCGGATTATTGAAGACTTCCATTTCCAAAAGACATTCAAATTGATGCTAATCTAGCCCAATTCATGTTAAGGTTACCTTTAAAATGGGGAATTAAATCTTGATTTATTTAAAATATAATTAAACCCAGCTAATCATGATGCTTCAATTTAGTCAGAATTTCTAGTTGATCGTGTTTTAGATTGTAATTTTAAAATTTAAATCTTTCAGATTCGACATAATTCGAAAATTATAAAAAAAAAGTCGATAATTATTCTGAATTTCTTTCTCTTTTTTTGACAAATGGCGATAAAATTCCTCTCGTGAGATACTTGTTGATGTCATGAAAACTGACTGACACGCAGCATCTGGAAAGTAATTCGATATACCGTTTTTCTTTTTTCTATAGATGATAAAATTCACGAAAATTCTTTTGTAATTCTATTCAAATCAAAAATAATTTCCTATAGCCAACATACCTCTCGATGCTAATCAGGATACGGGTGGGTCTGTATCCAATCAGTGTCTTGTGGCTCTCGGTCGTCTTCAAGTGACCAGTGTGCTCAATACCAGTGACTTGTCACCTCATAGACAAAATGAATTCGTTACTCGTCATTCAGAAGACACGAAAATTACGTTTTGTGATCAACGTGTATCAACTGTTCTGGGATTCAGTGCAACAGATTTATTGGATAAATCGTTGCTAGATTTGGTTCATATTGAGGAACACTTGTCGTGCCAAGATGCTTTTGAACAAGGTATATTGTTTGAATCGAACCGGTTTGTATTGAAAGTTTCAACTTTAGCATGGAAATTGAAAGGGCAAGTCGTTACGATTATGATCCGCATGAGGAATGTAAATGGGGAGTATGTTTCCCTGGGTTGCAGTATGTTTGCTTTTGTCAACCCCTACAATGATGAAGTGGAATATTTAGTTATTACTAACACTTCAACAAAGTGAGTCAATTGTTATTTGAATTATTTTACAAATTAACAATTTTTAAAAAATCAACCAATCATATTAATTCAAATTTTGAAATATTATAAATAATTATTTTATTTAATTATTGAAGAAATAAATTATTCCGCTGACAATTAAGAATTAAAAAAAATCAACCAATCATATTAAATAATTTTTATATTTTGACATCTTACAATTGTTGTTATATCAATTTGTCATCTAGAAGGGAAAATAGATCAAAGATGACCAAATAAATAAAAGACTTTACTGATAAACCCATTTATACCGATTGAAACTGGAACAATTTAATAATAAAATTTTAATTCAATATTTATTGAAATAATCAATATCTTCACCTTTGTTTTGCTGACATTGTTGATATCTTTATGATTGACATGAACTTCTAAAGGTCTTACTATAATTTGAAGTATTCTTAAAGTTAAAACTTATGTTTATATAAAAGAAGAACCCGCACTAGTGGATGCAGCAGAGTTGCTCCAATCCTATACAAGGACTGTTGACATCGGAATCAAGGTTTTGCGAATGCGATAACAACGGAAACTCATTAGAACTAGGGCCGATCCAACAGCACATTGAAATGCTAATATTCATTCATTTCTTTTGGACAACGTACGATTTCATCTTTGCCGTGAACTGAGTATTTTGTATATTAACTACTATTTTACCAATATTGAACAATCCATTTTTATTAATTTATGAATATATTAAATTATTGAGTGATTTATTAATGTATTGAATTATTAATTTATATTAATTATTGATTTATGAATATATTTAATTATTAATTTATATTAATTATTGATTTATGAATATATTAAATTATTAATTTATATTAATTACTGATTTATGAATATATTAAATTATCAATTTATAATAATTATTGATTTATGAATATATTAAATTATCAATTTATATTAATTACTGATTTATGAACATATTGAATTATTAATTTATATTAGTTATTGATTTAGGAATATATCGAAGTATTAATTTATATTAATTATTGATTTAGATATATATCGATTTATTAATTTATATTAATTATTTATTTATTAATATATTGAATTTTTGATACATATTGATTTATGAATATATTAATTATTGATTTGTGAATATATTGAATTATTAATTATTAAATGTATTGAATTATTATTTTATATTACTGATTTATGAATATATTGAATGATTAAAATGGAATATAATGAATGAAAACCAATGACCAAGTTATAACATCAATTCAATATATAACTAGTGCTTGTACCTAAAATCCGTTCTGGTTTATAAAATATTCTTGAATACATTTTCGCTGCATAAAATGGGAATGTTTTAGCAAAAATTTTAAAAACAAATTCTCTAGTTGCTTTGGGCATATTATATTATTTTTATTAATTTCATTCACTCATCCCAAACTATAATAAAATAAAAGTATAAAAGTGATAGTGAATAATGTCTTGTGTTACGTTTCTTGACATTGCTGTATTTTTGAAATGCCCAACATTCCACTGTTATATTTTTTAAATAAAATATCAACCACCGATAGATATTTAATTTTTTTACAAAAAATTGTAAAATTACTGTTTTCCATAAAAAAATTCTAAACATCTAATTTATGTCTGTCATCAATGTAAAAGTAAAAATGCATAAGGAAGTTATTTTTTGATATACCGAAATAATAGAAAGAAAAATAGTTAAAATAGAAATTTTATTCTGAATCTTCTTAAAAGTCTATCTCTATCCATTAAACATTTGCAAAATATACTAGGAAAACCCTTTGTCGAGGAATGAGTATGAAAGAATATAAAAGAATATCTATTTTATTATAATTGTTGAAATTTGTGATTTTCAGAGGACTGCAACCACGCACTAGTACGATGTATTCATCCAATGATTTATCAACCTCAAACGGAAATTACTCAGCCTATCAGCACCAATTCAACCAAAATATGGTTCCTACCCCTGGATTTTGCGCAACCCAATCACTTTACAATAATGATAGTAGCAATTTAAATAACACAGCCAAACTCGATCCCACTGTAGGTCCTGAAATGGTCACAAGTCGTCCGTCAGCAATTTGCTATCTTCCAGCCAATGACCTATACGAAACCGCTTACCCATCTCACTATTATGAGCAACCGTCGACTGTGTCAGGATTTCCCCAAGCTGGATTTCATTCAGATCACACATCAATGCCACCGTGGCATAAACCTCAGACTCATCAATCCGCCTACTCATCATCATCTCGTACTCACATTCATCATCGTACAGACTCCTCATCTGCTCCGTCTCAGTCGAGCATCGACACTTCATCCTCGAGCGCTATCACCACAACAGATCTGTTTTCCCATCCTTTCCATATGCCTCTTTCTCGGCCGCCTGACTCCACTCCAGACGCTAATAATATCAACAACGTATCGTTAGCAGCTTCCCGTTTGTTCTGTTCGGCTGGTGGCAGTAGCGCTGTTCCTTCTCAAATTGATTACAACCAGCTTTTACCTCCTCTTGTCCAGCCGATTTCCGATTTCCATATGGATACCTCTGCAGTTTACAATTCCCTCTATCATCACCATCACAATCACAAATATGACGAAAACACTCCTGTTGTCGCTAGTAACGGCTTCGGACATGTTTAACGGATTTTCACATGGTCTGATGCTTTATCTTTCACTCATATCGATTCTCAGTTTTTACCTATCAAGCATTTAATACCCACCCGGAGGCACGATGATCTGACTGTTACTATTATTTGTATTTGTATTTGTATTGTTATCATTATATCTGTACAGAATTCCGGTTGTCCTGATTATTATTAATATTATTATTAATAATTATTTATTATTATTAATTATTATTATTATTTATTATTAATAATTATTTATTATTATTATTATTTATTATTAATAATTATTTATTATTATTAATTATTATTATTATTTATTATTAATAATTATTATTTATTATTATTGTTATTATTTATCATTATTTATTATTATTATTATTTATTATTATTTATTATTATTTATTATTATTTATTATTATTTATTATTATTTATTATTAATAATTATTTATTATTATTATTAATTATTATTATTTATTATTATAATTGTGTACATTGTGCGTGTGTGTAAAATAGCTCTCAATTAGTGAATATCGCGTTTTTATTTGATGACAGCTTCTGATTGGCAGATTGTATTGATTCACTCTGTTGTGTGTACGCCTGACAATAATGGTTTGATTTAATATTATTTAGTCATTTTGTTGGAATAAAGATTTTTGACTAATTTGTTTCCGTTGCATGTATGTGCGAGTGTGTGCAAATCAATTGATTGTGCTTTATTGATAATTTGATCGATCCAGCATTGTATGTGTCAAATTTGGAAAGTTAAATGAGAAATCCTATAAAATTATTTGTGATCCGTTTGAATTTTATCGATCGATTGTGTTTTTATCGTTTCTGTGGTATTGAGAATGTTATCTAAGCAGGGTTGAAATGAAAAACATATAAGAATGAAATTGGAATAAGTTATCGAAGCAAGATTAAAGGAAAAGTTTTTGAAATTGCAATACTTTTCTTCGAATAGTTTTTTTACATAGTTTCAATTTTATTAATCGATTGGCACTTGTTGCTGGGTTAGACGATTGTTTAAGTTAGGGAAATATTGTAAAATTACGAGTGCTTGAACCGTTGATTTCATTTACAAATATACCCAGGGCCGGTCCTAGCCCAATAGTACTGCCTGTGCCTAAGGCCGCCCTGAATATATCCTTGTACTACTGCATTAAAACAGAGGCGTAGCTAAGGGGCAGGGGGTACTTATGTCCCTGGGCGACAAAATGAAGCTTACAACAAGAGGTTGCAAGATGGCTAGATATTTTGAAACGAATACAAAATTGTATAAAAGTTTTGGTCACTCAAAATTTGTCATTGCGAGGACATTTTGGGAAATATTAAGATTAATATAATTATTATGATGATTAATGTGCAATATGCATGGAAACATAAATACACTGAAATGCATTTAGGCATCTAAGACTCGAAATATATGCAAATTTTGAGTATGATAATTATTGTTTTATGTATTTTGTAAGGATTGTAAAAACTAGAAAAATTATTTTTTTGTAATGTAAGTTCTCGCGGATGCCACGAAAAACCATATTATACTTAGTCTACAATGGCAAAGAATCACTTCAGAAAACTTACAATCTCTTCCTCTGTATAAAATTGGCCATAAAATTCATTATTTCATTTTGCTGTGATGGTTCAGTCGATTAGACAAAAGTTTTTCAGTTGATAACGAATAATTATACTTCATGGAAGATAGTATGTACAGTCCTTGAACATAAACAATCCATGATCATTCAAGATCTTCACCAGTTGGAATTTTTCGCAGGTGGCGATTTTATATTAAACCGACATCTCAATATATTATGTGTCCCAATTGTGTCTTTCAGAAGTAATTTGTTGAGCTATCTAATAACTCAATTGACATTGTCAGAAATCTCATGATCCTGAGCCTCAGTATTTTACAAAGAAATCAGAGAAATTGCCTGCTAATATCTGGATTTGATCAAGGCCTACAGCCCACAAGCACTGAGTCTGGCCACATTTTAATTAATCTTTTCGTTTCAACGTTTTCAAAAGTTGTACCGCATTTATTGTCTGCATATTTCTACAAATGTTGTCAGTTGCCGCAACGCAACTCATCCGCAGCAGTGAATGAACAGCGTACTCACAAATCAGTCCTTGGAAATCTCAACCGAGAAATTATTCTCTCCGAAGTGGCCGGGTTGAACTTATATTTCATTAAAATATAAAAAAAATCAATTAAATTTTTATTGGCATATTTAAAATTGTCTAAATAATTTCCGGTTGACAACAGAAATTTATTAGAGTGGAATCGAATCAATTTAGCAGAATTTTGTTGATCACTGTATTGGATCGGCTTCGAAAACATGAGTAGTTCTGAAAGGAGTCTTTTGGAGAATTCCGAATTGCTTAAACAATTGCGACTTGATTTGCAGAAACGAGAGATCAGAAACGCCAGAAAAGAACACTTCTCGGCATCTTCAATGGGCTATAGGCAAAATTTTCGAAGGAAAATCAAATTTGAGCCGGACTGGATGACTATATTAACTGAGGTAGTTAACGTTTCTATTGTCAGAATGATAACATGATTGAATTCAAAGGCGGGGGTCGACTTCAAGAGGCTCATTAGTGCCATTAATAATGATGACATTTTTAATTTCTTCAACAATGAGGATGTTGTCTACAAATTGTCGGAAAATGAGATGAATCAATTGAAAAATCTGTTAAAAGATCAAATAATTTTGGAGTCTGATTTGAAAATGGGTCAAATCAAATGGTCGGATGAAGTGTACAATTTAGTCGCTAAGTACTTCATTTGTTGTATAAGAATTTTTCGGGAGGGGAAATGACCAACCTGAAAATTGGTAAGGGATCATGAATTTCATTCACTATCGAAGTAGAAAATTAACTCAAAATTAATAATACCCCAACCTTTAGGTATGTACGATGCATTCATTAGCTGTGTAAAATGAACTTCAAGCAAATGCGAGCAACTTAGAAACTGTGTAAACACTAAGAAAAAATTCGCATATAGACCAATCAGCACATCAGAAATAATTTTTAATTATGTTATTGGCAGGAATTATCTGTTACCCCTTGTAAGGACTGATTGGTAATTTGTCATTCGTTATTTGGCTTTTAGTAATCATAAAAAATCAGTGCCGGAAATTTGTGTTAAATATGATTTAAAATTCATCTACAATCAAATTATATAGAATACATCAAATATGGCGCCATTACTTCAGTGAAAGACAAATTACCTCGTTTTTGTTTTATCGTGCTCATTAGCTCTCAGTAACGAATTATTGACAGCTTGAGACAAAAAAATCCAGATCATAAGAATAAACCGAGAAATTATTCAAAATCATTCGAAGAGACTGAAAAAGTTAACAATTGTGTCAGATCAAGCTCAGTTTATGAGCTTTAAAATTTATCAGTTTCTAGCAAAATATAAATAAATCACAAACTTAGGCTGGAGAAGCCATTTTACCAGAATTGAAAATTTTCACTGGAACTATGTTGTCGAATGAAGTAGTTGAAAATTTTTAAAATATGCTAATGTCATAACAGGTGCATTATTCGGAATGTTATTATTTTGTTTATAACAATACATTTTAATATTTTATAAACAAAATAATATTTTGTTTAAATTATATTTAGTAATCCATACTATTTTGGTTGGTTTTTTTAACCTGACGATGGCAGTTAGTCTGTCGAAATTTATCGTAAAACGAGTGTGTGAATAACGTTTTCTTTTATCTATAATTGATATCAAAAGAAAGTAAATAGATTTAAAACAAAAAGTAAAAATATTATTCCCAGTGAGAATGCTTTAATATTCTTCCAACATTCCTACATTGTCATTTGAAACCTGCTCTAAACCTCAAAGAGTTCCCAGAATTTTACATTAAAATTTTAAAAAATCCGCATATTTCATTAAAATTAAAAATTCACATAACTTAAATGAACTGGTTTATTTTAGACTAGCCCGTTGTAATGGGGACATATCAAAAATGAGCCCTAAAAATCAAGCTGCTGTGTTAACTTTGGTACAATTTAACAATATCACCCCTTCCTTTGGTGATGACTACAGCGAAATTGCCATTGAAACATGTTTGGACGGGGGAGGGGAATTCATTGAATTCACAGATGTGCTCGGTTCAGAAATAGTAAGTAAATATAATATAAATAATGCATCTGTAAACTTTAACGCTTTTTAGTACGTTCGTAAAGCGAGTTTTGTAAAAGCTCAAATCCTAGAAGAAAAGATAATTGATGAATTAACTCGTCATAACATTCAAACAGAAAATTGGGCCACCTTCATGCTTTTCAGTGGAATTCTCTATTTTTGCTCGAAATTAGTCATATTCGTCTTGGCATGGATTTATAATGGTGACTGCAGTGGTTACCCAAGGGCAATGGAAGAAATGAATGATTAAATTAATCAAAAATTAATTTATTTAGATCATGTTAATGTTGATGATAATTTAGTGTAATCTGTTATCAAAAACGATTTTTTGTCTTTTAATAAAAATAGGTTTCACCAGACCAAAATAACTCATTGACTAATGAGCCAGCGTATGTACTATGAGGGAATGGCTTTGGTTTTTGGAAATTTGTTATATGAATGTGTATGAGAATGAGAACGAGTCTTTACAACGTTTAAACATTAACTTCTGAAAACAAGATTTTAAAATTCTTTAGGCTGAAATTATTTACATGTACGACTTTTTTAGATGCCATTACAAAGAACAATTTCGATAAATTTATGTTGTTTCTGGGACTCAACTCAAACAGGCTCTTGAATTTGAAAATAAATAACATGCACCAAAGAACATTAAATAAGACATTATATTGCACCTCAAATTTATAATAAATTAAAAAATTAACCTATAATGCACCAAAAGGCATTAAATTAGAACTAATTAGACACCTTAATACATCTTATATAATCAATAAAAAATCTAACCAATAATAAATGTGTGTGTGTGTCATAGCTAAAATAGAATATTGGTAAGAGCTTGGTAGAAGCTTATTATTTGGCATAAGAGGACATACTAACTGCGAACTCTTTGTTGCAAATTTGGCAATACACCACTGAGCTTATATTATAGGAGGGCAGAGAAATTTCATGAGAGAAGAAAAAAAATAAATCAGCACAATCTTGGTTCAGAAAATTTCTATAATAAAAATACTAATAAATTATCGAAATGAATACTCAAATTTGACTTTCAAAATTAAACTAACAAAATGAATATTCAAAATTAAAATATAAAAATTTTACATTAAAAATTAATATACAAAAATTTGAATTTTAAAAATGTATAAAAATTTGAATTTAAAAATTCGTGCGAAAATTCGAATTTAAAAAAATACCTACCTACTTTTTTAAATTGAATTTTTTGAAGCCATATCATTAAATATCAATTCACAGATGAAACCCTAGAAATATGTAAATTTGCCTTTTAAATTTAGTTAACTTATAGAGAATATTGTAGAATATCTACTGCCAAATAAATTGAATAATTGAAGTTATGAAAAGTGATTTTGGCAGATTTAAAAATGGCATAAGAATAAAAGTCTCCTCTTTTCAATGTTGTTCAATATTCGAGATGCTGCTATCCATCAAGAAGTCAATGAAAGGCTCTTAAAGCCTGATTATGGAAATTTAAGAAATTATTACCAATATATGAAAAGATTATTCACAAAATGTCTAACAAAAAAAGAAATCAAGATATCAGAAATCAGAACGTTACCCACATAATATCTTCTAGGAATGGATATCATGAAGAAGCTCAGTGGGGTAGTCTTTGATTGTTCAAGAGGAACACTAGATGAGTGGGTAAAAAGAGGAATATTTATAATGATGATACAACGTTCATCAATCAGACAATGATTATCCCGACCAGATCTGAGACGTTGTTTCGTAGCTATGAATAAATAATGGAAAGAAAATTTTTGTTCGAACCTGATAAATAGTTTTCAGTAAAACATGATTTTCCTATCACGTATAGTGTCGGTAAAGAAGAAAATGGCAGAATACCCATACGAGTAACCAACTTAAATATTAAACCATTAAAGCTATACCAAGATACCAGAGTTGGAAGGGTATCAGTCTTGTCAGTCAAGACTGAGAAAAGAGGCCAGATATTGAGTATTATAATGCTCCCATGTTAAATAGAAAAGCTCTCATTATGAGAGAAAATATACAAGTCAACAAGTTATTGAGAAAATACAACCAAGTATTCGCAAAACACAAATACGACTTGGGTGAAACCAATTTTTTGGAACACGAGATTGTGCTCATGAATCCTAAGTCTATAAAACTTAGCCTGGAAAACCTTTCGGACTCTCCTCATTCTAAAACCTGGAAAAAAAGAATCCAGTCACAAAGCCTCTTCGTGGTGCCCTTTGGTAATTATGGACATGTCTTATAGTGTCTTTACAATACTTCTAAACAAACGTTTGCTTACTTATATCAAAAATGGCTCCGTTCTTTGTCAAAACCAAAAACATCATTGGCTTCCGGGACTGTTGAGCCGAACACAACTCTACTATCTATAATGTCATTGACTTTTCAACTAGGAACAAAAAGGAACTACATATTTCCTAGTTACACATATCAGACGCTTTCGTGTCTCTTCTCCATGATCTGATTTTGCACACTCCGAAAATGGCCTAAAACATTCTTTGACTGTGATATCCTGCTATCTAACCCTGCTCAAATCACTTAAAGAGAAAAACAAGGATGCCTCTTGTCGATAAAACTCTTTTGCCTTTCCATTGATTTTATTTTTCAAAGTATTCTTAAACAATTCCCATTCTTTTCATGACAATAACATCAGTATCCTACCATACGCTTATGATATTGTTCTGATCTCAGACTCTTATACTGGTATTCAAAAAGTGCTTTGTGAAACTATTAAACTTGCTTCTCTTGTAAATCTTAAATTCAAGCTTCGAAATCGGGATAGAAGCACTTTAAAACCAAACACTACGTGTTCATTCGCTCTTATAATCATGCTGGGAACATACTTAATATGACCTCTCTGACACACTTATCTTAACACCTTAAGGGGTTAACAATATTAACTTAGACACACTTAAACTGTCAGTTTATGGTGAACCCTTGTCGATTATTTCAAATGATAACAATTATAAATATCTTGATGCTGACTTCTCACACAAACGCAAACAAGATATTGACTTGACTCGGCTCATGCTGATACATGTTGAGCCAGCACACAAATAGCCTTGAGAATTGTTTAAATGCATCAGTAATACAGCACGAAAACCCAGCACCAAGATAACTTAAAATACAATATACAACACCAACTAAACACTTTAAAATCTGACAGAATATAAATAAATATAAAATCAAAAACATAAAAGTAAAATAAAATAAATACAAAATGCATCAAGAACCGCACGAAATTTACATAAAAATAACATAATAACAAGAAAATTCGACTGTAAAATGACCATTTATATAAAAGTAAAAATTAATGAATTAAATGAATAAAAATAAAATATTTTTAGCTGAATAAATTTATTTAAAAATGTTAAAAATAAATTACCAATTTAAATTAAGAAATAAATAAAAATTTAATTTAGATAACACAAATAATTTCAAGGTCGAATTTTGTTTAATCGCAATAAAACTAACACGCAAGGTTAAGGCCAAATTATAGATATAAATACTGATGTGTTTTCCCAAATTTTCAACTACTACTTTGTAGTATTAATTTCAACCAAATTTAAGATGCACATTTTTTACAAATCTTACTTTGTTGTGTGATTTTTTAGATATTTTCAGATCATTAATCTACAGTTATCAATATTTTCAGCTTATTAATCTACAGTTATCAATATTTTCAGGTTATTAATCTACAGTTATGTTTTGTAGCAATATTTTCAGGTTATTAATATACAGTTATGTTTTGTAGCAATATTTTCAGATTGTTAATCTACAGTTATGTTATTTTGGTTTATGTACATCGATGCCCGATTTAAAATTTGTTTATATGAATGTTAAATATACAGTTTATGCGTCGAGATTTTTGCCTAATTCATGTGGTAATTTATTTTTTCTATTATTTTATTTTTGGTGGCCCACAGCCAAAACATAACGCAAGATAGAAAAATAAAACACACTATCAAACTGTGTAAGTGCGTGTAAAATCGCCAATAGTTCGTGCCCGTGAGGGCTCCGGCGTGCGGAACGCAGGAGCTGGAATGTCAATATTATCCGTACATAGGGGAAATTGAAGGGTAAATGAGTAGTTTATTGGCTGCTTCTTCATCATCCTTTTCCTGTAAAATTGACATAAATTTTTTACAACAATCGGCTCAAAATATCTAACACCGAGTAGTCCAGTGGGCACTCATTAAATATAATATGAACATACATAGATCTTAAGGACAAAAAGAGGGAATGGGTAGCGGGGAAAATTGCGAAATCGTTGCAACAGTTAAAATGAATAGCCATCGGAAAAAGATAAATCCGAACGACCAAAATCATGAAAAATAATGTTTTTAAATAAGAATTAAATAAATTAATTTGAGTTGAGGCGGAAAATATGGGCGGGACGCTGCTCAAATTTTCCGAATTAATTCAAATACTTAACAAAAATAGTAACGTAAAAATGGAATGCGTAAAATAAGGGTGGCAGAATGTAATAAAGTGTAAAGATATTATCACGTTGACTGCCACCATATATATAATGTTGTATATCAATAAAAAAATTTTAACGCTGAGGAATAAGGACGGATCCCTACAAAATCTTAATAATAATAACGATAATGATAAGGGTAATGGTGATTATAATAATAATAATAATAATAATAATAATAATAATAATAATAATAATAATAATAATAATAATAATAATAATAATAATAATAATAATAATAATAATAATAATAATAATAATAATAATAATAATGATAATAATAATAATCATGGTATTTGTAGTAATGATGATAATAATTATGATAATAATAATAGTAGTAAAAAATAATAGTAGTAATAAAAATAAATATAACGGTAATTATAGTTATAAAAATAATAATAAAGGTAATAGTAGTAACAATTAATAAAGGTAATACATATAATAGAAACAATGATAATGGTAGTTACAATAATAGGGAACATTATAGTTATAATAGGGATAAGATTAAGAGAACTAGTGTGTGAATACTTAACATAACCAAAGGTGTACCGACCAAAGAATAATCTTCGACATGGACAACGATAAGAAGGACTATGGGAATGGACATAACAATGAATGATATGAGAGTATAGGTTAACATTTGAAAGAGATAGGAGAGTAATGGGACCTAAGAATCAAAAGCGAGCACAGGTCTTCTATCGACAGCTCGTTGGACCCAAGGATCGTTCGGTCAATTATAGCATTACCAATAGCGCTCACTTTTTGCGGACGATCTACCCACTCGAACACAGTTCCAACGTTGCTTAGCAACGGGTGCCGAGTGGTAAGTGAAAGAATATTTGTATGGGGTTGTCTGGGTAACAACCATATAGTTTCAAAATATCAAAACCCAGAAACCCACCATACAGCAGCTTTGTTTAAATCCCATCTACATCCTTTTCAGTAAATTCATGCCTTCAAGACTTTTTTCCACTCACGGCAGATTTTACATTTCGAAACTGTGTTGTCGACCATATGGATCTTGGCTGTAATAGAAATCGCTCAGTTCAGTCTCGTGAAAAACAAACAGGTTTTGATCAACATTTTCAAGCTCTCTTTAGAAAATGTTAGATTGATCCCTTCTAAAAGCCATATGGGTTAATTTAGAATAATAGGAATTATAAATAGTAATAACTAATATAAATAACTATAAAAAGTAATATTTAATATAAATAATCTTTAAATATTAAGAGATAAATAAAAATAGGACTTATTATAATAATTAATTAATATAAAAGGACAACAGCTGGTTTTAAAGGAGGAGATCAGAAAAAAACCTCTGAACAAGATTTTTATTTTCATATATTTCACTTATTTAAACCACTTAATTATCTAGTACACCAGTTTCAGCTGAATAACCAATATATAACCAAAATACAGACTTAACTCTGTGGGAATGTAAGAAAGTAGAAGAAAAAATAGATTTAACACACAAACACAACTCACATTAAAAAATACATTCACTTTCAAAATGTGACAATTTTCCGATTAATAACAACTGTAAATTAATCTTAATAGCATTTTTAGAAATCCAAAGAAAAAATTTGTATTCCTATAAAGCTAAATAGTCTTTAAAATGGCTGGTGCATAAATTTCACTAATTTTTCATTATTCTTTTTGTGATCAAATTCAATTTACGCACTAATTTTTATTATAAATGGAAGAAACAGGCGTATATTGTGTCTTACACAAATATTTGCTTGCATGCTTTTTCGTACATTATTCGACAAAGTAATTTCTATCAATGTTGATCTCAATTATCAATACTACTCAATGTTTTGGTTAAAAGGGGGCCTAATTATGCATAACAAAAATATGTGCTAGAAACTGATCTACCATTAGAAATCGCTTCCAATATCGCATTCAATATTTATTTTAATTTCTACCTTACACCAAACATTCCATATCTTAAAAATATGAAATAATATGAATGTAATTTTAATCATAACTCTAACATGCTGATATGCGCTGTATGATGTCAAAACTTTTCAAGGTCATTGAAACAAAGACCATGGCTCGTCAAAACTTTTCAAGGTCATTGAAACAAAGACCATGGCTCGTCAAAAACTTTCTCAAGATCATTTAAAATTTCTCAAGGTCATAGTATTTTTAAAAAATTTTTAATTTAAATTTACTAATTATTTTTATAACTAGTGTTTTAATCATTAATATTTTTATTATTATTAATATTTTTATTATTATTATTTTTACTATTATTATTACTAAAATTATTATTATTATTATTATTATTATTATTATTATTATTATTATTATTATTACTAAAATTATGATTATTATTACAAGATTTTATTATTATAATTTTTATTATTATTTTTATATAAAATAAAATAAATTTTCAACAAAGTATGGGATGCAAAGATTATAAAATTATTTCAATATTGAATAGAAAAATGAATGTGTGTATGTATATAATTTAATTAAAAATATTTTGTGAGGTATCATTTACATGGTTTTCAAAGGTTTTTCAAGGTTTACTAATATGATCCATAGTATGTAATGAATAGAAAAAGTTGGTGTGTACAATGAACAAATTTTTAAGACAATATATTTGAATAAATATGATATTCATGTTTATGGCTCAAAATATGTGTGTGTTAAATCAGCGATATGGAACATAGAAAAGGTTTAATGACAATATGTGTCATTTATGATACACGTGTGTTTCATAGTTGAAATATGTGTGTGTATAAAACTTAAGTAAAGATTTTTCGAACGTGAGGTATCATTTTAGAGGGTTTTCAATGGAGTTTTCAAAGGTTCTCGATTGTGGTCAATAGTAGACAGGAATAGAAAAAATTGTAAATGTTTGTATAAAGTTAAAGAAAAATTAGATATTTTTAAGAAAATATGCACAAATAAATATCAAAAATAATTATGGCTCAAATGTATGTGTTATACCATCGATATGTTACAATGTTTATGGAAAAAACTTTAATGAAAATATGTGTTATTTTTCAAAAATTTATGAAATATTTATTTTATTGCTAATAATGTGTGAGTATGTGTTAAATCATAAAAATAGTTCAGTATTTATGTAAAGTTTATGATACACGCGTGTTTTTGATTGAAATATGTGTGTTTGTTTTACCGATATTAGAAAAGTTATAGATGATTTTTAAGAAATTATACATAATTTATGATTCACATGGGGTTTACTGATAAAAGAAAAAACTATAGACAAGTTTTAAGAAAATACACGTAATTTATAATACACATTGGTTTTTGATTGAAATATGTATGTTTGTTTTACTGATAAAAGAAAGATTCTAGACTATTTTAAGAAAATACATATAATAAGTGATCTAATTTAAAGACATTTATATTTAATACCTATAGTTTTGTTAAAAATTATATTTATTTTTGATAAAAAAGGACTAAATAACTTATAATAAAATATTTCAAAACCTAGGGGCTAAGAGTTATAATAATAAAAATTTAATCTATTATAGTTAAAAACACAATAAAAATTTATGATAAGAGAGGTCAATATGAAGCTTATGCTTTATTATTGACAGACCAAGTGGGTCAAAAAGTACCTGGGCTTCATAGCACAAATTAAGCCTAGATTGTTGGGTAGTTACACATTACAAAACTTTTAGTCGCTGACACTACAAAGCGTCATAAGCACTAAACTAATTAATGTTTATTACTACCAAAATAATTATTTGCAGACTAGCAAGATTACAGATACCTACGACCAGCCTGTAAATAAAATGTAATAAAGTGTAAAGATATTATCACGTTGATTGCCACCATATATATAAATACTACATTCCTACGGTGCCGTAGTACATTATAGACTGTGGCAGCCGGCGGTACACGCGGCACCTAGTAAATACAGTTTAAGCCCACTGCCACAAGAAAAACATGATTATTCAGTAGTATTATGTATGTACCGCCGGGGCTACACGTGGCATATGTATAAAAATGTACTGTGTACTGCGGGCGGGGCATATGGCAGTCAACGTGTTATTATATTTAAAAATAAAAAGAAATAATTCATCCATTTAAACTTCAAGTCATAAGAATCGAATGATGGGAGTCAAAATTATATTATTATTTAGTCAAAACTTTATATATTAAATGCGCGCGGGTATACTTTTAATCAAAATAATTTGTAAAGTATTTTTTGATAACTATATTTCTACAATCAATTAATAAAACCATAGTTTTTAATATATATTCATTAGTCAAGTCTTTGTTAAACATGGAATTGTATTGCATCTACACTGTGGACTAACATAATCCATGTATGTTGAAAATTTGCTATATTCATAAATACGTTTAAATTAATGTGAAAAAAGATGCTCATAAAATGTTATTGTTCTAAGTTATTTTGTGTTTATCAAATAGAATAACATAATTATATTTCATAATTATATTTTATAAGTGATATAACAAATTTAAAATAAAATCTGTAATATTCACCAAATTATTATTAAACGATAACGCCAATAAAAAACCTTTCGTACGATATATTTCGATAGCACAGCTATCATCTTCAGGTACTCAAAACCAACTAAAAATATTATGAATTAACATTTAATTTAAACAAATTATTTTTTATTAATTTAATTTTTTAATAAATAAATATTTTTAAAAATATATTTTAAATTAATTTTAAATTTTTTACTTATATTCTAATTTTTAAAAATTAATGTAATTTAAAATTTTAATTATTTTAATAATATTAAAAAAACAAACATGATTTAACATACGTAAACTATTTAAAAACATTCAAAACATTCGTAGTCACAGCACTCTGCACATTAATCTTTGGATCCAATGACCTTATCAGCAATGCTTCACATATCACGCGTTCCCAATAACTATTAAAACTTCTCAACAAAATTCTAAAATCAGACATTCCGATATCACTTTTACAGCCTCTATTGTGTTCACTAATATTGGTCAAACCCTTCAATCGACAATGCTCTAGAACTCGAGTACAGAGATGACGGGAAGTCTCTCCAATGTATGTGGCATTACACCCATTACATGTAAATTGATAAACGAGATCAGAACACAATCCAACCGGAGTTTTTGATTTATTAATAAACATATTGCGTACCTTACAAGAATTAGAGACGATCTTATACTCTAAATTTCCTATCAGTTTACCCAACTTCCTCTTATAATTTATAAAGCCTTCAGAGTACGGCAATACTAACACATATTTAGGCTCAATTTTTTTATATCCATTTTTACAATCACCCAGATCAACACTCAATTCACACCCATCCGACAAATTACATTCAGACTTTCCACAACATGGATCCTTAGGATTTTTAATCAATTTATCAACAGTTTCTTTTATCATCAACAATAAAAATGATTTAGAATATCCATTCTTTATCAACAACTCAACCAATTTATCAACACTTTTTACCGAATTAGCAAAAGTAGAAGATAAAGCCCATGAACGATAAATCAATCCTTTCACCATATTTCTCTTATACTTAAATTCACAAAAGCTTTCTGGAGAAGTATAAAGACCAGTATCAGTTATTATTATTAGTATTATTATTATCAATTATTATTATTATTATTATTATTTTTATTATTATTATTATTACTGTTAAGTCAAAACTGAAAGCTTGATATTTTATATATTTAACACGCGCACGTATACTTCTAATTAACATAATTGCATAGTTTTAGTATTTTGTAAAGCAACATATCTTAGTATTTTCATCATGCAACTATATTTCTAAAATCTATTAATATAAAGATTTATCGTTTTTTAATGTATTAATTACTCATGTCTTTGTTAACTATGCATTTGTATTGCAATGTCATTGTTAATCGTCCACTTGTTTTAAAACATAATTTTATCCATGCATTTCAGAAATTCAATATAAAGAGTCTAAAAATATGTTGAAATTGAAAGTGTGAAAACTGAAGATACTCAGAAAACAGAAAAATTATAATTGATATTAGTAATTCTGTGTTTATTAAATTTATTTGTAATAAGATATATTTTATAAGTAATATAACAACTGTAAAATAAAAAATCTGTAATAATCAACAGATTTCTATTAATATTATTAATTAATACTATTATTATTATTATTATTATTTTTATTATTATTACCATTTCATTAAAATTATTTTCGTCTATCATAATTTTATTGTCAACCATTTTATCATCATGTGTATCATCAACATTTATATTTAAAGATCTAAAATTTATAACTGAAGATTATTAAAATGTTTACTATTAAATTATCATAAGTAGACATAAACTAATTAAGGATAATATTAAGTTAATTTATAAAGTTTTAAAGTACTTAAATTTTGGACTCAAATATATTTTATAAGATAACTTTAACTTAAAGTATATATTTTATGTGTAAATATCTAATTGTGGTTCGAGTGAGTAAATTGATGCATTATGTGTAAATTAGTAACAGATGGGTATCAGGTGGGTACAATGTGAGTAAAGAGGGGGTCAACACATAATAAATCAATAAAAAGAAAATTAATTTGCACAATAAATCAATTAAAAAATCAGGCGGAAACTAATATATACAATAAAAACTCAGGTATTTAATGAAAATATTTATTAAAATGACATTATAGCACTATTGACTGTTCAAATTGGAATCATGACATCATATGAATTGTGGTTCGAGTGAGTAAATTGATGCATTATGTGTAAATTAGTAACAGATGGGTATCAGGTGGGTACAATGTGAGTAAAGAGGGGGTCAACACATAATAAATCAATAAAAAGAAAATTAATTTGCACAATAAATCAATTAAAAAATCAGGCGGAAACTAATATATACAATAAAAACTCAGGTATTTAATGAAAATATTTATTAAAATGACATTATAGCACTATTGACTGTTCAAATTGGAATCATGACATCATATGAATTGATCTTGTGTCCTTGAATAATTATGTTTGTATACCACTGAAAGTTTTCAATAAAATTTACTTCTTTATTAGCAATATAAATCTTTGTATTCTCGTAGCCAAGATATGTGCTATTATTTCTTCTTAAATTGATATTCATTGTATTTAGAATTTTATTTACTAAATTACAATTTGCATCCGATATTATTGCGAGTAAGCATGAAAATTGGGTATTGATTAATTTGATTGGCATTGAAAATTTGTAAGTGATAGAAAATCTGAGAAAATGTAAATTATGGCTATAATTCTTCACTATCATAAATTCGGTATGCATGTCGAAATAATGATTAAAGTTGTTATCGTATTTATACCATGTATTTAATCAATGCTATAAAGATACTAAAAATATGTTGAAATTAAAAAATGTGAAATCTGAAGATCCTCAAAAAAAGCTGAAAAATTAGCTATGATGTGGATAACTTTAATATATTCATGACCACTTATAATCTCGATGTTTGAGTAATAAAATGCATCGATTTTGAATTTTAAATGAATGGATATTGCAATAAAACATAATAAAAATCATACTGAAACAAACGATCTAAACAATATTAGACAAAAATTTATATATTTCTATGATGGAATAATACCTGTTTGGGTTCTAACGATGTAGAGATGCTTTGTAATCAAGTAATTGTAAAACAAATTGGATAGTCATACATGTTTTTGTTACAAATTAATAAACTTTATCACAATTCTTTAAAAAAAATTTAAGTAAAACAATATTAAAAGCTTTATGTAAATTGATACAATGTTGTATCAACTTAATAATGAATCAAAGTAATGAACCAGCAAAAATTATTTAAATATTACCATCAAATAATATATTATTTATGTTAATTATGGTAAAGATAATAAACTTTTTAAGTTAATTATTACAAATCATAAAATAACGCAACTTGCAAATACTACAATAAATTATTTCAACAAAATAGTTAATAATAATAATAAAAAAAAATAAAAATAATTAGAAATTTTAATAATTTGACAGATAAAAATAGTTCTGATATTGGATACTAACTAAATATTAACAAAATATTTTAATGGGGATAGGATATAACTTGAGTGCTTTATGTAATGTTTAGATGGATGAATAAGATTTTTTTATTAACGTCTTTTTATTAATTAATAATAGTAATGATTACTTTTAAATTTGCGTACTTTTGATATCATCAATTAAATGTACACCTGAAATTTTGTGTAAATAACTGTTAATTATTTTTCAATTAAAAATGATGAATTGATACTCAAATATATATCTAAATATTTAAAATTCAAATAAAAAAACATTAAATAATCTACTTAAAATACTTAATTTACCATTTCCTAAATGAATTCAAAAGCATCATAGAAAAATGTATAAAATATTTGGATAAAGGTAATGCAGAGTGTTTAATTGCACATTATGAATATACGCATAATAAAGAACCATAATGACATTAATAAATAATATAAAAAACATAGTAAAACTAATTAAAACAATATTATGCTCAATTCCAAAACAAAGACATTGCAATTCAGATGCAACGGGCATACATTAATCCGATTGGACAAAGTCGCTTTAAAACCAATAATATAACAGTTTAACTGGAATTTGTCTTTGGGTTATAAGTTTCGTCTATGACACCGGTTTAAATAGATTTTTAAATGTTTTGGCGTGAAAATATTTGAGGCACTAGCTTTTACATAGCTAGTACATAGATATTGATGATTTATATGTTTTCTTACCAAAATATCCATTTTAAATGTATAGAAATTGACTAAGTCTGTATGACTTCCAATTTTGTAACAAATAATCAACTATCTAGTTAATATTAGTAAAGTTAGTAAGAACTTACTAAATGCATATGTATTAACTAATATGCATATATATGATTCGGTCAATGTTGTATGACCATGTTGTATAATCAAATTGTATGACCATATTCTTATTAACCAAATATCAACATTACCATGGATATTTTATCATTAATATCATTGAATAGCAAAAATTTATATTTTATTAAACATTCATTAATAAATTACTTTAGATTTTATTGTCATAAATGGAGATAAAGGATATAGAAGTTTGGTTTGATATTTATTGAATAAACTAACCATTTATTAAAAATTTTAAAAAAATATTAATAATTAAAACATTAGTGTTGGGCTATAAGCATTATTTAAACAAAAAGGAGAAAATTATGTAAATTAAAACAAAATAATTAATGTCGTTGGAAAATTGTCAATATGACTGCTGTAACATAAGCACACACCGCGAGCAGAAATCAAAAATAAAATAAAACATATTAAATAAAACAAAATAAAAACATAACAAAATTAAATAAAACAAATATTAATTAAAATCATTGAAAAGCCTACAGATGCAGAAAGAAACACAAAACATAAAACCGCCAAAACCTTGCAAAAGAAAGTTTTGAAAATAAATAGGCGGAAGCGGCGACCAAAAATTTAAATATCAAAGGGTATGTGAGGCGTTTTATAATTTGTATTTAAATAATGGTATGATGTTGGGCATGTTTGATTGTATGTTGAAATCCTTACTTATTCATTAATTATTATTTTTTAGAAACTCCTCAAACAAATTAACGATATAATTTGTTTTAATAATATTTGTGTTTGGATAATAAACGTGTTTTAGTTATGGATTCTATTAATACCCGTAGCTCTGTGGCTAATATGGCGACCACGATTGCAAATTTTATCAAGCCACCAGAAACATATGACATGGATTCAGACGTGGAAGATTTTATCTTAGAAACGGAACGATTCTTCGAGATGACAAATATTGTCGATGAATACAGAAGCAAATTCGTCAAAGCTTTTCTATCAATCAATTCAACGAAGAAATATGAGTTGACTAATGAAACTCTGCATTATACAGAAAGATTAAGAAACGCTTTTTCTAAGAACAGAAGTCTTATCGATGATCTCAACGAAGCGCTAAATTATCGTCAAGGAAATGAGGCTGCCGAAGAATTCTGCTCAAAAATTGAGAAACTTGCAAAAAATATTTTGAAGCATAAACTTGATGAAGAAGAACTAAAGAAATTTTTGCTATTCAATTCGCTTGAAGATAAAGAAGTTAAAAAAGATCTCAAAATGCAAGATTTAAAATCATTTGATGAAATGAAAGAAAGATTAAAGAGACACGATCAAGTTTCAAAAGAAATTAATGTATTTCATGCTGATGTAGCTTCAATGAATAAAACACAACGCTATGCTGATGCTGTTAAGAAGAGCTTACCAAGATATAATTATGATAACAGATCAATTCGAGAACGAGAAGCTAACCCCAGATTCAAAGATGAATATACAAGAGAACCTCAACATAATCCAAGATTCAAAGGCGATCTTACCAGAGAACATCGATATGCTATTTCAAATGGATGGAGACCTATGAATAGGAGTAAGCCTTATAATACCAGGGAATTTCATTCGCGAGATCATATCCGAACAAATCAAATTTTGCGATGTTGGGCGTGCCACGAAGAAGGTCATAGAAGATCTGAATGCTCCAATATTCAATGTGCCCATTGTAAAAGATCTGGACATTTCAAACATCAGTGCCATGAGTTATTTCCAGGCAGACGTCGAAAATTCCATAAATCAGTGGCTGCATTCGGTGACGAGGATCCAGAGGCTGATTTTGAGTACCCAAATGGGAATGCTCCACCACACGAGGAGGTGATCGGAGCAATAAATTAAAGGTAATTAATGATATGAGTAAGGGTTGTATGATTTTGAATGATTGTGATAGTTTGAATGATAACTGTTGTGATGGTATTTTTGATTATAGAAATTATATTAATATATACATTAATAAATTTTGTATGGATGAAGTTTTTAAAGACCCACCCCTAACGTCTAATGAACTAAATGTTCTTAATCGTGATAAACGGAATGATATAATAGTATACGATAAAATGCAGGGAAGACCCAGTGTTACCGTAATGATTAATAATGTAAAATTAGTATGCCTATTAGATACTGGAGCTAAAATAAGTGTGATTGATTATAATATTTTTAAAAAACTTGGAAATTTGAATATGACTACAAGTAATTTAAAATTAAGATGTGCGAATGATAGCCCGATTGAAATTTGCGGTAAAACTTTATTAAATGTAAAAGTTGATAAAATTTCTGATATTAAAAAAGTAGAATTCGTTGTAGCCAAAGATATAAACCCAAAGTTAATAGGAGGTATAGATTTTCTCGAAAGATTTGGAATGCAATTGCAAATAGAAAACCGTACAGACGAAATAAATACAATTATGGAAAATTCATTTAAGAACCACATAAGTGAAGATAAGATTATAAATAATTTAATTTCCACGTTTGACGGTATTTTTATGAAACATAAATGGGATGTTGGGAAAACCGAACTATTAAAGCATGAAATACTTACTAAAGGTAGTCCGATTGTAATAAACCCAAGACGACAACCTATACATTTAATAGAAAAAATTGAAGAAAATATTCAAGAAATGTTGAAATATGGCATTATATCAGAATGTACATCCCCTTGGAATTCTCCGTTAGTATGTGTTAAAAAGAAAAACAGTAGTGATATAAGAATATGCTTGGACTACCGTGCATTAAATAATATAACCGAAAGACCGATTTTTCCCATTCCAAATACTGATGAATTATTAGATATTCTTGACGGAGCAAAGTTTTTCTCGACAATTGATTTAGGCAATGCTTATTATCAAGTAGAACTCGATGATGCATCAAAATTGAAAACAGCATTTTCGACAAAAAGCAAGCAATATTACTTTAACAGAATGCCATTTGGAATAGCAGCCGCACCAGCTACATTTCAAAGACTTATGAATTTGGTTCTTGGAGAATTAAATTGGAATGGAACAATTGTATATCTGGATGATATCCTTATATTTTCAAAGACATTGAATGAACATTATAGTACCATTGAAAAGGTTTTTCAAAAGATTAAATTAGCAAATCTTAAAATAAGTCCAGCAAAATGTCAATTCAAAAGGAAAGAAGTAAAATTTTTGGGTCATATCATTGGTGAAGATGGAATACGTACGGATGAAAGCAAGATTGAAACTATTAAAAATTTTGAAAGACCTAAATGCGTAAAAAGTTTGAGAGGATTTTTAGGCTTGGCAAATTACTATCGCAAATTTATAGAAAATTACACCAAAGATTCCAAAGTATTAGAAGCGTTATGTGGAAGTAAACAAAAGAAGCTTATGTGGACTGATGAGTGTGAAACTTCATTTAAAAATTTAAAACTGAAATTGACGTCTACACCTGTATTGAAGTTCCCAGATTTTTCTAAGCCATTCATTTTGGATACAGATGCAAGTTTTGACCGCATTGGTGCTGTTCTGTCTCAAAAAGATGGAGGTAAAGAAAGAGTAATCGCATATGAATCCCGAGCTATGAATAAACACGAGTTGGGTTATTGTATAACAAGAAAGGAATTACTACCTATATTTTATTTTACTGGTCATTTTAAGCATTATCTATATGGTAAAAAGTTTATTTTGAGGACGGATCACAAAGCCATTACATTTATGATGAAGACAAAGAAAGCTATTACCCCACAATTTCAAACTTGGATTAACCATCTTAGTGGTCTGGACATGGAGATTCAATACAGAAAAGGTGATAACCACAATAATGCCGACGCTTTATCTAGAAAAGAATGTGAAACATGTGTTCAATGTCAAATGATTCATGAAAATCCTAAAATGGGTAAATTAAAAACAAGATTGTTGACACTGATGACTGATAATATTGAAAATATATGGCAAAAGAACTCGAAAGAAATTGAAAATATAAAAGAAAATATTAGTTTGATGCCAGATAAAACATTTTATAAATATGTCAACGGAGTGATTATGACAAATAATAATAAAATTTGGATTCCAGAAGAAAACAAGTCTGAATTCATCATAGAATATCATAAAAAGCTCTGTCACGCGGGTGCTAATAAAGTAAAAATGTATGTATCAAACAATTTTGATATGAAAGATTTGGAGCAATCTATTCGTAATGTTGTACAATCCTGTGAAAACTGTCAGAAAAGAAAGGTTGATACAACTAAAACAAAAGAAGAAATAATTTGCAAAAGTGATTCGAAATTATTTGAAACAATATATGTAGATTTCTGTGGTCCATTACAACTTGCAATGAAAGGAGAAAGATATATTCTTGGGATTATAGATCATCATAGTAAGTTTATTTCTTTACATGCAGTGAAATCACAAGATGAAAAAACAGTGGTAAGATTACTGAAAGAAGAGTGGATAATGAAGTATGGAGCACCAAGGATAATAAACTGTGACAGAGGTAAATCATTTGAATCAAAGCTAATGAAAGATTTTGCAGAATTCCACAATATTGAAATTAATTATTCAAGTCCATATCATCACTCAGCAAATGGACAGATTGAGAGACAATTCCGTACAATCAGAGATGCAATACAGATAACACTCAAAGATAAAAGACATAAATCATGGGTAGATATTCTTCCCGAAGTTCAGTTTATGTTGAATTCAACTTTTCAAAAAACTATTAGGAAGACTCCAGCTGAAATGGTGTTTGGGAAAAAGATTTATAGTGAATGGTTCTCAGAGATTGTGGAAGAAGAAAAAATCAATCAGCCGACAAATCGCGAATTTCAAATTGGAGATTGCGTATTGATCAAAGTAAATGTTCGAAATAAAGGTGATAACAGATACATGGGTCCAGGTGTGATTACTAAAAAGATTCATGATCGAAGTTATGAAATAAAATTGGAAAATGGAAGTTCCGTCACGAGAAATATTGAGTGGTTAAAGGTTTTCAAAAAGGGGGGGATGTGAGGCGTTTTATAATTTGTATTTAAATAATGGTATGATGTTGGGCATGTTTGATTGTATGTTGAAATCCTTACTTATTCATTAATTATTATTTTTTAGAAACTCCTCAAACAAATTAACGATATAATTTGTTTTAATAATATTTGTGTTTGGATAATAAACGTGTTTTAGTTATGGATTCTATTAATACCCGTAGCTCTGTGGCTAATAGGGTATAAAGAGAAACAATCAAAGAGAATGGTTTAATAAAAATAAATAAATAAAAATTTACGAAATATTGAGAAAATAATATCAAAAAATAGAGAAAAATAAGGAGAAAAATAAAATATTTAAAATAAAATAAAACAAATAAAACCCTCCGAAAAATAGCCAAAAAAGGCTCAAAATTCTATGATTGGTCGCTCCTGGTATGAAAACAATATATATACAGCAGTCATTTTCATAATTTCAGACAGACACAAAATTTGTTAGACAAAATTTTTAGACACGATTGTTTAGAAAATTTTTATGCCAACTTATGACAATTTTTCAAATTTCGTTGCATAACTGACAAACTTGTGGATTGTAAGAATTGTTATCTTGTATAAATATATATTTCGAAGTTAAAGTTTTGTTATTTATATTTTATTCTGGATGGTCGTGGAATCTTTTGGTGCCACTGACAAGTCCCCTTAAAATCTTACTTATAATAAGTATTGAAATAGAATTTTAGAAGGACAGACTGGCGAGTTTGTTTTCGCTAGTTGTGGTTGCTGGTCGCGCTACTCCTAATACCTCGGCTGTCCACGATGGGTTCTGGTCGAAAGACGCAGGACTTTACTCGTAGGGCGTCGTTGTACAACTCACAGCGTCTGATGGAAACGTCAGCCGGAGTGAGCACGTAAAATCATGGGAAGTGCGACTTTAGTTAAGGGGGAATAAAGTTTTGTATAGAAAATTTAAAATATTGTCGGAAAATTAATCGGAAAATCAAGTAGAAAAGGATAAGATAGTGTAGATAAAGTTGAAAACATAAAGTTGAAAGCATTTTCCAATAGTCGAAGGATGTAATGTGGCAGATGAGAGTAGTGTTTATTAAAGTGACCGCAGAGGGTTGTAACTACTTAGAATTATGGGAAATGTACCAGGAGTTAAGGAACTGCTAATCAAATTTTTAATATAGGGAAAAATAAAGGGTAAACTAGGACAAAAATGTAGTCGATACAGTGATTAAACAAATGAAATAGGAAATTTACCAAAAAATAAGGGAGGAACGCTGCTCAAATTTTTGAAGGATACCTTTATAAATAATGGGTAAAGATGACAAATAAATATGGGAATTGTAGGAATAGACGAGTAAGGATCAGGATATTGAAAGAGAAAGACGTAAGGCCTTCCATCGACAGTCAAGAACCCGAAAGTGAAAATATTATGAGGAGTAGTTCTAGAAATGGAGCTCACCTGCTCATGAATTTTCAACCCCTATGTACAATACAAACATGGCAATCACCATGGGTACATAGGAGGGATAGAATAATAATCTTGATGGCGTTTAGGTGGAAGTCACACAAAAACCCTAGAAAAAATAAATAAAAATCAACCCTATTCGTCAACACTAGGTATAAAAATAAGTAGGTTTTTGTTTGAATCACCTTAAAAGTTTTTAATGAGCCATCAATGACGTTGAAAAAATTTGATGTGTCATAGTATTTGTTTCAGTGACCTTGAAAAAATATGACGAGTCATCCAATGACCTTGAATGAGTCATGGTCTTTGTCTTAAAGTTTTTAGTACTTTTATAATTAGAAAAAACGTTTACCCCTCACTCGGGGGGGCGATCCAGCGGTGACACATCCCATTAATGATTCTATTGCTGCAGTGCTGCGTTCATCATCGGCGTACAAGAAATAACAACGACCGTCAATTGCTTTATATGCTGCTATTCTACGGTTAAGATTGGTAACAAGGGAATTAATTATAACATAATAGGTATCGACTTTAAACTTTTCCTAAGCAAAAACAACATGTGGTTCATTGATATTACCCACAGTGTGTTTTGGTTTACGTGCACGTACTCTCAAAAGCATTTCAATTCAAAACTCTTTCATTTTTATGGTTCTTAATAACTACTTATTATTAAATTTCGTAAAACTGTAATGCTATTTTACTTTAGTTTTCATTTTAGATAATTATTATAAAACTCCAACTTGCGCAGATAGCAATGAAACAAAATCTCTAATCCATAGTAATGAATAAATGGATTCAGACCCCATTTACAAACTTAAATCTTACAACAAGGACACCTGAACTTGAATTGACTTAATCTATACTACTGCACGATGTTATATACCATGTCATGGTGCTATGATTTGCAGATGCAGGCAGCTAACAGCTAACCGAGCTATTTGCTATTTGTTGCCGAATCGAACGCGTGCATGCTTGTCGATGTGAGAAGTTTTCGTTTCGGAATGTTCATATATATGCAGCCATTGCGTTATCTATGTCGGAACTTGATACAGTGAGCAGTTTTACGAGATGTCGACTTTCGGTACTGAAACTGTGTGACTATGGATGTCCATTCTTTTATTAAAGCTGTACAGGATACAGGAACATGACTTAGCAGTATAAAACTCTGCCAGTATAATTGTAAACAGTAAGAATGTGACAATGTGAATGATTCTACATGGTTAGACGGGTCTCCAGTGAATATTTTAATGCTCATAAACAAATCATAATGTTGGGGTTTTTAAATTGAATTTGAATAGAAGTTATTGTCGATCTGACTCCAAGTGTGCTTTAAACAACAGTAACGAACTCCAAACGATATAAACTTTATTGATTAATACACTTTATCTCCACTTTAAAATGACACAACGAATTATCAATCGATCACACTTAGTGCTTATTGCAACCCTTCGGGAAGAATAGCACTTTTCGGATCAATTAGCTTTACAATCAACTGACTACTGTAGTGGGTTTCTGAGATCGGTAACTCTGATTTAGTTGCTTCGCTTTGCTTTAACCTTGCTTAATTTCTGTTTAATTCCTTTTGTTTTTCTTTGTCTCCTGCAAATTTTTTGTCTCTCGCAATTTTGTCTTATTTTTTGTGTTGTTGATTTCAATTGCGCTTCCTTTTTATACTCCATCATTCAATAACACTTACTGCTGTCAAATAGAATCTCTTACCGCTAATTCATTTTGGGCCACCATGATCGATGACAACTGTCCAGATAAATCATTTTTTGGAGATGCCCTTTCCCGGATTTCTTCCCTTATTTTGAAAGGGCTTTCGAGATGATGTGCGAATTTTGTTTTTGTTTTCCAAAATTTGCACTTGTTAATTATAAATGACCTTCTTTGATTTAATTGTCTGTTTTTATTGATTTTCTCTTATTCCTTTCTCATTGTTCAACATTTCTTTTTCATTCTCTTTTTATGAGGCTCCAGAACCAATCATTTTACATTTTTATTAATTATTTTATTTCATTATTTAGGTATCCTCAACAATAATAATTGAGCTTATAGAAATGCTAATATGAACCAGTATTTGTTTTTTTGTCAATAAGTCAACTTTAAAGTAGAACCCATAAATTGGTAGGCCCGTTTCAATTGAAACGTGTGCAACATGGTTAATCCGGCACTGATAATAATTCAATAAAACATTTTGAACTTTTAGCTTGTAATTATTATTTAATAACTTGAAATAAGGTTTGTTTTAATTCAACTAAATTATTTTAATTTTTTAGAAGATAGTGGTTATTGAAAATTAAGAGGAAATGATTGATTATTAATAAATTGATTCATTTAAACAAAATAACTTTAAAAATTTATTTAAAACAAATAAATTAATAGAATTCAAGTTCAAACAATTTATTAATAATTTTTAATTAACGATTATTATTTCAAATTTTGATTATTTAATTTACTTTTTTAAATCAAATTTTTTTTCTTGTACCTTAAAATTGAAAAAATAGAAACTCATATAACAAAATGTATATTATTATGTTTTCTCGATTAGTGGTAAAAATGAACAAAAAGTTTTTTGAATGTATAATTAAAATCAAAAGCCATAATATTTGACGGATTAATAAATCATAAGGTTCATTTTCAGTGCCAGCGTTAGCCAAAAACACTCGATTTTTGCATATTATTAAGTTTTAACATAAAAAATTTCAAAATAGAGAGTTTTTAATAATTAGGCATAATAAATACGTAGTCTAATTATATTTCAATAATTAAAAAAAAGTCAACTTTGTAATTTTGCCACATGTAACAGTAATTGTTAACAGAATATTTAAACAAACATTTATATATTAGAATAAAAAGAATTAAATTTCAATTTTTTTAAAGATTGCAATTGGTAAATGAATCTTTCATTTTATAACAGTTGAAATAATTTAAATTAAATATATAAACGTTTTGGAGTAAAGTCAACAAACTTTTATAATCAAATAGAATTTTGATTTGCCAAAATTTTATACTAAATATAAATTGTTTTTCAAAATTTTGAAGTGATTAATTTTCGATTACAGTGAAAACAATAATACAAATAGAAAAACAGTTCTCAATTAATACATCAAAATTTATTTATTATTTTAATAAATATTTATAACAATGACAAAAATTTTAATTTCAACTTAATAAACATAAAAATTTAATTTTAAACTAAATTTATTGAAATTTAACTCACCATATTCCACGTTTGAAGCAACAGTTAATCAACACAAGTTTAAAATTAACATTCAAAAACACAGTGGAAAAATTTCATAAGCATATAGCTGAGAATTCATTTTTCGAATGATTCAAATTATCAACTTAGTTTCATTGTGAAAACTTTGCCAATCAAATTTGTTACGATGAATGAATTCCAAATCACCCTTTATTTGGCAGCTCCACCTGTCTGCGGACAGCTACTCAAAGAAAAGGCAGTTTTGAATTCATTTGCATTTAAAAAATTCAAATTAAATTCTATTATAAAACTTACTTGATCGAAGTTTTCAACAACAAAAAATTATTACGTGTAGTTAATTCCGTTTCAATGTATTTGTCATTAAAATAGTTCATTTTCTTGAAAACTTATGATCACACAGTCAAATGTTGATTGTTCACACAAGAAACGGCGTGATTGATACACACACATTTTTTTTCTATGACGTCATGAATATTCAACGAATCAAAACGTTGAAATAATTAATTAATTCTAGACACCTATATTTGTACACGACAATCAAGAATTTTTTATTCGCAGTTTACATACACACACGTGAACGCACACGCATAAACTCGGCATCAAACACCTACAACACACACCCTGTTCGGCGAGTGTCTGTGTGTTTAATCACAAAATTTTCAAATAATTTCAAAATTTATGATTTCTAAAGATGTTTGTAGATATTTAGGCAGCTGTGCCAAATATATATTCTAATGTTCTAAGTTCAGTTGATAAAATATATTGGAGATTTTATGGATTTTTGTGATAGAATATAATAGACATGTTAAATTTTATCAAGCGAATAGATTTAATTTATGATTCAGTTGCCAGATTCCTGCGGAAGCAACAGTGGATACGCTGAAAATGAAATGATTTAGCAATATGATTATAGATATGAAACAAATCAGATCAAGCAAACTCACTAATAATCATTTTGGATTATTTTAAATAAATTCGCGAAATATTCCAAGTGGGAAGGTATTGGCAGAGCCAAGTCCAGCAACTTTTAATATGGCGTCCACGTTGATAGCAATATTTAACCAGCACCAATGAATTCAACCTACATTTTGGATATGCCTCCATTTTAATGTCAACGGTAGACTTTTGGGTTTGTAAACTGAAAGGAGTCTGAACGAAGGCCACCTCAAACTATAATTCAAAATACTAAAGAACTTGGAAAGGTGATAAAAAAATATTTCATTCCAATCTCCATCTGAATCAAAGAGGCAAATTTTAAATGCTCTCTTGCCATTTGTCAAGCTTGGTGATTTAGCTTTCCTACAGAAATGATTAATATCGTTAACAAGATTTTAGTGTTGATGATTCTGAAATATCAGATTCATGCATAAAAAAATTTTATATTAAAAATGTTATTCATTTCTCTTACGCTTTACCTTTTAATTTTACATCAAATCTCAAAACATAAAGTACACTGAGAAAATCGTATTAGATAAGAAAAATTAACCCAATAGGAAAACATGCCCACTTACTCGGATAGTGTTATATTTTTACAATACAAAGAAAATTTTAATTATAAAAATTTTTGGGAGGGTAGAAAGAAAAAAATGGGTCCCAAAAACCAATTAGCTAGATATATCACCACAACAAACCTTTCTAGTATTAAAAATACCCAAATTGGGATTTCCAAAATGTAAGGTATTCTCAAAATCGGGCAATATATAAACTTAACATTTTTAACTAACTCTAAAATCGTAATTTTTTGGAATTTAAATTTATTATTTTTAACCTTTTTCTCGAACTTCTCTGATAAAACAATATAAAATTAATTCTGTCATAGTGGAGAAAACTTTGTTTATTAATTTGACAAATAGTTGTAATATATCAAGAAATAAAGTATCTAGATAAAATTAAATCGTATCACCCTCACTATAAAGAACATGTTAAACTCATCAAATATGGAGAAAAATTATTGGAATATGTTTGTGAGGATAATTAAATCGAAGAGTTAATTCTCGTGTTAAGAATATGTAATGAATGTTAATAAAATTATAATATATATTTAAATAAGTTTAAAAGTTAAATTATGGAATGATGAAATTGCTTGATTGTAAAATTAATATTTAGGAATGTTTGTAATTTAAATATATTAAATATTTATTGAATGTTTCCCTATTCAATTGTTAATTCATGCTTACTGAAATATCCTCAAAAGAAATACTAAAAAACATTTATGATTAAAAACAACTTTAGATCGTTGTTTTGTTTGTAGTTTTATCTGAATAAAGTTTGGAATTTATTATAATTTATTTTTTAATGGAAGTATTAAATTTACGAAATTAAACTGCTAATAATTTTTTTGAAAAAATTATTTTATAAATGTTTGAAATGCAATTGGTTAATTTAAATAACGTACAATTACAAAATCTAGAAAATAACTATCAAGATTTATATCAGATAAGTGAATAACAAATTGTTGAAAAAAGTTTCGAAGAGGATTATTTAATAATCGAAACTTTTTTCAACAATATAATTATTACTTCTCAGCAAGGGCTTATTTTGTTATTCACTTGTCTGATATATAAATTGATGCTGCTACCAAGGAATCATCGTTTGATACTTATACTTTTAAGATATATATTTTTAAAAAATATTTTAAAATTAACACATTAAGTTAAAAAGTTTTTAAATATATTTTTAATTTTTTGATATTAATAATATATTTTTATTATAATTACATTTTCACATTTATTATAAAAGTTCAGGTCATTTATGATTTATTTTTAAAAAGATAAAATTTATTTAAATTTAATTAAATACAGGTTTTTAAAGTTTTTCTAAAATTTTTAAATTTACAAATAATTTCGGGAAATTTTAATGTGATTGAAATAAATTTTTCTTTCCTCCATGATTTCAATAAATGTTTTTAATCAATTTTTGAATACTTAAAAATATTTAACTTGGAATTAAATATTTCATTTTTAAATTACGTTTTTATTTGCCAATTTCTTCTACATTTTTCACATTAAAATGCTTAAAATAAAATTTACAATGCTCATTTTTCCATGAGTACAAGAGGAGCAATGAGAAAAAGCGCTTGAAATATCCTCAAAGAAATTTAAAGACTCATCCTAAATTAAAACTAATTAAAATCAATTAATTGTTATTAAAATCATTAAAATTGTGCTACTGTGATATAGATAAAGTTTCAATATTTTTGGTTATCATATTTGATTAATGAACACGAGCAATTAGATTTAGGCTTCTTTCCTACCGAAACAATAATAAACCCAAAAAATAAATGTCCAATCTTATTAAAAACGATTTGTATGAATTAAAATTTTTTTTTCTAAATTTTCTCTTAACAAAATGAACAAAGAGTGACTGCTTAAAAATTCTCAGTAGCCTATTTTCTGATTAAATTTATTTTAACAAATAAAAAACTTCATAGGAAGAAATAAAAATGTAGCACATCATATGGTTAAAAATAAAATAAATTTTTTTTTCATTTTTTATTGTTCTTATCATTTTCCAAACAACCTTTGTGGACTGATTGGGACGATTAGAAATTTATGCTCTAATTCAACAGTAAAATAAACTTTTAACTGGGATTTTATTAAGCAAAATGCAAACCTTTACTAATATTAAAACTTGAAATTTTCAAACAATAATTTTTCCCCAAAAAATTCTTTGCAATTTGAAATAAACTTTTAATTGGAATTGTACTAAAATATGAAAGATTCATTACAATATTAAATAAAAAAAAACAGTTTATTCAAAAACAAGGTAACTACTAGTTACCAATAAAAATTCATTTGTTAAAATGGAAAATTAAAACATAACAATTCTTTAAAATACAAAATTCAATTTGTTTATCAATAAGATTCGACGAGATTTTAGGAACTTTACATGTAAACAATAATTATCAAGAATCGAAACCTAACATTATTGCAGTCTTGTGACTACAAATATCTTCAAAACGTTCGCTGGATCCTTCTTTGTTGCAAATTTTATCATCAATTAATGATTGAGTGACATTCATCCTTCTTTTTTCGTCAGCGTCATATTTTGTACAAATATAAATGGCTTCATCAACTAGATCCTTGCTTTGACAAAGTGTTTTGAGGTTAGTTAGATATTGTGAAAACAGCTTCGTTTAGTTCAAAATCTGTAGTCTTTAAAAGTTCAAAATTTATTCAGATCATAATCTCTTCCATATTTCCGAATATTTAAACAAAATTAACATCGTCATTTATTTTTATTTTAAAATTTTATTTTATTCTAAATATAAATTTTCACAATAAAAATATAAAGTACTTATTTTACTTAATAATTAGTATAATAATTTTTAATTGAACTTTTTATAATATTTTTATCTAATTTATCAAAACTTAATTTAAATCTTATTTTTAATTTTAATCTTTTTAAACCCTAATTTTAAGTACATTGATAATTATGCCCAAATATCCTCACAAGGTTAATATTTTTGGCTGTTGGGTTTTCTTTTGGATTTCCTACTAGATTTTCTTTATTAAGCCAGTTCAAAATCTAGTTTCATCAAATCATTATTAGTCATGACCTAGTTTACATCGGCTTCATCCATTTCTTCAAATTCATAGTGACATTTTCTGAACAAACTGCAAATATATCAGGCTAGATCTTCTTCTAATCGCATTCATGCAAGATGCTTTTACTTCATTCCATGATTCTGCAATATTGTTTTCAATCCAAACAAAATTAATATAAAAACTGTAACTGGTATTTTCTTTAAAGAACTTTTTTTCTGTTGATTTTAGCGTCGAAATATAGAAAGACGTAAACTGGAACGTCGCAATGCAAGGTATTAGTGTAGTGATTATTTTCACCTTATCAGAAATTTTCAAACTTCCTTCCATTCCTTTTAAATCTCCCTTAAATCTTAAAAGAATGAATAAAGCACGTATGAAATCTTTGTCTGAATTAATATACTTTTCATCATTGATCCAATCAATCCACATTTCAGGGAACAATGAATAATAAATATGGATAGTTTCTCTTGATTCTCTTGCTTCAATCATCTTTTCTGAATGTTTTAGTGCATTAATTAACTTCCAATGAGAATCATAATCAAGAGGATTTTTTAAAAAATTTTCTCTATACATATTAATTTTCATAATTTCCGCTGAAAAATCTTCTGATTCACTACTAAAATAACTACTAGATAAATCATCATCGATCATATGAAACATTTTTCAAATATGTTTTCTTTTGTAAGACAAATTCGTTTTATTGTTAGGAATTAAATTTATTAAAAATAATTGAAACTACAAATCTTCCAACCTTAACCACAATTCAAACCAAATTTTAAATTTACAATTCCGCCAAAAATAACTAATACACACTAACTCTAAATAAACAACATACAAACTAAAAAGTAAATTTTACATAAAAAATAAAATGAACTTTTATTTCAAGATTCAACACTAATATTGAATGAGATTTCTAATGACAGTCTAGTTTAGAGCTTATTTGGATCACATTGGTACCATGTAAGAAATTAGACTTTACAAGGAATCGAATATATATATATATATATATATATATATATATATATATATATATATATATATATATAACAACACTCAAATCGTCTTTGTTGCATGTCACCAGTAAAAAATCATGAAACAAATAGTGAACTTAGGTTCCTGATGTCTATTACGTCCAAAATCTTATGCAAAATTTGGAGATGATTAGACGTTGTGCCCGGCCATTTTTTACCATGCGAATGTATATCATGATGATTTTTTTCAGCATTTCTTTCTCCTAAATTTCCAACTTTCACAGGTCTGCTAGACTTTTCCGAATAAAATACACTAATGTCCACTTTCAAAATCACGAATCCAGTTGTAAATGGTTACTTTATAAGGGCACTTATTCTTGTAAACATCTTCCAGTTGTACAATAATTTCTTGCCTATAAGTTTTCTTCTAAAACATATACTTTATAACACTTCAAAATTAAAAATTATCTGACATTTTCTAACGCAATATTGAAATAGCGCATCACGTGTATATCGTAATGTAAGTATTATTCACGGAGTAAATAGTTTTTATTACTACTATATTAGAAACCGCCAAATAAAAAAAATGCTTAAATAAAGTCAACGGGAGGCACATTTTTAAATAAAACTTTTCCAAAAAGACTTGCTATTTCAGTAATAGCTAACACCAGGCGCATAGAGAGAGGGCAAGGGAACTTCACATTTCCTTCTGAAGGTAAAAGAAGAATAAAAAACTTATTGCAACAAAATGGTATAATAAATCTTAAGCAATATAAAAATCAGAATTTGCAATCCTGAGTTTGCAACAGGTTTGGTTTTTTAAAGTTTCTTCGACATTTTGAAAGTCATCTGAATTGAGGTTTTTAAGTATTCATCAAAATTTTTTGTTATCTTTCGATGAGTTTGTAAAAATTCCGCAGAGTAAAACATTGCATAAATGTTTAATTTTTTTTAGTTTTGTTGGGCTATAAGCCATAATTTAAACAAAAATGAGAAAATTGTGTAAATTAAAACAAAATAATTAATGAGGTTTGGAAATTATCAATATGGCTGCTGTAACATAAGCACGCACCGCAAGCAGATATCAAAAATAAAATAAAACATAAAATAAAACAAAATAAAAACATAACAAAATTAAATAAAACAAATATTAATTAAAATCATTGAAAACCCTACAGATACAGAAAGAAACAAAAAACCAAAACATAAAACCACCAAAACCTTTCAAAAGAAGGTTTAGAAAATACATAGGCGGAAGCGGCGACCAAAAATTTAAATATCACAGGGTAAAAATAGAAACAATCAAAGAGAATGGCTAAATAATAAAAAATAAAAATTTACCAAAAATTTAGCAAATAATATCAAAAAATAGAGAAAAAGAAGGAGAAAAATAAAATATTTAAAATAAAGTAAAAGCAATAAAACCCCCATAAAAATAGCCGAAAAAGGCTCAAAATACTCTGATTGATCGCACCCAGGCATGAAAACACTATATATACAGCAGTCATTTTCATAATTTTTAGACATTTTGTAGACACAAAATTTTTAGACAGTTGTTGAGACAATTTGTTTTAGACACTTGTGTTAGACACAAACATTTTTAGACAATTGTTGAGTCAATTTTTATGCCGACGTATGACAATTTTTCAAATTTGGATGCTTGACTGACAAACTTGTCGATTGTAAGTATTGTTTTTTTGTAGAAATATATTTTTATAATTTAATGTTTTGTTTAATTTAACTTATTCTGGATGGCCGCGATGCCTTTTGGCATCGCTCGGCAGATCCCCACTAACTTATTTATATTCATTTTACATATATTAAGTCTGTGGAAAAGTGGTGAAACGATATTCAATTCCGGCAGTTAAATTTTAAGGACGTTGATGTGTCGTTTTATCATTGACCACTCCTCGGAGTCTGCTTAGACAGGTCAGGCCTTGTTTGCACTGATCTCAGAGTAGGACACCGTTGGAATTAATCGTGGCGTCCATACTTCGCGTGGACTGAGCGGTAAGAGGGTAAAATGCGGGAATATCGTCAGAGTTAAAGGGACAACATTATTATATGTTTAAGTAGGAAAATTTAATTTTTAATTTAACTCATGTCGATTATTATATTATCAAGGGTACGACTAGTGATAGAAATTTAGGTCAACGAAAGTATAAAGTAGGGTTAGATCAGGTACATTGTTTGATAATCATCGCGGTGGAAAATTAAAATAAAATGATACATTTTGTCATAGATCTGTGAGATGATAATATAGAGATTTACGAATGGTGGTAACTGTGGCGACCATAGGAAAGCAAATATAAGTTGTTGGACTAAAATAATGACATTACAATAATACATTCATTTCAATTTACCATAGGCTAACATTTGTAAGAAACAAGGAAGTTTCCATAAAATAAGGGCAGAACGCTGCCCAAATTTTTGAAAAATATTTTAATAAATAATGATTAATGATGATAGATTAATATAGGAATTGTAGAAATAGATGAGTATGGACAAGCGTATAGATAGAAAGAGACGTAAGACCTTCCATCGGCAGTCAGGAACCAAAAAGTGAAAATATCATGACGAGTAGTTCTAGAAATGGAGCTCACCTGCTCATGAATTTACAGCTGCTATGTACAGTACAAACATGAGCTTGCTCATGGGTATATAGTGGTAGGATTAAAATTTTGGGGCGTCTGGGGGAAAGAGCATAGACTCTAGGAAAAGAAGGTATTTTGATCGAGGGAAAAAAGTTTGAATAAGCTTTGCACAGATTTAAACAAATTAACTACACCCAGTACACCACCAGTTTATAATAAAACATTCTTCATGAAAAAATTTTACCCCTATCCCTTCCTCAAAATCCTTATTTCGCCGCTGCTTAATACCCATCATTCAACATACAGATATTACGTCATTTGTTTAAACGCTCACATATATATTATACTTTAAAATCTAAACAAACTTTTTTTATCTAGAGAATTCCCAGTTTCATCACTCTTAATTTTAATTGACATATTCCTGAGAAGTTCGTGTTTTATTAGGATCGCGTCCATGAGTTCCTATAAATTTTATTCCCTATTAAAAATCATTTCCATTACGGGTGATTAACCACTGATATAATAGAGATTCCATATTCTGATAATGAAAATTCTCTAGAAATTTATGAATAAGTCTTACTAAAGAGAATAATGAATAAAAAAATTTTAAGATTTGAAAAATTTTTATTCTCTCAAAAAAATTCCACATTTCTTAATCTGGTTGTTTTAAAAACAACAAATAAAAATAATATTTTGTTTTAATACAATGCAATTTTAAATTTTTACGATGACGCACGAGCCAAACATGCTCAGAGAGTTCGAGCCAAAATGAAATTGAAAAGTAAGTACGGTAACCAATTTTTAAAAAAAAATTTTAATTTCCAGTTATAAACATAAAATGTGCAAAATTTAGATGGACACTTCCGGCTGAACCGAATTTATAACGTTCCCCAACTACATGATTCATTAACTTCCGGAAATTACGTTAACTTCGAAAATGACATCCAGCTAAATAATTTTAAAGTTAACTTTTATAGGCTTTATTTTCCTTTCATCAACCATTTTATTAAAATTTTATTTTTAAAAATTTTAGCAATAATTTTCAGAAAATTATGAATTTTTTTGGAATTTTTACGATTTAGGGAAAGATTTATTCTCCATAGATTTCTATTTGTTACGGCAATTTTGGAAAAATCAGTGAGGATGCACAAATTATTTTTTTAGATTCTTTTTTATCTTTTTTTAAACTCTTTTCTCCATGTATATTATATTTGAAAATTATCCTTGACAAATAACCCTTTTCTATCGTGTGTATATAAAATAATGACCAAAAAATTTTGTTTGCGTTATCCTCTGTCTATAAAAAGATTTATTTTATTTTTATTTTTGTGCAATTATATTAGGATTGGAATAGGCGGAGAGCAAAAAATAATGAGGATAGGAAAGGGTTAAACTGTTTTATCGATTTCTATATTAAGTGATGTTGTTCCATAAAATAGCAACAATCAACACCCAGTTAAATTTGTGTGTTTCTATAATATGAAATTCTTAATTTTTTCTTATATTATGAATGAAAGTAACATATAACTCTAGTATAGTTTGAGAATTTAAGACATATTTGAAACTACTTGGTTAAATTACATAAGGCATTTGATAAATCTTTTTTTTGTCGAGAAATCAGGGTATGAAATTTAATCCTTTCGCAGCCGTGGTAATACACGTGTCCCGAATTGTCTTCTAAAATCTTATCTAACGACTTTGTGGGATTCGCTTTAAAGTTATTCATGTTTCAGACTATAATAAAGATAATATATTAAAACAAAATCGTTTGAATCGTAAAACTGAAAAGTGTTTAAAGAAATCGAACAGTGCAAAATATATACAGTTTGTGAATTAATAACCGTTTAAGTGTTTGAGCACAATAATGATGATATATCAAATAAGTGAATAAAAAATTAAGCCCTTGCGGCGAAGTAATAATTATATTGCTCAAAAGAGTTTCGATTATTTAATAATCCTCTTCAGCAACTCTGCAAGAAACTGAGGGGATTATTTAATAATCGAAACTTTTTCCAACAATATAATTATTACTTCGCAGCGAGGGCTTATTTTGTTATTCACTTATCTGATATATTAATTTATGCTGCTATCAAGGAATCACCGTTTTATACTTCTACTATTGATAATGATATTTCAAATATTTTCATTTTAACCAAAACATCAAATCCTAAGTCTGAGCAACACAAATTTTGGTCTTGATAAAGACAAAGCTGAAAATTTATGTTGACAGAATTGTTTTTTCTCAAAATTAAAATGCGGTCAATCAAGGTCACGGACACGTAGTTTTTAAAAAAAGTAGAATTTAAATATAAAAGTTCTTGATGAATTTTGTTTACTTTATGTCTACTTCCATGCTGTAATGATTTCGGCAAGATTAGAAAAGTTTTCATAAATAATTCCAAACATTTGTTTTAATTTTCTTTTGATTTAGCTCCAACTTCGGGAAATATGTTAAATAATTCATTGAAAACATTGTAAAATTATTTGTGTAAAATATATCAATAACTTTTTACTTTATTTTTATCTTTCAATACATATATTTTACAAATATTTTAACTGTAAACAAATGATGACTTTCATTTAAGTTTCAGAAATAAATAACATTTATCATACTCGCTCCATAAATCCTTTGTTTCATAAAATTAATTAAGTTTTGTTTTAAAATAATTAATTTTTACTGTTTAATATAGCAGTATAATAATAATAAATTAAATAAAAGAAAACACCAATCTAGAAATATATATTCTACTACAATATATTTCGACAGTTTCACTCAGTGACGGATTAACCATTTTGTACACGTTTCAATCAAAACGTTCTTACTTTAAAGTTGACAAATTGACAAAATAAAAAACAAATACTGGTACTTATTAGCATTTTCATAGGTTCGATAATTATGATTTGTTTATGAGCATTAAAATATTCACTGGAGACCCGTCCAACCATATAGAATCATTCACATTCTTATTGTTTCCAATTATACTGGCAGAGTTTTATACTGCTAAGTCATGGTCCTGTATTCTGTACTGCTTTAATAAAAGAATGGACATCCATAGTCACACAGTCTCAGTACCGAAAGTCGACATCTCGTAAAACTGCTCACTGTATCAAGTTCCGACATAGATAACGCAATGGCTGCATATATATGAACATTCCGAAACGAAAACTTCTCACATCGACAAGCATGCACGCGTTCGATTCGGCAACAAATAGCAAATAGCTCGGTTAGCTGTTAGCTGCCTGCATCTGCAAATCATAGCACCATGACATGGTATATAACATCGTGCAGTAGTATAGATTAAGTCAATTCAAGTTCAGGTGTCCTTGTTGTAAGATTTAAGTTTGTAAATGGGGTCTGGATCCATTTATTCATTACTATGGATTAGAGATTTTGTTTCATTGCTACCTGCGCAAGTTGGAGTTTTATAATAATTATCTAAAATGAAAACTAAAGTAAAATAGCATTACAGTTTTACAAAATTTAATAATAAGTAGTTATTAAAAACCATACAAATGAAAAAGTTTTAATCTGGTGAACAGAAGCTCCAAAAAACGTCTTTTTCGAAAAAGCAGGACAGTTGCAACTTGGATCGATTGATTGTTTTATTAATAAATCTGAGCTATGCATGAATCTTTAGGAACTAAATTCGTAGCTAGCTTATCGTCAAATCCGCCAGTAGCCCTAAACGTATCACCACAGGCAAATGTTGTTAATGAAGATTTTCATCCAGAGGCCGATCTAGGTTTATGGAAGGTAAGTTGCGAGATAGTGAATTATTGGCTGCACATTGGTTCTAAAACTTATGCAAATCGAGGTGACATATATGGTAATTCGTTAAGGAAACATCTCAATAGTAACAGAAAACTTAAAAACTTTGACAGCCGGAGCACCATGAATAGACTTGAGCAGAATGAACAATCAGCTGATAACAGATGCGCGCTTTCATTTTATGCCACTCGTTTATCCAAAGTTCGAACTTCGGACAAAAAAACTTGAGAGCAAGCTGATAAGCAGAAATACTATTGGAGAGAAGTCTTAAAAAGAAATGTTTCAACAATTAATTTTCTTACATCACGTGGATTGTCACTTAGAGGATCTTCAGAAACCATGGCAGGGAAGATAATGGAAACATTTTAGGTCGCTTGGAGTATTTAGCGGAATACGATTCATTTATTGCTGGGCATATTAACAAATATAGAAATACTGGACGTGGCACTATACCATACCTATCATCAGCCATTTATGAAGAAGTTGTGGGTCTCATGGTCAAGCAAGTCATCAAAATTATATTTTTCTTTCAGTGTTGATTCTACACCTGATATATCTCACACTGATCAATCGACTTTCACTGTTTGTTACCTTAAAATTGATGGCCAACCTGTTTAAAGTTTCTTAAAATTTGTTCAAATTTCATTACACTCTAGTCTTCACTTATTCGATGCAATTCTTGAAACGTTTCGTGCCCTGGAAATCAACATTCATGACTGCAGAGGTCAGTAATATGTCCGGAAAATATTCTGGTCTACAAGCGCGTATAATTGAAATAAACAGAACAGTTTCCTTCATTCCTTGTAATGCACATTCACTGAACCTGTCTGGAGTTGTTGCAGTTGATGTGTGCACTGAGGCCGTTAGGGTTTTTGGTGTTGTTCAGAAAATTTATGTTTTTTTGTTTGATTCAACAAATAGATGGACTCTGGTCAAAAATGCTGCCAGCAAAAACATAATCGGAACAGAAAAGTCAGCGCTTCATCCAAATCATTTAAGTGACCCACGGTGGTCAGCTCATGCTGTTGCAGTTCGAAGTATGCCTCAACATTATAAAACTTACCTATATGTTTTGCAAGAAATTGGAAACAACAATCTGCAAAGGAAAGAGAATAGTGCAGAAGCAATAAAATTAGCTCAAAAATGGATAATACGGAAACGGTGATCTAAGTGTGATTTTGGAATATCATTGTGGAGCGCATGAATGAAAAATTGTTTGTGTAATACTACTGTATCTTACTTTGCCTGTTTCAAATTGCAACGGTGAGCGATACTTCAGTCATCTCAATCGTGTTAAAAATGCTGTTAGATCAACAATGGGCCAAGAAAGACTAAGCAGCTTAACACTGATGGATATTGAATCTGAAATCGTTCAAAGCCTTGACTTTCAGGATATTATCGATTCTTTTTTAACAATAAGGTCGCGTAGGAGAGATTTTTGTCATCATACAGCGCATATCAGTATGTTAGAGTTGTGATTAGAATTACATTCATATTTTTAAGATATTGAGTGTTTTGTGTAAGTCAGCGATTTATTTGTGAAAAGGCCTACAAATACTTAATCCGGCCCAGACCTCAATGTCATCGTCAGATAGTTTCGAACTTAAAACTATATTGATTTAAAATGCTTTATTCAAATAAATTTCTTCATTTATATTTTAAAATTTATTCTTATTAAAAATATCAAACTTTGTTTTAAAAATTCCAATTATTTTAAAAATTTAATTTAATAAATTATATAAAATTGAAATTTAACAAAATTTTAATAAAGAGTAGTTGGTAGGTGTGTCCCACCTGGCGCACTTTTTGGTACCCACGTAACAAAAAAACAAAACAAACTAAAATATAATGTATACACAAAAATTACAAAAATAATGAATAAGAACAAGAAGGTATGGTATATACATTTATTAATTCAATGAACAGTTGACTGATCTGTTGGATGATCTATTTGATAGGCTGTTGGATGAGCTGTATGATGTGCTGTTGGATAGACTGTTGGATAGGTTGTTGAATGAGCTGTTAGATAATCATGTGGAAAATTATTATCTTTATTCATTGCTAATCTCAATTATATAATGACCGTATGCCAGACTTACATTCTTTTCTACCCAAACCATTTTATCCTCTTTGTGCAACCTTTGAAGTTTTAAAACTATAAAGTTGGTGATTGTTAGTTCCAATATGAAATTGAATTACAGAAAACGTAGCGTTTTTCTCGTAACAGTCCTTATAAGATTTATGTTTAACTTTGTCCTTCAATTTCACTCCCTTGGCTTTAAGGCATTTTGATTTTCATAGTAAACTATATCATTTGGGTCTAAGGAATACCCATTCGTCATAATCTTCTCCCTTCCTTTTATCCTTGAATTTACCTATGACCGAATCGAATTTTTTAGTCTAAAGTGGGTGATTAGACGGATAATTAAAGATGTTCCAAAGATTATCCTTAACCATTTCAGACAAAATAATATCTGGAACAAACGATAATAATAATAATAATAATAATAATAATAATAATAATAATAATAATAATAATAATAATAATAATAATAATAATAATAATAATAATATAATAATAAAATAATAATAATAAAATAATAATAAAAAATAATAAAAAAATAATAATAATAATAATAATAATAATAATAATAATAATAATAATAATAATAATAATAATAATAATAATAAATAATTAAATAAATTTGGTAACGATTTAATTAAAAGATAACGCCAATAAAAAACCTTTCGTACGATATATTTCGATAGCACAGCTATCATCTTCAGGTACTGAAAACCAACTAAAAACATTATGAATTAACATTTAATTTAAACAATTATTTTTTATTAATTTAATTTTTTAATAAATAAATATTTTTAAAAATATATTCAATTCACTTTTAATTAATTTAAAAATTAGAATATAAGTGAAAATTTTAAAATTTTAAATTAATTAAAAGTGAATTGAATATATTTTTAAAAATATTTACTTATTAAAAAATTAAATTAATAAAAAATAATTTGTTTAAATTAAATGTTAATTCATAATATTTTTAGTTGGTTTTCTGTACCTGAAGATGATAGCTGTGCTATCGAAATATATCGTACGAAAGGTTTTTTATTGGCGTTATCTTTTAATAATAATAATAATAATAATAATAATAATAATAATAATAATAATAATAATAATAATAATAATAATAAAAATAATAATAATAATAATAATAATAATAATAATAATAATAATAATAATAATAATAATAATAATAATAATAATAATAATAATAATAATAATAATAATAATAATAATAATAATAATAATAATAATAATAATAATAATAATAATAATAATAATAATAATAATAATAATAATAATAATAATAATAATAATAATAATAATAATAATAATAATAATAATAATAATAATAATAATAATAATAATAATATAGACATTCCAACAATGGGGAGTAAAAATCCCAATTATGGGATTCTGCACGTGGTGATGATGGCAATTAGTGAATATTGAGTTATCTCCGTGTCTATATAAATTATAAATGCATTAAGAGAAACTAATATACCTTGTCACCCTTTGCATGTAAGCAGATAATTCATTTATCACTCTCGGCCCATTATTTCATGTGGCAGTTTTGTTTAAAACACTCCAATTTTATCAGCTATCATGCCATTTTCAATGACACCTCCATAAAATTATTTCCTGGATTCGTGCGTACGAGAGACGGGAGATTTTGCGTTGCAAATCGATCAAAGTGGGGGGGGACAATGAATTGAATTATCTTTCAGAATTCATAATTATGTTGAATTTAATAAAACATTTTTCTTTTTTAATTTAATTCAATTTCAATTGTTTAAATTGACAAAAATACAATTTAGAAAATTTAAACGTCAAACGTTTAACTTTTATCATTAAAATCTTATTTTTTTCTTTGAATATTTCATTTATTTTCCTTTTAAAACTTTTGAGCTTTTTAGAAAATTTTAAAAGTAAAATTTTAAATAAAAATTTATTATATGCATTTCCTTGATTTTATATTTTCCAAATATATATGCTAAAATTCATATTCATTTTAAAAATTTTTAATCAAATGTTTTCGGGGTTCAGATGATTTGGTTTTTAATATATAGTTTTTAATGTAATATTCGATGCGATATCTAATGGCAGATTAGTTTCTAGTTTATTTGGCGCTTATCATTCTTATTCGATGATACTCTGTGTTTCGTTTTAATTGGGTACTTAGTATGTGCAAATGCAGAAATAAATTTACAAAAAAATTGTTTTGGTCTCAATAGTAGTATGATGTGAGCCCATCAGATGTAGATCAACCCCCCTAGAAAAATATTAGGCTAAATTTTTAAATTTTTTTAAAAAAGTAGGTCAAAAAGTAGGCCAAGGTCGTTTTAAGGTCAAATTTAATTTATAACATTTATATAGTTTATTTAAGTAGGTCATAAATATAAACTATACAGATCATATAAATATTTATAATTATTTTATATTTAGTTCATTTAAGTAGGTCATATATATATATATTTAAAATTATATTGATTATTTAAATAATTATAATAATTTTCTATATAGGTTATTTAAGTAGGTCATATATTTAAAACTATATAGATTATTTTATTATTATAATTAATAATGATTAACTCTATAATCTATATAGCTTATTTAATTTATAAAATATATAGTTTATTTAAATAGGTCACAAATTTATTAATATTATAAATTTTACAATTTTATTATTTTTTCTCTAATTTAATATTATAAATCTCACAAAAATATTATTTGCAAATTTAGTATTATAATTTTCACAATATTATTATTTTTCATACTACTAATGAGACGAAAACAAATTTTTTAGTGAGAATTAAAATAATCAAAGCAAATTAGAAAACAAAATTCAAAATTTGACAAGTGAAATTTATTAGATGTTAAACAAAGAATTTCTTAATGAAATCGGAGATTGATCAAGATTCATTGCTTATAAATATTTTTATGTTATTTAAAGTTCTCGTATTCTTCAAAGAAATTAATATTATTATTGTTTATGGACAGAAAAGTAATAATTGTGGAATAGTATTTTAATAAAATATAGATCAGAATTGTGAAATTTGTGAATTTGAAGAAGTTTCAATATTTTTTGTACATTGTTTAAAACTGAGTCGGAAAAAATAATAATTTTTCCAAACTCTATACAAACTCTTATTTTTGTTTTAATAATCAAAGGAAAACGTCCTTACTGAATCCCAAAATTTGATTTCTTATTATCTACAGATTTGCAATATTATAATTGTATGCTATTTTTATTTATATAGAAAACATTAAAAAAACAAGATAACAAAATCTGTCATTTGAAAATAGCTCCAAACGCGACACCAGATAAACACTTTGAAAAAACATTAAAATTCTTCAAAATCAATAATAATGACAGTGCATCTCCATGGCAACTTGAATAAATAGAAGCATTCAATGGAACATTGATTAAAAATAAAAATAAAATCTATGAAAAACAATATAACTCAATTTGTAGTGACTTAATTATGGTATTCGTTATAATATTAATAATAATAATAATAATAATAATAATAATAATAATAATAATAATAAAAAAAAAAAAAAAAAAAAAAAAAAAAAAAAAAAAAAAAAAAAAAAAAATAATATAATAATAATAATAATAATAATAATAATAATAATAATAATAATAATAATAATAATAATAATAATAATAATAATAATAATAATAATAATAATAATAATAATAAAATATAATAATAATAATAATAATAATAATAATAATAATAATAATAATAATAATAATAATAATAATAATATAATAATAAAAAAAAAAAAAAAAAAAAAAAAAAAAAAAAAAAAAAAAAAAAAAAAAAAAAAAAAAAAAAAAAAAAAAAAAAAAAAAAAAAAATAATAATAACAATAATAATAATAGCGAAATTAATATACAATATTAATATCAATCAGTAATAATAATAATAATAATAATTAATAATATAATAATAATAATAATAATAATAATAATAATAATAATAATAATAATAATAATAATAATAATAATAAATAATAATAATAATGAACCTAATTTTTAAAAACAATTTATTTTACTAATGTGTAACAACAATACAATACAAAAAATATATAAAATGAAAGTTTGTGATTTGGAGTTTGGAATCTTTATTGTACTTAATTTTGCTTTTATAATCTCTTGTTCTACAAGCGACTTTGATAAGAACAATGAGTCAAAAGTTTACCAAAAAGTATTATATATTGTCATTAATTGTTCATTAATGTATTTATTGTTTGTATTTTTCTACATCGTTTTTGTTATAAACTGCTGATAAAACTTCATTTTCAGGTTAAAATTAACAAAACATTCATTTTGATTGAATTTAAATATCAATTAACAACTACCCCTTCCTTACTTTGCCCCTATATAGTTTTGAGTGACGCCCTTTAATTGTGAAGATCAAAGGAATCACAGCTACATAACCTTTTCACTGCTTTGATTTCGATTATTTCTTTTTGATATGATTTTAAATCATTTTCTCTTTTTTATATTAAGGTGTATGAAAATTACGTTTGATTTACATTCAAATCTTTAGTGACCAAACGTACTACTGTTTGATTGTTCTCTTAATCTTTTTGCTAGTTATCCAATGTCCTTAAAGGGTCACTATCAACTATCAAGTATCAACTCTTAACATCTATCAATTTCTAAGTGACCGGCTGTAAAGAAGGGTAATCTACAAATAAAATTATGAAATAGAAGTAGAAAAGAATTTGGAAGAGTCAACTCAGTAGAAAAAGGTCAATATTTTTCAAAAACATTTTCGTATTTAGATCAATGTGGGATGACACAAATCTTTGACAATTGTTGAGAATTGAAACCTCCAGCATTTCAAAAGTATCTTAAAATCTTACATAATGGTTTTTATAAACTTCATACTGGATCGTCTAATTTTTGCAACAGTCCCATCAGTTCTGAGAATTGGTTTAAGTTGGCCTAAGCCCATTATATTATATTTTCCTTTATATTTTAAATCAGTACAATCTTTTTAAGTAAGACCACCTCATGACCATATGGTATTAGTCATGGAGCTCTGAATAGAAAATGAAAAAGTAAAGTCAAGTGTAAAAATCCTGGTAAAAGTTTTTTTGCATCCGACGTAAATGAAATTCTGACGCCTCCCAACATAATAACAACTTCTCCAACATTCTCACATAAAAATATATCAAAAATATTTATAATTCAAAGAAAAATAAACAAATCTACAAAGAAATACAATTGGAAACAATGGAATCGGGTTGCAACGTAAACAAATAAGATTGTCGGAATTATTTTACAGGAAGTGGTTTGTTATTTTCACAATTTCACCAAAAAATTTGCTTTGGATTTGATTTTAATAAAATTGTAGAATTAAAATTAGCTAAAAATTGAAAATTGCTTCAAAATTGGTGAACACAAAATATAATAATATAGGATAAATTACTGACAGCAATTTGGGGAGAGCATCAACCGGAAAGTCATTAAGGTTTGATAAGACAATATATGAAATGTTTGATAAATATTATTATTATTATTATTATTATTATTATTATTATTATTATTATTATTATTATTATTATTATTATTATTATTATTATTATTATTATTATTATTATTATTATTATTATTATTATTATTATTATTATTATTATTATTATTATTATTATTATTATTATTATTATTATTATTATTATTATTATTATTATGATTATTATTATTATTTTTATTATTATTATTATTATTATTATTATTATTATTATTTTTATTATTATTATTATTTTTATTATTAATTTTATTATTATTATTATTATTATTATTATTTTTATTATTATTATTATTTTTATTATTAATTTTATTATTATTATTATTATTATTATTATTTTTATTATTATTATTATTTTTATTATTAATTTTATTATTATTATTATTATTATTATTTTTATTATTATTATTATTATTATATTATATTATTATAATTAGTATGTTATTATTATAATTATTATTATTATTATTATTATTTTTATTATTATATTATTATTATTATTTCTATTGGTTATACTATATGATCCGTATACTCAACATACAATTTGATTTTGTTCAAAAAAGATAAAAATTTCAATATACAAAAAATAGCTTAGTTTAGATTAGGAAATGGAATGTTTCATTGAAAATTGAAATGTTTGTTTAAACTATCGAATTCTCTCGCTCTCAATTTGAACAATTATTTTTATTTCAATATTATTTGTCATTCGTTCGCAATTCTATTAATGTATTAATTGAAATTGTATTGTTGATTTTTCACAGTATTCACAATGAATGCCAATAAACAGGAAACTGACAGTTTCTCACTTATGAGGGGGAGACAATTTTTATTTAACACAAATATGAAAATAATTTCTTTTATATGATATAGTATTTTTTTAATTTCAGGGTGAAACAATCATTAATACATAATGATGATGATGATGATGATGATGATAATAATAATAGTAATAATAATAATAATAATAATAATAATAATAATAATAATAATAATAATAATAATAATAATAATAATAATTCTTTTTTTATTCCAGAATATCTTTTTGAAAAAAGCTATGCATCAATGTTCCAATACTTTCTCGGCTTTAGTTGTTAATGTATTCCTTTAAAAAGGAATGATATGTTTCCCCACTCATTTCAACAACTTAATTTTTGTAAACTTGATGTTTGCAAAGATAAGTGAAAATATTAAATTTAAAGTCATTTTTATTGATATTGAAATTTGTAAAACGTTTTATTAATTTATTACGAAGGATCTTTGATATTAACTACCTTGCACAGAGTTGCAATTTTTTCATCAATTAGTAAGTAGTGTAATTAATTATATATTGATTTAAATTTCCATCAAGAACAACAAAAGAATCACGCTGAGAATCTTTATTTCACATTTAATTTCTTACTATGTTCATTCGACATTTAATAAAATTTCCTATTTTTTATATTTTCATTATTTAAATGAAAAATATTAAGTTAGAATAAACAAGAAAAGGTGTATAAATGAGAAAATGTTAGGCCTACCAAATTTGAAAAGTAAAAGTATTTAGAGTTTCATCATGACTAAAGATAAATTGAAATAGTTACAATATAAAAATATATAAATAAAAATTCCAATATTTGTCTGTGAATTTTTCTGATTATATTTTTTTAAATCTATATTTGTGTTAAATAAATAAAAAAAAATATTAATGAATAATATTAATTTTTTTTTATTTTTGACTTACTTCATTTGACCTTAAATTGACATACTTTCATTTTTTGCCATGGTAAGTCACCTAATTGTAGCCAATGACAAATTTCCTGACCTTTTAAATTTTTGTAATTGACCTACTTTATCTACAATGAATGGTAAATTTTCTTACAGCTTTTATCAAGTTTTACTTTTTTCAAAATAATTGATAAAAATAAAACTATACAAAATTTTTCAAATTAAATAAATTTTGTTTTAATTAAATTAATATTTTTACAATTATTTCAGATTTTCTTACCTTTGAAAATTAAGAAACAAATTGAAAAATAGAGTTTTTGGTTAAAAAAATTTTAATTTTCATTTCAATGCCCTCTGCAAAATTAGGACAAATTATATTCGAATTAATGAGGATCTTGGGTATGATTAGTGAGTAATGAGACGGAAAGGTAAAGATAATTATGCTAATTTCAGGAAAAATGTAAAAGAGATATAGACAGATGAGGTAGGCGGAATTTTCTCCATTTAGTTGAAGGATGTAAAAATAATAAATTTACTTTACACTTTTCATGTCCAATAATAGAGAGTCTGTCATAATGGGGAGAAAATACAACATTTGTTTTACTATTCTTATTTAATTAATAATAAAAAGTAATCAGTTTATTTTGAAAGTGAATCTAAAACGAAACAATTTATACACTAAACATAGTCAACCTATGAGTTCAATAATCAAGAACCTTTCCAACCTGGTCTTCGTATTTCTCCAATGCAACTCATCCAATAAATTGTAATAAGGTTAGGAATATAGTCTAATTTTGTTTTCAAAAAATCCTATAGCTATTAATTAAAAGCATTCGTATCAGTAGAATTTAGCATTAGCAAAACATTCTAAACTGCTATTCTTCGAATAAACCCTTTGGCTTATTTAGATTAGTAGGTAAGCCTTGACGTACCATAATAGAAGCTATTTGATAGATGAATCCAGAAGATCTCCATAGTTTGATTTTAGAAACGCAAATAATCTTATAATCAAGATTATGGAGATTATTTAATAATTAGCCAGGCCCACAAGTTTCATAATGTACTTAATACTAAATATTTATACTTATACCATTCTTAAAATACTACCAAATTTATCAATGCATTAAAACAAATTAATTTTTATATTAATACTATATATTATTGAATCCTTATTTCTTTGGTAATATAATAAAAGTAAAAAAACTTAATCTTTTTCATCGTAGTTATTCTGTTTTTTCCTTTATTTTTCTTTTTTTTTCATTAAGCCTATAAATGAAATGAAACAAATAAAAAAAAATCCTAATGAAAATAAATTAAATATTAAAATCACTTAAATGTTCAAATACTGATTTTTTTAATTTTTTATTTATTTTTTTTACTATTTAGGATTTTAGAATTTATTAGATTTCTCAAACATATTTTTTTTTAAAAATAATTAATGCTTTGAGAAAAATATAATCCAAAGAGACATTATTCTGGACATCATGTTGGAGAGAATGGCCAGTCACTTATGGGAGCTAAAAATTGAAGTGTCAGATTATTTACCAAACAACGTCCTTTTAACAAAACAAATTGTTACAGCTGCGAAGTTACAAGTTGACAATTACAATAAAATATTATTGAAAAATTTTGATAAGTTTTGGTTTTTATGTCAAAGTGAAATGTAGTCACATATTAATCCATTTCTCCACGTCTTTCCTATGTGTAAAGAGCGTTTCGTTTCACGTTGCTTGAAAGGAATTTGTATTGTAAATGTGAAGCCGCGGAAAAGCAAACTTTTAAATGAAAACCAAACAAAATGCTTTGCAGAATTCTTCAAGAAACTGAAGAGGATTATTTAATAATCGAAACTTTTTTCAATAATATAATTATTACTTCGCAGCAAGGGCTTATTTTGTTATTCACTTATCTGATATATTAATTTATGCTGCTACCAAGGAATCACAGTTTTATAATAATAATAATAATAATAATAATAATAATAATAATAATAATAATAATAATAATAATAATAATAATAATATTAATAATAATAATAATAATAATAATAATAATAATAATAATAATAATAATAATAATAATAATAATAATAATAATAATAATAATAATAATAATAATAATATTAATAATAATAATAATAATAATAATAATTCATTGCATATTTTTATCATTTGAATGCATTAGAAAGGAAAGCCGTTGAAACATTAGTGCAATTAGTCAGTCTGTTATGACAATTTATACAGAATAAATTCAGCTTATGTCAGACTGAACCGTATGAATTTAATATGTGATAAATTATGATAATTTTGCAGTTGATAATATTAGGGGGGCCTGGAAAGTTGTCTCGTCCCAACCAATTGCAAATCATTTTGTCAAGAAATTTGTTTAATACAGTTAGTTTTGTCCGTACGCAATATTCTCTCCTGAATAAAAATTATGACCGATCCAAATTCTTGTAAAATGTAAAGAAAAAGAAATATAGACTCACGAAATTATTCTCTATTCCATTCAAAATTTAATATTTTTATGGTTTTAATTAACATTCAAATTACAATACCTACATAATTCATCGGCGAAATCCATTTATAAACCGGCATTTAGTAAAACAAATGACAATAATAAAAAATTCCTATTACGGGTGCACATTGATTGCATCTTTGATGCATTCGATAGCACTCGCAAAATAAATACATTTTTTATAAAAAAAATCACTGGAAATTCCAGATTGTTTATTTTATGTTTATTATTTTTGGAATGCTAATGGCTTTCAGGTGGATTTGTAGCGAATTAAATTTTATATTGATTTTTCACCTCAAAAATTAATCTATGGAATTCAATTATTTTTAATTGATTCTCCAAAATTTAAAAATGTCGATTTATTAATTTAAAAATTCACGAATTTCAAATGACACGCCTTGCTCAGGGTGCACAGTGTTCCTTTTTATAGGACATGTGATTTTTATTTTATAACCTGCACTTGGTAGTTATCTCACATTTTTACGCCATTTATTTCATGTCTTGACTGGTTTCTGAATGATTCATGAACATTTTAACTGTATTAGTTAGGATTTATCATTTTCATTGTGAAGCTGTTATATTTCGTTTTTCAAATTTTGTTTTAAATTCTTAAATTTACTCAAAATAATTATGGTGAAAAATTATAAATAAAATTTAATCGAAAAAACTTGGGGCTAAAAGGGTTAAAACATTTTTTTAAAATTTTTAAAATTGATTTAAATTTTTAATTGTAAAGTTTTAGGTTTGTTTCCATAAATATTTGAATTATTGATCATTCGATACCACTAAATGTGACGTAACTAGAAGTTGTAATTTTTTCTTGATTATTAAAAATGATTTTAACTTTTCAAATTTAATTGTTTCAATACACACACACACACATATGTATATATAAGGCACCAAATCTATCGTGATCGGATTATTGCCCAAACGAAAAATGCACACAAGAAAAATGTCCACATAGACAAATGCACACATAAAAAAATAGAGAAAAATGCATTACAAATTAAAAAATTCTTAAGTATAATTTATTTCAAACCCGAGTTGTGAACGAAAATCTTCACTTCTCAATTTCTCGAAAATTCTCAATTATTTAAGAATTCTCAACTCTTGAGAATTTGATTTTTTTCTCGAGAAAAAAAAATTTTTTTTATGATCATTAGACAAAACCTACCTACTTAATTTTCATTGCGGAGTGAAATAAGAAAATAATAAATATTTAGGTAATACAAAAAAAGCAAAACAAAACAGTAAAATAAAGGCAAATCTACTTACTTTTATTAATGAAGTAAAAAGAATTTTTGTCAAAGTGATTATTTAAGGAATAACACAATTTTTTATCTCTTTTGTATTATTTTTTCATTATTCTAGAACACAAGCATTCAAATTTTTTCAATCTACAATTAAAAAAATTTAGAACTTGAATTATTTTAATTTCCAGCTATACTTTTTTAACCAATATAAATATGATTATGATGTATCGTACATTGATTAACTCTTCGATTGAATATTATTCTTGATTTTTTCTCTGTTTATTTTATTGTAGTGCTTTTTACTATGTGATGATTTTTCGTGTGAGCAATACTGTCTGTGCGCATTTTTCTGTGGGCATTTTTCGTGTGGGCATTTATCACCGAATCCAAATCTATATAGATATTAAAATACATCTTTTGAAATAAACAAATCCCAAATTGAAAAAAAATCATATTACAAAATCAAACCTCTTTACAAATAGAAGGTTGGTTTCCTAACTGTTTCTGAATTCCCGGAATAAAAATTAATCTCCCTGGAATTCCGTGAGATTGAAAAAACGTCGATAATACTTTAACCCTTTCTAAGGCAAAAGAAACTAAAAGTGATGTAAAACTCAAAGTTTATTGATAACAATTATATTATTACAAATGATCATAAAAAATAAAAAACATAGGAAAAAACAAAAGACTCAATATATGTCAGTAGTTGTACCAAAAGTAAAAATGATTACCGACAGCGTTACACTTAGATATTTTTATTAGTTTAAAATGATGTACAGTATATTGCCACCACCTTAGAAAGGGTTAAAATATGAAATTAAAAAAAATATTTATTAAAATTTTTTAAAATTCACATTCAAAATTCATAATCAAATAGGATCGTATTATAATAAATGAATAATAAGTTATATAAAAAAAAACACCAATCCACAAACATATATTCCACTACAATATATTTCGACAGTCTCACTGTCATCGTCAGGTAGTTTTGAAGTTAAAACTATATTGATTTAAAATGCTTTATTCAAACAAATTTCTTCATTTAAATTTCAAAAATTATTTCCACTAAAAATATCAAACTCTGTTTTAAAAAACTCCAATTATTTTAAAAATCTAATTTAATAAATTTTATAAATTTTATAAAATTGAAATTTAACAAAATTTAAATAAACTTTAAATAAAATATTTTCAAACTTTTAAATAAAAAAACATTTTTCTTTTATTTTCATTTTGCAGCACAAAAATGCGTTTTCTAATTTCAATCAATTCCATAAGTCGAATGTGAACAAAAACTTGAGAGCGGAAATGACGGGCAGTCATTCCAATTTATGTTCACATACTGCATATAAAACTAATTTTTTAAAATTTAATATGTATAATATAAAAAGTATAATATAAAAAGTAATAAGTGAGTCGATTATTTTGAAAATTGGGCCAGTCTATTTTTTATTAAAGCGAAATATTTAAAGATTTGCGTCTCAGTAAATTTATATATATATATATATATATATATAAGCCCTAGCGGCAAACTTTTGTATGTTTCCTAGTAATAGATAATGTTCATTTATTATCCAATAATCTTTATTAAAGATGTCTGTAGAAAGTAAAAAGTGTGAAGTGAGGTTATAAGCTACTCAAAATGCCAGTACTAATATTTTAAGATATGGATAGAATTAAAACTGTTTTATAAATGACAAAAAATATTTCAATTTTCTATTAAAAAATTAATTTGGACGAATGAAAACTATTCAAACCTCAAATAATCCCGGTGGACTCAAGTGCCCTTACATGCACTTAAGTCGACCAACCAAAGAAACCTAAAAATAAGTCTGTGTGCCAAATGTTAAATCAAAAATATCATTGCCCATCATAAATTAAAAATAAAACAAAGTTTTTCTAACTAAAATCAAAATTTTTTTTCAGAACAATTGATGATCAGAAAAAGGAATCATTTAAGGGAAAATTATACCTTTGACATTGTCAAACTATAATAAAAAATTTCCTATTAAATTCAGGGTTATTTCCGTTTCCTGGATTTTATTCAAATAAATTAGTCAATTTAAACAATAACGTCCATACAATTCCGTGAATAGATTTTGTAAATCGTGAGATTTGGCCTCTGACTGTATATAAATATAAATATATCTCGTCTATTTTGAGGTTTTTTGTGGACTTCCGTTTGCTTTGGATGCTTCAAATTTTTATTTTAGTCACTAAACAAAAAATTGGAAAACGCTATTATTTTCTTATCAATCAACTTTGTTTTAATTGGTTTTAGTTTAATTAAAACAAATTTAACATATTTAAAACTATTTTTATTCTAAGCTTTTGTAAATAATGAAAAATGATATCATAGTTGTATTAAATAAATTTTATTAGAGCACGCTATGTCACTGGAAGGGTAGGAAGATAGAACTGACGGCTACGTTACTCGATATTTTACACCCGTTTGCAATGATAAACTCATCGTTAATTCAGGTTAATAAATAAAACCGATGAAATATTCACAGATTCCCACCAAAACTTTAGGTCGTACTAAATATAATGAGTTTTTTTGTACAGGAATTCCACACATCGAAAGTTTACTATGTGTTTAGTTTATTTTTTCTATCCCTTTCTTACTATCTACACCAAGCAAAGTTCAGATTAATTCCGCTATAATGCAAGTTGAAACATAAATCAATTTATCGGAATTTATTTTTTGTGAAAATTTAATGAATTTCAGCCATTTCTGAAATGGCTGCAAAGTAAGTTATTTTTTTAAAGTTATAAGCTTAAAGTTATAAAGTTTTAAGAGTTGAATTATGATTTTACAAGGAAATTAAATCATTATTCAAAATTATAATTATAACTTTTGATCTACAAGCATGTATATTATTATTAATAATGATTATGAATATTCAGGAAATGATTTATTTCATGATAACTTATTTTTCGGAAATTATTCAAAAAAAGTGAGCTAAATTATTTTTGAAGTTATAAAAATTATTAATTGCATTAAATAATTATATTTTTGATACATCTTTTGAAAAAAATCTTTGAATATGTAACCAAAATAATAATTTGTTTTGTGATTATTTTTAAAAATTATTAATATAATTTACAATTTATGCTTTTTTAGAATTTCAGGTTTAGTTTTTTTTTCGACAGAAATGTCTGAAAAATTAAATTAATTTTAGTTTAAACCTCAAAATTTAAATTAAAAAATTTTTCCGCCATTTTTATTTCTAAAAATATCTTAAAAATGTTTATAAATTAATTTATTATAGGGAATTTTTCAACTTCTGATGGCTACATGTTAAAAGTTTACATGCATGTTTTATTATGGGTCGTGTAAATGTGTATTATTTTATTTCTCTATCACTTTTTGATTTTCTATAGTGTAGGGTTTGTCTCAGTGATTGTTTTACAAACAACATCAAGGTGATTTGGTGTGTTTATGTTATAAATGTTTTGATTTTTGTTTTATATTATAGGTGATTTGTCTCAACCTGGCTTGGTGAATAATAAACGAATTTTTTCATTGCTGACTGAAGATTTATATGGTGGTCACAAGTGTTACAAAAAGTAGATCAGAATATTTGTGTTAAATAAAAAAAACATTGATTTATAGTCGAAATGAAAATAAACGAAAATCAGATCAGACGTGAAAAAGAAAATAACTTAACTTACGTTAGTCTAGAGTTGACAAATTAAAGAGGGTTGACTGTATTTATAAATGTATTTTGGTGTGAAATTAAAATCTGTACTCAATAAATCGTTGAAAATTTAATTCTTAAATATAAAGAACAAGAAGAGTCAGAAATAAATTTTGTTCTTATTCTTATTATCAGGCTCTATCTCAGGGAGATCCAAAGGACCATTTGACCCAGATCTCTTATTTACTGGAATTTCAAAAGCCAACCAATAAAGTTATATCAACTGATGTTAGTAAAGAAATTATTTTGTCTGAAAGTTATGCAGAGGTTAATTTATGGAAGGATATTTCATAGAATATCCTAAATCTTAATCATTTTATTCTTTACGGGGATTAGAATCGACGTGTTCAACATACAGCGATTAATTTCTCAATATTAGCTATTTAACTTCCAAAAATTGATTGATTGAATTCGCGACACTACTTTCTAAATTTGCGATTGAAATGCTATTGTGACAATGAAAAACTTTCAATCTTTACATAATATGAACCGGACGACGTTTACAAAAAACAACCTGGGGCCTCAAAAAGTGAAACGGCCAGCTCACCTCTGTTTAATTAGATTTTTACTTATATTCTTCATTATTTTTAAATTTGAAGAAGAAAATTTGAGATATTCCATTTCACTTTCCGAATTTAATTGAATTGGTTTATTTTTCGTCGTCAACAATTAAAATAATTAAAACGAGCGATTGATCCTGTCAAAGATAAAATTGATTTTGTTTGAAATTTTATCTGTTTATTTCTAATTTTCTAATTCCCAATCAATGAAAGAATCTAATTTTAATCGCGGAATTTTTGTATTTTCTGTCTTGATAAAGTCCAGTCGAGCTATTCACGGACCTGCTCGAAAACAATTAGAAAGTATATAAAATAAAATAATTATTACATGAATTTGTTTAAATTAAATTTAATGATAAATTTCTTTTGTTGGTAAATAACATAATGTTCAAAAGTTAATTTATATATATAATTATGTATTATAATCAACGTTCTCACTAATTTTTTTTAGCTGAGCAGAAAACAATTAAACAAAAGTTAAGTAAATTAGGTATTTTATTAGTAAAAATGTTTTTTCTTGCAATATTAAATATTAATTACATGATTATTTTTTTCTCTCCTGTCTTTTTTTGTGCTTCCAGTAATGGTATACTTTATCCAGGTCAATAGTATTTTCCGACATGAAGTGTGACTTGATTCTTATTAAACTACCCAAATGATTTACTTTCAATCTATTTCTAAATTTTGTTTTAATCAAATTCATCAGACTAAAGCCTCTTTCACAATCAGGGCTCGATGCTTGAAAGGTTCCACAAATATCAAACAAAATTCTTATATTTTGAAAACTATTTTCACTAAGAACCAATTGAAGTAGATCATTGAAATCACGACTATTATTTTTGAATTTTTCTGTAAATAATTATTTTAAATCATCCATTATTATTTTATTATCCATGTTTGGGATGAGATTTCCATATTTCAAAATAATATTTTTAAAGTTTTCATTGCATTAATTAAAATCAGATGTGTTGACAATGGCGTTTTGATCAAAAGCATTCCAAAGGTCCATGTCAGCATAAGGAAATCTTTTATCTAAATGGTAGCATAACTTCTCAATTAATAGAACTATCCCAGATAATATTTCCTTATTATTGTTAATTTCATCTTCAAGAATTTTTTTCACATCTTCACTTCAATAAATTATATCACCAAGATACTGACTTCTTAATTTTGTGATGTTCGATTTACAATATTGATGCGCTTCCATAGGTGACAAAACACTTTTTTGTAAATATTTTGATAGTTTTGTTAATTCTGTAAAAACACCATTTAATGCAATCAATGTTACACGATTCACCTTATTTTCTAAAGCTGTTAAGCAATATTTCGCGATTGGATCAGCTGAATTGGAACTATCAAGCTTTTCTTTGCAATATTCTATTAAGACATCATAATTCCGAATTAACGGAATAATCGCAAAATGACGAGAAAGCCAGCGTATTTCATTAAAAGGTTGAAACATCAAAATTTCACAATCCATTAGATTTGCCATTTCTTCAAAATTATGTTTCTTAACAGATGAACGATGGAACATGGTACAAACTGTACTCAATAACGTTTCTACTTGGGCAATGAACGGTATACCCTTCCAGGCATCATCGATTCCCAAATCTTCTCTATGTAATTATAAAATCTTCTCTTAATAATTATAATTTATAATTATTAATTATAATTAATTATAATATATATCAGATAAGTGAATAACAATATAATTATTACTTCGCAGCAAGGGCTTATTTTGTTATTCACTTATCTAATATATTAATTTATACTGCTACCAAAGAATCACCGTTTAATGCTTATAATTATAATATATTATTTACAATAATAAGTAAGAAATAAAAATTTTGCAAAATATGTACAGTTGAAATTAGTACAGGGATTGTATATTTTCAAATAATTGATATTTTAATAACTTTTATATATTAAAATTACAAATAATTTTTTTAATTATCTATTTTATATTTTTTGTTTTATTTGCATTTGATTATTTAATATTTAATTCAGAAAATTAATTAAAAATTTCAAATGAATGAAATCGATTTTCTTCAGAAAATAGATATGGACAGTTGACAAAAAAAGAGATTAGTACGAATATGATAATTTTAAATCAATCGAGGTTAATTAATTATGTAAACTCATTTATTAAGCTAATTGGTTTCATAACATGACAGTCGCTACATTGATCAATGAACTCAACTTTTAAATTTAGAGAAAATCGATACCCAATCAATTATTAAAATAATGATTTCATTTGCTTCAGAAAATCGCATTAATGATAAATCATTTATCTGAATAAGCTCTATAAAAAGAAATTCAATTCAGTATTGCCAGTGTAGTCGGAATATGTTTGAAGAATTATTTGACAGTAAACAGATTGATAGATATTTATTCATCAGTAACCATTCAGAATTGTATCTGTTTGAGTCTGTCTACCATAGGGTTACCTGCACTTGGTTGACACAAGGATTGGTGTTTTAACATTGGGACTATTGTTATTTTACAATTGAATATTTGTTATTAGACTTTGACAAAATACCTTACTTTTATGGGTCTTAATATTTTAATAAATAACATTTGGAATGAGAATACGAAATAATTTCGTACCGAAACAATAATAATGACCGAAAAAATTAAAAAGAGTTAGAATTTCTTTTGCTATCTCTTAGAATGAATACAGAATAATAATAATAATAATAATAATAATAATAATAATAATAATAATAATAATAATAATAATAATAATATTAATAATAATAATAATAATAATTGAATAATAACATTCGAATTCTAAAGTACGATTAAAAGAGAAAATTAAATAATTGATAAAATTATTTCATAATTTAAAATTAATTAATTAGGCAGTTTAATTAAATAATAATTTTCCATTTAACCCATTCATGACGAGTGCCTATACTTTTTCGAGATCCATATGGCACCTTCGTCGTGAATGGGCTAAATTCCACACAATTTGTTGAATCTGTTTAAATGATCTAATTAGAATAATGTTTTGAGATTTGGGAGATTAAAACTGTTTTATTCATTAAAATAATTCATCTGCTGGAGATTGGTAATAAGTTTGCGATTTCTCAAACTTCTAATGAATAAATAAACAGGATTAAATTCCCAAGCCGACATGAAGAAGAATCTGCGACTGTTGACGACTTGGCGGGGGGAGAAACCGAGAAAAGAGAAAAATTAAAGTCATGTCAGTGAGAGTTGTTTAACTGAATTCAGATTTGATAAATTAGTCGTTTTAGGTAGATTGTGAGAAATTTTAATCGCTGTCAAGACAACATTTTTATCCAAAAAAAACAAATTTTAGATTTATGGAAAGAAATTCCCTTCAATCGCTTTATTATTAATAGTAGAATTAATTATTTGTTTAATTTTGTTTAAATAGTTGCTTATTATTATTATTATTATTATTATTATTATTATTATTATTATTATTATTAAATTTAATATAATAGTGAATTTTTTGAAAAGTTTTTAGTAAATCGTGATAATTTTAGTCAGTCGAAATGCACTCATTCTAATTTCATATCTTCTCGAAGAATTTTCTACCTTAACCTTTTTAGTGGCGCAAACAATAAACTATGTAAATCACATTGGGCGGTGATTTACACGAAATGAGGATATAGTTAATAGGCACCACCTAACACAGCGGTTTCCAAACTTATGGTGCTGTGAACCTTTGATAACATTTGTCAAGTTGTGCCGACCGCAACAATAAAATTAATATGGTTGCTCCTCAGTCACTACATTTTTTCCTGCTAACTATTATGTTTTTAACTTCTAAATATTTGATTTTATTTATATTTTATAATTTATGCTATAAAGTCAGAGTAGGAGTATCACTTAAATTTAAAATGATAGCAAGAAACCACTGACTAGCGTAAACAAATTATTTTCAGAATGTCTCAGGCGACCCATAGGAAATTGCCACGTGACCCGCAGGTTGGAAACCGCTGACAGCATGAGGTCACCATACAATAGAAATGCAGCAAGTAAAGAACTATCATTAAATATACGAAAGATGCTAATTTAGTTTTAGGAATAGTGCAAGTATGATTTTTTTTTGTAAAGAGCTTAATTCAATATTACTTATTCGAACCATGCTTTAGGGGCTCAGACATTTTAATTACTCATTGAGTCATAATATCAAAAATTAGATTTAAATTTAAAGTATGTTCGGCGGGCTGCACCCAACTCCCAAATTATGGGCTGTTCATTATTGTTGTGGAACTTCCAAACCAAGCTGCAAACTTTACTGTTAGATTTCTACAGAAATATGATTAGGCGTCATCATGGTGGGAAACAGCCACTTTTCGCCTCATTAATTCTGAACATATCTTACTGATAACTTCGTCGGAACAGTCCGATTTCGAATATTAAAAATTTTATCTTTTCAATAATATAAACATCAAATGTCGAAATTGCGGCTTAGTTGTTTTACTTTCTTTCATCAAAAAATATTAATATAATTAAAATATTAATTAAAATATTACAAATTAAAATATTAAAATATGAATTAATTATAAAATTATCATTTAAAATCAACATAATTAAAGTAACAAAAAAATACCAGGATTGTCTTCTTTTTTTTCCAGTTATTGTTTAGATCAGGTGTGGGCAAACTGTTGAACGTGAACAGTTCAGCAGTCGATCGCGAGCATTTAAAATAATTTACAAGGTTAATTTAAAACTTTTTAAATTAAAATAAGTACTAAAAATTTAGCCGAGGATGAAACATTAATTTAAAATTAAACATGCATCTATATTACAACTGACATGACTAATTCCCTGGATACACCTTGTGGATAACTGCTCAACGGAGTTATCGAAATCTATATAAATATTATATTAAAAAACACAATTTTGGAAATATTGAATCGTCCGATCAAATATTACGAAGTTCTAGTAATCATACTATCGATTTGTATTACCTCTTATTCGATTTCTGCATCAGTCAAGACGATCTTTCAGTTTCAAATTAACAACAGAAATTTCATCAGTCGTTTCGCGATGCAAAATCGAATATCAATTTCAAACTTACCGGAAACATCACTATCCTTATGATTTCGCAAATCTAGTATTGGCTTAAATTTTTACGTCTTTAGGAAACGTTATCAATGCTAAAGCGTATTTAGATTGTTCCACTTATGAGAGCAAAAATACTTTCTTTTCGGAAATATGTTTTTTCTTTGTATGCTATTGTACATAGTCAACTTGAAGACAATGACTAGGAATATGAAGATTTATTTCTTTTTTTCATGCCAGTTGGCTCGGCCGAGGAATCTTTTTAGAAAGATTTCTAAATATTTTGTATGAAATTATTACTTTATTGGACACAATGGGAGAAAAACATGAACAATTGGAACATCTAGTATGGGTAAAAAAATTAGCTTTTCTTACGGATTTTATGAGCCATTACAACTTGCTTAATTTACAATTACACGGAAAAGGAAAAACTATTTTTGGGTTGGTCAGTTCGGTAAATGCTTTTAAATATACATAAAAACTTTTTGCTTCACAATTAAAAAGGCAAAATGTTAAACATTTTCCATATTTAGAAAAACATATTAAACTTGCTGGTGAATGTAATATTGAAATATTTTGTTTAGAACTGTAAAATTTTAAACAAGAATTTAAGAAACGATTTGCACATCTCAATAATTCTCAACCGATTTTTGAATTTATTTCATTTATTTTTGGAGAAATCGATAACGAGAATATTTGCCTTTTTTGGTTCCACTTATCAAATGAAAAACATCAAATCACAATTTAGGAGTTCTTTGACTGATGACCATTTAATTACATGTTCGATTGTTCATTAGTGATTAGAAACCTAATTTTACAAAACTGGCTGATGAAATGGAATGCCACACATCTACATCAAAAAATTAATACAAAAGTTTTATCAATAAAGTATATATTACACAAAATAGTAAACACAATTTATCTATTTAATATATTATTATTAATAAAGACGTTAATTAAATTTTTATTAGTTTTTAAGTTAACTCATTTTTGGAAGTCGATCGTGCATAAATAAGAAAAATTAAAGTCAATCATACCAGTAATCAGTTTGCCCACCCCTGGTTTAGATTAATAAAACGTAATAAAATTTAATTTATCATTTTTTGGATTTTTATACATTCATAATACAATTATAACATTCTCCTCAATATTGCATTAATTCTGGGTCTGTAAAATGTTTTTTAAAAAAATTATTTTCATTTAAACTTAATTTCAAAATTCTTACACAAATTTTCGTTATTATTTTATTTAAATAAAATTTTCTTGTAAAAATAAGCATTGTTCAAGTAAATCAGGTCGGTTTACTGGTTCAAAGGGTTCAGTAACATCAATGACGCATTATATAATGAGCAAAAAGATCTATGCGGGGAGGGGGCAAACCAGTAGTTTATCAACTCATGACTCAGTTAAAAATGTCGACATTTAAATTCCCCTTTAAAATTTAATAATTCTAAATTTCCCTTAAATTTTAATTTCTCAGTTAAGAATTTTGTTTTTTTTATTATATGAAAAAGTTATTTTAATTTGTTGTTTTAAATGACAGTACTTTATAAAAACATATTATTCTTATTCTTGTTTAATTTGTTTAGTTTATTATTTGCTGCAGTAAAATTACATACTAACTCTATAATAATGTATTATTTATGAATTTTTATCGTGGGCCACATTCAATTGTTTCTAAATGTCTAATTTTCAGTTGTTTTCTTTAATTTTTTGTGTGCCCAATATTTAATAGAATATAATACCAATTGGATTTCGAAAATCAACACATTACACCGGACCCCATATTCCCATTTGTCTGGAACCCTATAAAGTTGAAACCCGTCAATAATAATATATGATTTAAACAGTTAAATACACTAATTTATCTACAAAAATATCATTTACACAAAAATCGTACTGATTTAAATATTCAAAAGCCCCACTCGAATATCACTTACACGATATTCGTATTTCAACAACATATTTGTTTGAATATGCAATTTAAAATACATATAGTTTATTCTTTCTTAGCTGATAATAACAGTGAACCTATCGAAATATATTGATAATTAATGTTAGGTAGCGTTTTATAAATAATTATCTATTATGTTCTAATATTTATTTTTATTAACATGTTTTATGTCGTAAATGATAGTTTTTACCAATTTACTATAAATGAGTTCAATTTACAATATGCAATTCAGAAGTCGAATTTATAGGCAAAATTATTCGTATTAAGATTTTCAATTATATATAGATAGATAGATAAAGAGATAGATTGAAAGAAAATGTAGCGGCGAAAGATCATTTCAACTCTTAAAACAATAAGCAATAATCTCAATCGTATTTAGGACAATGCAAATAAAACAGTTGATGCATTTTACCTATTGAAGCTGACATATTAGAAATTCTGTTTTTCCTCTGTGTTTATTTCCGAAATAAAATTTGGCTTTTTTTAAAACTTATTATGAAATTTATTTAATTAACTTTGCATTTTTTACATATAACTATTCGCCCTTATCCAGTCGACTAAATTGGCCTCTCTCCGGGGACCCAGAGATCCAATGGAATGAGAACCTTTTTACTAAAATCAATTTCATTTAAAATATTATAAAAATTATACAAAAATAATTTTATGATCTTTTATTTATCTTTTTATGATTTTTTAATCTTACCGATAACATTGCTTGATTTTGTAATGAAAGGTTTTTATTATGTAAGCGCCTACTACTTAAATTATGTGATTATGGGGATAAAATATTTTATCCCTAGGGCGCTTGAACTTATTTTTTGCAATAAATATTATTATTAAATTATTTTAATGTATTATTTGATGTTCATTAATTGATACTTAGAAGGTTTAGGAGTCGAAACCTGAAAATAAAATGGGTTCGCGCTATTCACATAATAAAACAGCGCACAGAACTGCAACTTCCGGTGACGCTAAGATTTAGTAACATTTTCATTAAAACATCAAAAATAATTTTATATTCAATTATTCTCACCAGCAGATGTAATGAACCAAATGGAAACAAAACCAACATATTTCATTAAAACAAACAAATAATGTTTCGTTTTATTGTTTTTGTGCTGATAGAAACTATATTAATAGAGCATTCAATAAATATATTATTTATTATCTCTATTTTATTATGTATAAATTATTGGGGACCTAGATATGGAAACAATTGATTTTCTGATAATTTCACAGTGACGATGAGTGAAATATCAATAGTCTATGGAAATTCACCGAGGGTGTCCATAACTGATTATAAAGGATAATATCCCATTCCCAGAATCGCTACAATTCTCTAATAGAATTACTTTCGAAATTTCATTGCCTATAATTATTTTGTTTTTATGTTCATAAGTACCACTATTTATTGACAAAAACTTCTTAGTTTTTTAAAATTGTTTTTAATGTATTACCGCACGGTGAAAATATTAAGAGTATTTGCAAAATGTCTTTTGACCAATTTTCATCTTGAAAATAAAGTTATTATTATTATTATTATTATTATTATTATTATTATTATTATTATTATTATTATTGTTATTATTATTATTATTATTATTATTATTATTATTATTATTATTATCATTATTATTATTATTGTTATTATTATTATTATTATTATTATTATTATTATTATTATTTTTATTTTTATTTTATTATTATTATTATTATTATATAGTAGTAGATCAAAAGTAAATAAAAGCTATATTTGTCACGCAGGTAATTACTGGTAGTGAATTCCGGAAATGTGTAGATTAGAGCTTTTCCGAAATTATTACCTGAATATAATTAAATATATGACTGGAGTTTTCCACATTTGGCTTTCTCTTTTGTTGTGTCCTTTTATCGATAGTCTATTTTCATTCTCCGATTTACTTATTTTAAAAATTTATTTTTTGAAAATCTCCTCTTCATATTCTTATCTGACTGCTTTGGGAAACTTTACTCCGTTATTATTTGGTGGTTCTAAACGTGATACCTCTAGTGATACTTCTGTATAATTTCAGTGAAGGTTAAAAATTGCCATCAATTGAAAATAAATATTTTTGTTATTTGAAGAAAACAAACTAATAAAATTCTTACGGACAACTACAATATTAAATAAATTAATTTTCATGATAAATAATTTCTGTTTTTCAACAATAAATGTCTGCTAATAATTTGTTCTCCATTATTTAATATGATTTTTTCTGTCAAAATATTTTCGAATTTATTTACAAAAATAATTTTTATTTAATGAATTTTCGAGTGACGAAAATGATAAAAATCTGAAATGGCAAGCTCTGGAGGGTGAAAAGAATTTGGGTAAACTGACCACAAAAGCTCAAAGTTTTGTTTGCACGAGGTACATATAGATCAACCGTGATTGTTTGTTTAAATTTGTTTTAATTATATTGTATGTTTGCTAATAAATTTTACACACTGTTTGGTCTGTTTTCTGATCTTGGTTATTAGTTTTAATGTAATGGATGTAATGTCACATACATTGATGAGATTGTCTGTCATCTCAGCACTTGAGTTGAAAAACATTACCGCCTTATTGGAATGATTAGTATCTGTTTTTGTACACCTTTGTTCTATATATGTTTTATTACAACAATAGATCAAAATATCTTTTCAAATGTTACAAAACTTTTTTTATCGTGATATATATATATATATATATATATAGCACGTTTAAATGTATAAAATTGCATGTATAATGGAAGAAGAATTTGTATATTTCTCTGACTTCCAAATTTTTTTCAGTCACCTGTAAGAAAGGCAATTTTATTATATAATTCATTGTTATTAGGAGTTCGAAAAAATGAAAATCACTCTAATATGTAATTTAATGTTTATTTTGTATATAAATAATTTTTTTTAATTATTAATATAAAATACCCTTTTAAAAAATTACTGCATTTTATTTTTTACGAAAATTTTAAGTATAAAAAGTATTTTTACTAATATAAAACAAATAATACAAGATTAATTTTACACTATTTTATTTATTCGTTTTGTGACAGTTTTTCAGCTTTTAAAGATTATATTTCAAATAAATAAGTTGCTGTTTTGATTAAAAATTGGTTGAAAGTGTTTCAATTAATAAACATTGCAGAAATGGCCTACATATTTAATTAAATAATTAAAGTCAGTATTTAAGAAAATGTATTTTTGAAATATTACATTTACAAACATAAACATCAATTTTAAAGTAATACTTATTTAAATTGAATAAATTAAGCGATTAAGTTGATTTTCAGATAATATTGAAATAAAAATATTACGTTGTCGATACTCAGATTAAGTGTTTAAAAATGACAATAATATATTTTTTTTAAATTTATCAATTTAAATTTATAGAAAAATTTGAAAAATAATTTAATTAAAATATTTTTGTATTAATTTGTCTTCAATTATCATTACTACTACGGATACAATCAACACTCAACATACTGAGAAAAACAACTCGAACCACAAAGAAAGCCTTTGCAAAAGAAATTGAATTTATTTTTGTTGTTTTAATTTTGCAAACATAAGTTTTTAACCAATAAGAAGAAAAAAATATATATATTTGTTTTAATTCTTTCATAATTCAATACTCGATCAGTTTCAATCAATTAATTTTATCTCGAACCCTTATCGGAAAATATGATATTTGATCAGACAACGCAAGGCTGCCAGCCTTGCTTATTGGGATATTATTAATCATTTTGATAGTTCTATCTAGAATTTTCTGACGTTTAATTTCCCAAATTTTCCTTGTTTCGAGCCCAGTCCAATCTCTAATCTCATCAGACATTATAAGAAAATTTCATTCGACATTTATCGAGCATAACAAACGGCTGGGTTTAGAATAACTCCCCCTGTCCCAATTATACATTAGCCAAATGAAGGATTTGTTTTAATGAAGGGGATTTTCAAAGAAATTCCATTATTCAGACAGATCACATATCAAATTACTTCTTTTTTAATTCAACGTCACATTTTTTTTGTTTTTTATCAATTCATATATTTGATTTGGTATTCCTTTATACAATAAAGTTTCACGTGTTCAATATTCAAAAATCATCACCTAATAATATTAAAACTATTTACAGTTCAATCTCAAGCAAAATTCAGATCAAATCAATCTTAAACAATATATAATATTCTCAACCATATCCAACTTTCCATACATGCTTTTCGCTTTCTTTGGTTTCACATGCAAATTTCTCATCGGTTTTCTTCGATAATTTATGGGAAACGTGAATAAATTTAGCAATCCTTTCATACTCGAAATTTCATTTAATCTCGCTGATTTAATTTTTCTTCGCTGTCGGTTTCCAGAGTTTTCTTGTGAAAATCAATATCTAAAAATATAATTCCCATTTATTTCTCTTATCAGAACAGTGCATTTTTTTTCGAATTGCGATGATTTAATTAATTAATTACATTCTGATATCAATTAATTAATTTTTTTATTGTTTTTGAGGAACCCAAGCATTATCAAGCATTAACTAAACTACAGATCATAAGAAGTTTATGGCTGTCTAATTTCTGTAGTAGGTAGATATGTGCCACCCGACCCACTTTTTGGTACCCCCTTATAATTTTTTTTTAGATAAACACAACAATTATAAAAAATAATGAATACGAACAAGAACATATATATGTATACATTTATTAATTCTATGAACAGTTGGATGAGCTGATTGATAGGCTGTTGGATGAGTTGTTGGATGTGCTGTTGGATAAATCACGTGGGAAATTATTATCTTTATTCATTACTAGTCTCTATCATATAATGACCGTATGCCAGACTTACATTCTTTTTTACCCAAACACTTTTATCATCTTTGTTTGTTAGTGCAACCTTTGAAGTTTTAAAACTATAAAGTTGGTGTTTGTTTGTCTCTATTCTAAATTGAGGTACAGAAAAGGTAGCGTTTTCTCATAACACTCCTTATTTGAATTATGGGTTAACTCTGTATCATTTAATGTCACTGTCTTATCTTTTAGACATTTCGATTACCTAACAAGCTGTAACATTTAGGTCTAAGGAATACCCACTCATCATATCCTTCTCCCTAACTTTCGTCCTTAAATTTGCCAATGACCGAATCAAGATTTTTAGAATAAAGTATATGAGTAGCTGGATAATTAGATGTATACAAAAGATTGTCAATCACCATTTCAGACAAATTTTAATCTCCATGAAGAAAGATCCAGTATCTCCAGCAACTTTATTAATCTCGCAATTAAATTGTCGTCGATATTTTTACAAATCCTTATACTGAAGCTCGTACATTCGAAGTTTCGACAAGTCAAGCACCGATTGTCCTATATAACTCGGTCGATCTAAGCATACCGGGTTGATTACCCACAGAGAAATAAAATAAATAAAATATAACTAATAGGTTTGGAAACCAAATTTTTAAAATCAAATTTAATAGCACAGGTTGCTATAGTTACATGGAAAAGATTAATATCAAGTTAAATCAATGATATATTATGGTCACGTCGGAAAATTAACTTGTTAATAAATTATTTTGAGTAAAGTACAAAATGAAAATACTTATTGATTTATTTCTCATCGATTAATTTTTCAAAAATACATACTTATGCAATAAGTTATTTGTTGAATCCCTACAAAGAAATAAATTGATTAACATGTAACTAAGATATTTGAAAACTAAATTTTTAAAATCAAATGTAATAACATAGGTTGCTATAATTTTTCAGAAAAGATATATCTTTTTTGAAAAATTAATCGATCTGATATATATATATATATATATATATATATATATATATATATATATATATATATTAGTGGATATTTCAAAGAAGATTGGGGGTTCATAGGAGTCTTTTATATTCGGCGGAGTTGACACTTATAACTTGAATAAAAAACAACAGGAATTTCTAAATTCCTGGGAAATAGAACATTTCAATGTGAAAGTAGAATTCCAATCCAGGGATTATGACAGATTAAACTCCCGAAATTCCGGGACTCCGTACCTATTTACCATTGACTGAGTATTTATTTATTTTTCTTATTCGTTCTAGTAAAATTGTAAAAAAAATTAAATTCAGATTTTCCGATTAAACCCAACTTTAAATATTTATTTAGATTATTTATTTAGATCTACACTTTTCTTTTGAATGGTCATATAGAGTTAATGCATTAAAACAATAATAAAAAAATCCAAATAATCCAGATTAAAAAGAAACTATATTGAAATAAATATAATTTTCAATTGTTAAAATAGTTTTATTTGAAAATTTAATTACGAATCATTTTTCTGATTTCCGCCCACGCTGATTTTACTAGAAATTTATTTTCTCAATTATTTTGTTTTAAATATTAAATAATTTAATTTATTTCCATTATATCAATGATAAACTGATTTATTAAATTTTTAGATTAAGTAAATTATTACAAAATTTTAAAAAAATTAAACTGAATAAAATAAAAAAAATAAACCTAAAATGAAATTATATGATGGAAATTTAAACATTTAATCAAGAATGATGATAGTTTATACAATTTTTATATAATTTAATTTATTTAAATATAATTAACCAAAAAAAAAATAAAAATAAATAAAATTAATTCAAATAATGTCTCAAATTATATAATTTAATTTTTTGAAATATAATTAACCAATGAAAAGAAAAAGAAATAAATTTAATTCAATTAATGTTACAATTTATAAAATTAAAATTATTTAAATATAATTAACCTATAAAAATAAAAATAAATAAAATTGATATAAATAATGTTGCAATTTATGTACTTTAACTAAATATAATTAACCAATAAATAGAAAAAGAAATAAAATAAATTCAAATAATGTCTCAATTTATGAAATTAACCAATATAAAGAAAAACAAATAATATATAAAAAAAGAAAAATTAAAGGAAAAACATTATACAAAAAACGTGCAAATTTTTAATAAAATTTTAAAAAAATAAAAACGCTAAATTCGCCTCATAAAAGGAGGAGTCCTTAACAGAAAGATTTTGACCAAAAATAGGTCATGGTCACTCAAAAAACACTATGATTATTTAGCCTCCTCTAATTGTGTTTTTCTTCACAGACATAATTAATTAACAATGACAATGATAACAATAATTATTAATTTCTCAAAATCATACGAAGAAAAATATAATCATAATAATCCACTCGGATCAGTTGACGGATCAATCCTCAAACAATGACTGTTTTGTATCAACAAGAGGGCAATTCAAAAACATATATAAAATATATTAATTTTACAAACATGAAGCTATTAAATAGTTAAATTATTTTCAAAGAAAATTAAAAAGATCGAGCATTCCAGTTGAGTGTGTCGGATTTTTGAAGTACATCGCACATTTCCAACGAGGATGCAAATTGGTTAAAGGAATACTTCGATCAGCCCATATTCGTATTTTTAACTAAAAGTTATTTTGTACTGTCTAAAATATTTATAAAATCTAGAAAAGCTATCTTGAAAGGATACTGTAACACCTTTTGGCAAATCAAATAAATAACTGTAGAAAGGAAGTTTCCAAAAAGTCAACCTAGCCGCTAAAAGAAGTGTGTGAGAATCAATATTATTTTCTGTAGTTTATCACATTTTTCAATCAACATATTTTGAGTTGTAGTTCCTTTCACATACACTAATTTTAAATTATGGGAAAAATATTATAAATTAAAACAAAAAGACTAAATAAAATAAATACAAGTTAATACTAATTAACCTTTCTAAATAGGTTCAAAATAATTGCTTTTTTAGTCCGTCTATTGGAAAGAAAATGTATTTATATGAGATTTGATAACTTCCGGTTTATGGCAGTCTGTATACTGCAGTTCGTGATAGTCTGCGTACTTAGGTACGTGCTAGTCTATGTACCCCGGTTCAACAGGTAATTACAACTTACAAGTCTCAAATTAGTTTTTATATAATTAGTTTATATGAATTTATTTTATAGTAATTTTTTTAAACTTATTTTTTGAAGAAATTATTCCTTAAAACATTTTTATTAATATATAAAATCTTTTATCCTTTTCACCATTAATTGATTTACATTTTGGATTTCTATGTAAAATATTAATTAAAAATGGTAATTTATTCATAATTAAGAGAACACCAATTTTTAGAATATATTTTTACAATATACTTCGACTGTTCAGCTGTCATCGCAAGGCACTAAACATCTTCAATAAAACGATTATACTTATTGGTTTATTAGTAATTACGAAATTAAAGTGGCGGAATTCAGTAAAAAAATTTTTAATCCTCATAAAATTAATTTTAAAAATCTCAAAATGCACGCGGACAATTCATTTTATAATGTATGGTTGTATTTTAAGTGCTTGGTGATGATATTTGAGTTGTCGAAATATATTACAAAAATGTATTTTAAAAAATGATGTTCTCTAATTTATTTTAAATTACATTTATCTTTATTTCGCTTTATACAATTGGTCAATATTTGTGTTTATCCCAAATTTTGGCTCAAAATATTATTTTTACAAAAAAAAAGTTATATAGACTGTTAAGACATTTTTTGTTGGTTGTAACTCCGCATTAATGCATTAATACTCGTTGTACTAACTTCGGTTATTTGTTTTTTAATAAACAAATTATGTCGGTTCCAGCCATCATTTGTCTATAACATCACCTTTAACTATAAAATATTTAATTTTGATAAAATTAAAAATTGTTTAAATCGATCATCAATGTTTATTTTGTTTCTAGCCAGTTTTCGTACTGAAAATGGAATTTTCTAAAGAGGATATTCGAAAAAGCATTTATTACAACTGAAATATCCGACTGTCAACTGAAAAAAACCTATAGTAAAAATCAACTGCACCCTCGGTTAAGATTTAGTTTGCCTCACAACATGCTCCGACTGTGTGGCCAAATTAAATAATGGAAACTTTGTGGCTTATGATTAGCCACGCAGTGTCCGGCCGTAGTATTATTACTATGACCTATTGTAAACATGCAGTTGTTTTTGAAAAACGGCGAAGAGGAGTACTGGATGGCAATCTCTATCTTCAAAACGGCAATGCGAGGGCAATACTGCTATTATCACACAGAAGAAGATTAGACAGCTTCGTTTGAATGCTCTCTAATACTCACCAGACTTACCCCCCTCTGATTTTGACTTCTTCCAATCAATGAAATCTGCATTACACGGAAAATATTACGCATGTTCTGTTGTGGTACACGACATCCAACAATGGAAATATTTGAAGCCACAGCTATTCTTCGAGAAAGGCATCAATAAGTTGCCAGGACAAATATGCATTAATCACTATGTTGAATATTTTGAAAACTTGCGTGACGTTAGTAATTAGACAATTTATTGTTATTTATTTGTTGTTGAAATTTCGACAGAAACTTTGGAGACAAACCTGTACTATCAATATTTATCTATTGTTTAAAACAAACGAGATTAAATAAATTTTTACTATAGTCTGTCAAAAAATATTCGCCATGTTTGATTACGAGCCCAGAAATAACTTTTTAAAACTAAATACCACAGTAAATAGGTTAAAGAAAATTATATACTCAAGTAAAACAGAATTAGTAAACAGACTTGGAGGGTCGTCAATGTGAATATCAGTCATTTTGTTCTTAAGCTGATCAATTATACCAATTATAAGTGAAATTTTACTTCTTATTTCTCTGAATCCGTCAACTTAACCTATTCGTCTGTACAACTTTTCAGATAAAGAGTAGAGTCTTTTAGTGTAGAGTTATTTGATAATCAACTTAACTGTGTTTTCACCTCAATTTCTTTTATCAATCTCCTATTGGTTCAAAAACGGGTGACGCCCCAGTATAAATAGCCAGATTTTTAAAATTTAAAAAAAAATAAAAAAAATATAATATAAACAAAACCAATGAGTAACCATAAAGTAATGCATTTAATACTGGATAGGAAAAGCTATTAATCTCCAACAAAACATCCAATAAATTTCCGGATATCCTCAGCCACGGAAGTACTTATACTTCTTTGAAATCAAGGATTTACCTATTTCCACAACCAATTTTTCTCCGCATATCATAATCACCGCGTCACTGAGTGTTAATAACGCCGCCAAAAAAATTTCAAATAAAAAATTATTCCAATTTGCACATATTTGATTTGCTATTCCAATCATCGACTGAGAATCGTTTGTTGAAATATCTTGCAACCAAAAGTAAGTAAAAATCACTACTTTTTTAATGACAGTTTACTTTTAGAAAAGAAACTGCCGCCTCGTATAGAAAGTTGGCTGCATTTTTTTGGAAACTGAAAAACATACCCCTCAAAAAGTTTTTTCTCCCTACGATAAGATACATATTTGCGCCACTGTCACAAAGTGCTCTTGTAGCAAGAACATGTTTTTCTTGTACATGTAGGAATTTTTCTTCATTGTTTACTACTTTAAATAATTCAAAGATGTCTGTAATTTTTATTATGGCTACTCAAAGTTTTATCAATCAATAATATTAATTAATAAAAGTATAATTTTTTTTAAATTTTAAAAATAGAGCAAAAATGTATAAATTCAGTTTTTGAATTGTTTAAACCTATCCGCATTAAAAGAAATTTTAAAAAGAAATTGCATTTCACATTTTGTTTAAATGATAGAATGAGATATCTATCTTTTTGTTCATATTGAGACTTAGATAGACGCCATTGAAAGGCTTTTTTCATAACACGGTGAGGGGAGGGGACGCGTATATAACTATTATCCTTACACAGGCCCATCACCGGAATATTATGAATGCATTTTCCCTATAACTAAACAAATAATAAAAAATCATCAACAAAGACAATAATCAATTTTCAAATAATAATATAAAAATTAAAATATTTGAATTATCATTTCAGAGAAATATAAAATTAAAATAGCACAAAAAATTAATTGAAACGTCATTTTTTCAAATAGAAATATATTTCAAAAACATGGAACTCATTATTATTGTGTTTGGTTTATTTCAATAAGAACACAGATGAGTCAGAAAACAGTATCGACTTGTAATAAATACCCGGCAACTGTATGCTACTAATAAGTGTACATGCTTGCATCCAACAACGCAACAAATTGAATATGAAAATGATGTATGTTTAACTTCGAGCATTTTTGTTAATATTGTTTATAAATTTATGCAACATTTCCTTCATTTTGAGTTCTTCTGGAAGTTCAAGGTCACGCTTGTGCATACTTAATAGTTTCAGCATCTTTGGTAGTTGTTTTGGTGTTATTGCAAAATTTCTTTGCTACATTTGAACAAATAATAGAAGTTAATAATGTTAGAAGAATCGACTACATAACCTTATGGTGTTTTAAAAAGATGTTGAGATTGTGCTCTATGACCTAACACAGATATCTTAACCTTAACCACAGAAATTTTCAAAATCATCTTCTAATATTTGTAGATCTATTTTCAAATGAGACAAATCGTGTCTGTGGCATTGTGGATTTCCAAATCCTCAAGTAAAATGGTTGATTATTTTAACTTTTTGGTTTGCTATTTGAACAAATCTTATAGTACATGAATGTTTTCCGTTTGGCCAAATAGCATGTTTTTTGTATCTCTTAAAATTTGATATACCATTAACGTTAAAAATTTGTTTTAACTTAAATCGCACAGGTGTTTGGCTATTATAATATTTTATAGTTGAATAACATTTGACCACGAACTCATGTATTCCTAAAAAGTTGATTTTGTTTGAAATAAAGTTTATCAGACTTTCCAACGAAAACTATAGCATGTTCTGTTGAATATTTCTTTGTAACATAATCTCCGTTTAAACATATGTAGTTTTTTATGAAATAACTATTCCTAAAAGTCCTACATTTTAAAATTTTAAAGAGATGTATGCATTTTCGTTAATCTTAGTGTAAAAAATGAATCTTAAAGTATTAGCTTAGTGAGCTTGAGTCAGGCCCGGTTTTAGGCATAGGCGACGTCGGCAGCTGCCTACGGCGCCAAATAGTTCTGGGAGGAATCCAATGAAAAGCGATAAAAAACAGATAATAGCAAAAATTTTAAAAAAAACAACCCCAAAATGACATATACAATCTTAAAAGGATTGGAATGGATTAAAATACTTCGTGAATTATGCTACCACAATTGCAAATGTAAAAATAATTTAAGTTGTATATGATTTATGAGTTCTTCCCTCCATGTTCCGGCGTTTCATTATAAAGATGTCAAATAGTAGCAAAATAATATTTATTTTTAATTTCTATTTAATTAATAATTTTTTTAAATTAACAGCTGCATTTTCATTAAAAAATAATATTTTTTGAAATACTTGATAATGACATTTAGTTGGCTTTTCGAAGCTTAAGCAGATCAAAAAATATATTAAATCTACAATGTCACAAAAACGGCTTGTAGAATTAGCAATGGTGTCGATTGAACACGAAATCACGAGATATATAGACACGAAGTTGATGTTTGAAGATTTGCTAAACTCAAAGCACGAAAAATTAAATTTTAAATAGCTCCTTTTTTTATATATTTTTGTTGAATAAATAAATGAAATCCAGTTATTTTATTTTCATTTACTTGTTTTATTTATTGAGGGATTATTGAGTTTGTTTCTTAACTAGAGGCACCAAATACTCTAGCGCCGGCCCTAGCTTGAGTAAATGCTCTGAGTAAAATTTATACACTGACATCATAATGACAACGTTTTGATTGGATAATGTAAATTGAATCATTTGAAATAGACTAATTGAAATTATCAATTACAGATAACTGATAAAAACTAGTGAATATTTCGTACAATAAATACCTAAAATATTGTAACTTGCATTTACCTGTTAACATATTATGTAAATTATAAACATATTTGTATTACACTAGGATAGTGAGTCTCCACCTATTTTGGCTTGTTATACAACTGGAAAAACTGAACCATTTTTATAGCATAAAAATTATGTAATGTAATTCTTATCAACCTTTTTGGTTGGCGACGCAACTTAAATTTCCCTTAAATTTCCAAGCAATTTTAAACATTTCCTAAACTTCCCGCGACTCATGAGTTGAGAATCATTTTCCTTGAAAATGTGAAATTATTTATTATTGTTATTTAAATAAATTAAACAATTTAGTGGAAAATCGTAAAAAAGAAATTTATTTTCCGCCCTAAACAAAATTCTAAATATATAATTTTGCATATGTAAACAATGCAAAACATTCCAAAATGTAGAAAAATTAATCAAATGATTTATTACAAAAAATAATTACCAGTGTCATTTCTGAAATATTATTTCCAAATCTCTCTAAGAACTCAAGAAAAATCTCGAAAATTAATTAAATAAATATTCAAAACTAATTAATAAATTCTCCGGGGTTGTTTTAATCATCGCGATTTTTCGCCGCATATGACGCACATTTTATTTGTAAAACTAAACTGATGGGAAAAATATCAGAATTATTTTCTTTCAAAGTTGATTACGTAAGATTTTGACAATTTATTCGACAGATGTTAAATAGTCTCATCATTACGTTATGATCTCCGTTTGATTAATCCACTCAAACGATTACGTAACCAATAAAACGAGAGGTGAAGCGGAAATTCGACTGTTTGTCAGTAATACTAAAATCTTATATTTTATTCACAAATACTATAAGCAGATTTGAGAGAGAAAAAAATTATAATTTTTAATTTACATTTTAATATTATACATCTTCATAATTTCAATAAAAATCTTTCTTGGATATGGAATGAGAAGGACTGAATTTTTGTCAACAAATTGTTTTTTTTTGATTTATTGGGCACTTGTTTGGGATTCCGAAAATCCCGCTTGCTTGACTGTTGCTGGAAAAGGACGTGGATACGCATTTTGAACAGACCATTTTAATTAGAATCTGTTTTGCTGTCGTACGAAACAGCTTTCCAGCGGCGCAATAAAAAATCCAATTTGAACAGGCATTATAGAATGAAAATGATCGCAGGAGATAATAGAGAAATTTTCTTTTCCAACTATTAATATCCGGATCTATGAAGTTGATGTAGATCAAGAAGATCAACAACGGAAAGGTCGTCAATAAATACCATAAATTCATTCCGATCAACAGCTGGGTTACGTGCTTGGCCGTGTCAACACCTCCATGTTTGCGGCCGGGTGAAACGTAATTCTGAGACAAAAATTCCGGAGACCCTTCATGTCCGTAATTAATTTGTTTAATGAATTTCATCGAATGGCTATTGTTCGATGATGATTCTGACGGATTTACGGTTTGAGTACGGCCGATAAAGGTCGAGGGATTATTTCTAACAAAACTGTACACAACCTTTGGAGTACTGAGTCTCGGTGCGAACGTTCTCGACTGAAACGTGCAGACATTGATGGAAATGATACAAGTTGAAATCACCATGGCTAAAAATGGAATGATTCCCCAGATGATCAAATCACACAGAGACGTGACATGGAAATCTGAGCTGTCTTGTGGATCGCAATCTCCTTTACGAACTCGCCATTTCACAACATAAATAACGTGTGGAAATATCAACAAAACCGACAAACCAATCCAAACAATAACGAGTCTCGGCAAAACGAGCGAAGTTCTCGCTTGCAGGGGTCTCATAATCAAATAGGCCCTTTGAATTGACACCATCGTTTGCATGTAAGCGGACCAATAGAAAAAATAATTGGACAAAAATTTGTGAGAAATACAAAGAAAATTGTTGATGTCTCTTATATCGAATCCGATCCACATTTTCAACAGCATCCACAATCCATCCAAAAGTAGTATCATCAAATCTGCCACGCAAATACTCACCAGCCAAAGCAAGAGATTTTTCGGAAATAGCTTGGAAAATAGGAGAAAAATCAAACAGAAAACAGATCCGACAATTCCCACGATAATGATCATTGGCAGCACCCATGACAAATAGAATTTGCACATCATCCGAAATTGTAAATAATATTCCAAATCCTTTGGACCATAACTGCTGTTTCCATAACAAAAATCGTTGGAAAACCACATAGACGCTCTAGAATTTATGCAAAATTTTATAAATAATTGAAAAAATAAAATAAATTTATTCACATAACTTCACTTTTTTACTGAATTCCTATTGGTTGTTGCATTTTGGAGTTTTAGAGATTTTTGCCGAATCAGACTAGGCGGACAAATCTCGCCACACGAGCTTGGCGATTACCGTTAAGGAACAATTTCTGAATTATGTAACAATTATTAGGGAGAATTATTACGAAGGAGAGTTAATGTTTTCTTTTTTACTTCACCAACTGACATTTAATAGAATCGAATGGCAGATTTACATTATCGTGTATGATTATTTAATTGGAAATTTATTAATAATTATTATTTATTTTATTACATTCAATTAAATGTGAAACATAGTAAGTAAGGAAAAATTCCACAGTTCCTTTTTATCATGATTATGTTCTGCTTGATAGTGTCCTCAAAAACATAAGTTACAAGGGTCGTTGTTTTGGTCCTCCACCAAAGTGTTTACAAACTAATCCTTTATAAATTTATTTCTGATGCATCAAATGTCGAAAGTACAATTTCTGGGGAGTTTGAACTTCCAATATTTCACTGGTGCATTATAAAATGTAAAGTACTGGGCGCGTTTGCGCAGCGCAGATATATTTTAACTACAATAAAACAAAAAATAATATTGTTGGGGTATCACGAAAAAGCACAGTAAAATCGATAAAACACAAAAAAATGATAAAATGCAATATTAATTAAAAAATGTATAAAATTCGAAAGTAATAATGATCGGGGGGAAATTGGTATGGTTGAACGCCAAATTGAGAGACGAGTCCGGAAATAATAATAAAAATTGAGTGAGGGGTCCCTAGAAAATGATATAAAATAAAAAAGGAAACTAATTAAGAAAATTAATTACTAATGGGAAGCCCGAGTCAATGGGAAGCCCGAGGCAATGGAAAACCCGAGAGATGTGGAAAAGCCGAGAGCTGAGGAAAACCCGAGAGATAAGGAAAACCCGGCGCATAGATGGAATAATATAGTAGCATAAATTAGCCTAAACAACGTCAAACGTTGTTGACAAATGTCGGTCTGAAAGGTAATTATTAATGATAATTTGATAATGTAGAACCTATTGTTGACAATCGTCGGAAAACAGTCTGAGCAGGAGTATAAAAGAAAGAGGGAAAAACACGAGAGGACCACAACTCATCAGACAAGAAAAGAGGACCAGAATTCCTCAGACAAGAAAAGAGACATTATCAACCAGACAAGAAAGGACAATTATTATTAACTAGATACGAGAGAGCAGATATTATTAACTAGAGTGAATCGACGTGAACGAGCAGTAGTAGGTTAGTATAGAAATCCAAATCCAAGTAAAAGTCAAGGTTATCTATCAGACAGGGTGGTTCTCCCTTGGACAACCTACCCTAAGATAATCCGAGCCAAACAGTGGTTAAAAGGTGCAAATCAAGTAGTGAAATTGTGATTACAAATATTGAACCAAAGGATTGATTTGTTATTGTGATAAAGTGCAAATAAAATTATTCTGTGTTGGGTTTGCTTATTTGATCGAAAAAGGACACGAGGAGTCAGAGGGAACCGACTTTCAATAATAGTAACCCAACAATATGATTGATTAATGATGTCAACAAGTATTTTAAAAGTAAAATTTACATTTAATTCCAACAATAGTCTCCTAAAACCTTTAGAAATTTGATTTTTGTAAAACTTGTAATGGTTATACTATTCTTTTTCTTTAAGTATCAAGGCGATTGGCAAAAATGAGATTATAAAAATCTTTATTTATCCACACCTCTCAAATTCACAAATGGGCACACAATTTTGAGTGTGCGATTATTTTCTAACCAATCACAAAAAAGTGTCACTTGAGCATGTCATACAATTTGTCTTTTTATAGCAGATTCAATGTCTTTTAAAAAATTCACAAACTGATTCATTTTTATCTACCCAAAGGTGAATTTAAATTGTCAAAATCAGTTTTGTTGAAAATAAAATCCAATAGCTTTATGTCTAGCTGTTTTTAATAAGAACACGTGGAGTCATTGTTATTAAATCCCTCCCGAAGATGTTATAATCTCAACAACCTAATATTATATACTAATGTAGTTTAGAATAGTTTTTTTACCTTTATAACTTTTATCATTTTTATATAGTAAATACTCAGGTATCTTTATACAGCGTTGTGCTGTAACTTTTGTGAAAACTATGCAGAAATATTGCGTATTTATCTAAGTTGTAAGTTCCCTATTCGGGTTAAACGAATTTTTTTAGTTTTTTTGCTTTCAATGTTTGGTATTTTTTTTGTTATTGGAGAAGTTTTTGTAGTGTACATAAGGGACTCAGTGTGATTTCCATTGTTGAACGTGAGATGGTACGGTGCTGCTCATGAGACAACGCCCAAAGAATAATTTATATTGAGTATTAAATTGAAAAAGACATTTGCCTAGATATGTAGGACACCCAATCCGGAAGAATTGGTAAATAGACCACAAGCTATAGTCAAGTTTATGAAGGGCTGACTGGAGGAAATTTGGTTTTAAGTGGATTTTGAACTTCTATTACTCTTTAAAATTGGATATGTAAATTCCTATTAAGATCATTCCAATCGTGACATTTACACAGGGACAGTTTGTAAGAGAGCAAATTGTGAAATTTTCAAATATCCGCGAGAATTTCGCTGGTGAATTCGCAACCTCATTTATTGTATTTGACATTTAAGTGAAAATCTGTTTTGAACCTGGGTTACAGAAAACCATCAAAAATTAAACATCTATCACGTTTGCCTTTAGTGACCTTGGATTTAGTTAATTAATTAATTAATTTTTTAATTTGGTAATTTAATTTATTATATTCACATTTAGATAAGTAAAAATATTTTCAACATAGCAATGACATAACCGGCATATTTGTCAAATATTTCCGTTTCATGCCGTTGATAAGTTGGAGATTTCGTTTAGAATTTCATCGCTTCGACCGTTTGATAACTCACTAATAATATAAAGAATTTTTTTCAAAAAAGAGCTAAAAAATAAAATAATACTCACTAGTATAGAGATGTGGAAGGAGTAAAATTAGAAGAAAAGAAGGAGTGACACTTTAGAAAATGCAGGAAGTAATTTAGACAAGAGAGATTAAAGACTATTGATGTTGAAGGTTCAAGTAAGGATGCATTCTCTATATTAAGTTGGTCACAAGAAAGTATCAACCCTTCTAAGAGTTGAGTATGGCTTTATAATAGTTTTTAAATAAAGACAAATTAAAAATTTTACGAAATGAATATGTGCTATAAAGGAGGGCACAAATTTTTTTTGAAAAGTTCTGATAGTTTTACTTTCGACTGTCCATGATATTTGACGGACGAGGCTTTCTTCAAAGAAAAAAATTAATTATTTATTTAATAGACCAAGCTGTGTTCGTCGTCTCTTAAATAATTTAAAACAAAATTTACATTATGCGAAGAACCTTGACAAAGAACCGAAGAAAAAATATTTACCAACAGATCAAATCTTTAGAGTTCTTCACTAGTGTTCTCCTTTGCCTCCTTTGGCAGTAATTAACCATAAGCTTTATCAAGGAAACAAAAATCTTAATTTTAAAAATTAAAAAAATTAAAAAAATTAAAAAATATTTTAAAGAGGGTTAATTTTCACCGGACGCCGATAAAATTTACTGTTTCATGTATACAAAATATAGAATTTTTTAATATCTCCATTCCAGGGCCAAAAAAAAGTTGAATCCGTTCTTCCGTGAAGCAAACTAATGTGAGCGATACTTGTCTAGATGAGACATTGTTTATTCAGTCATTTTGCAATTATTTATCCAACCATATAATTAAAGCGCAACAATTTGTTTTTGTCAACTTATTTACCTCAGAATTTTCATTGACAATAAAACAAATAAAATTAGAAAACAAATAAATTAGAATCATTAAAATCCAAAATTTAAAGCCACTTGTTGATTCACGTCAAAAAGGACAATAAGTCCACCAATTGTCCCAATTTGATTTTATGAATTAATAATAACTAATTTATTTATAACTATCATCAACTTTTTTCAATTGGCAAATTTTCTGACAGTCAACCTCGCCCCCCCCGTTATCTTTGACGCACTTGATTTGAATTCGGTTCTATTTTTGGGAGGCAATTTATTTTAATGCATCTCATTACGCCTACGAGGCCCGATTAATCATTTTTCCTTTCCAATAAATGTCAGCACAGAGTTTCAATGGAACGAACAAAAAAAAATAATAGTAAATTTGTTTTATTTATTTACATGTTTGATTTTCCCATAAAAATTTCATGTAATGTTTATAGTGGAGAACAAAATATTATTGGGAAAACATGAAATCGCCAACCTGCATCTGTTGATTCACTAGAGAGAAAATTTTGTTTTACTGGATCAGAATTCGGAGGAAAATTAGAATTATTATCAATGATAATTTATTTTATATTAAAATAGATAAGGAGTATGAAAGGACAATTTGTCATATGATATTTTTTTAATCAAAATATTTTGTTCTCTCAAAATTTTTTGTTAAAATTTTTTTGGAAAATAAAGAAAATTAATGAGCTCATAAAATTATTTGAATATTAAAACAACAGTGAAAAGATTCTGGGACAAAATTCCATGTTTGATTAAAACAAAAAAATAGAAAATGGTTAAAGTAATAAAACAATTTTTAAATCATAAAAATTATATCATTTCAATATTAAAAAAGACGATTGAGATATTCAAAGCAAAAGAATTCAAAATTACTTAAAGATTCTTTGAAATTCTTCGAAATGAAACGGCTGAAAAACATCCCTTTACTTGTCTTGTTATAAAAAAAATAATCGCTCAATATTAAATGAAAAATATATTTTTGTAATTTTTAAAAATTTTTAAAAGTTTTTTGACGGAATTTTGAAAATTTCGCAATTTTTTGTATTTTTAGAATTCTACAACTGTCAATGAATTCTCATTTTATTGACTAGCAATTCTCAATACTAAGAATGCTTCCAGTATACTAAATATAAAAAAAGTCTGAGTTAATCTTACCGGAACGAAAGAAAATTACTGTTCCTATTCTAGCAATAAATACAATTTAAATAATCAAAGGAAATAATGATAAAAAAAATCGTAAAAAGTTCAATGGTGAAAGGCTGTACAATTATTTTCCAATTTCATTAATAAGTACTTTTTTAATAATATTTTCTACAAAATTTGACTATGAATCAGATTTATTTAAGATTTATTTTCAAATACTTTGTTAATATTAATTTTTCTCTTTAATTTAATAGTAGCCTCACCTGAGAGGAGTAAAGAACAAAAGATTATCCCAAGGCAATATGACGCCTTAGACCAGTTGTTTTTACCCGAGGTGCCGTAATGATGCCTCAGGGCAGGCATAACTTTTCATACATGTTTTTAAGAAGACTAAAGGTGTAATAACAAAAAATACCTTCGTTTGAACCCCCTTAAACTTTTATAGACCTTGAGAAATGCAAAAAGACACTGTTTTTTCGAAAACAATATATTTATACTAATTATAATATACTTATTATAAACTATTTTCAGTTATATACAACAACAAATTATACACGCTTGAAATTATATTAAGAAATAGGGGTGCCACGATAAAAAATTACCAAATTAGGGTGCATCCATTAGAAAAAGATTGAAAAACACTGACTTAGACAGTAATATATAAAAATGCTCCAATTGTATGGGTAGTAAAGGCTGACAAATATGTGAGCACATCGAAACAATTGTATCTAAATTATAATAAAAAATATATAATATATAATCGAGACTAACAAGAAAAAACACATTAATAAAACAAGAAAACAAATTTCGAATTTTCCAGCTATGGATAGACAATAATGTGGAAAGAAATAGAAATCACTATAATAAAATATTCCGTAAAAATATAAAAGAAAATGAGTTTCCCGGGCAACATGGAAATTTATCAAGTAGGAATATTCAAATGTGATGCGTTTATTGCCTCAAATATTTACAAAAATTCCTTAACATGTCACTTCTCATATTTGTAGATTGTACGAACTAGATCGCTATAGATCCTTTTGCTTTCTAATTTAAATATAAATTAAATTAATAAAAATATAATAACAATTTAATAATAAATTTTATGACAATAAACCAAAAACAATTTTAATTAAAATCAATTCATTTTTAGTAAAATATCAGGATTTAATAGAACTTGATTTAATAGCTTATTTTCCGAATATATTTTCCTATTATCCTCATTTTGATATTTATTATCCTGACTTGAAAATATATTCCAGTGATTACTGTTGGTTTATGTTTGAATAAGGATTATTGTTATTAGTATAATTAGAGTCAGAAATATTTTATCTAACACTGTATTATTAGTAATTGTTTTAATAATGTAAAATTATTACCAGTAAAAGTTAAGGTTTGTTTTCGACATTTTCTAAGTTTTGGTAACTATTACTTTAAAAAGAATGTCGAAAACAACTTTTGAAACTACTTAAGAGAGACGTAAAAGAGTTGCGGAAAATTTAGAGTGTTAGTAGAATCCCATATTTTGAAAACACTAAACGTAAATTAATTGCGTCCAAAAATTCATAATATGAATTAAAATATTAGTTTGGTTGAGTAAAATACTCACGTCTCTATGCTTTCTATTTCTACTTCAGACACTTCTCCCTTTATACAGTCCGATTCTCTATTATTTCCTTGGTACAAACATCAAAATTGTTGAAAATTTGGAATTTATATGGTTTTATTGGACGGATTCATGACCGTAAAAACGCGCGGTGCTAGATAAAATTTACTAACCGACAGTAAAGTCATTTTTATTAAATCCCAAGAGAAAGATTATTTCCAGGTTTATTCAATCAAAATCTGAAACTAATTATATTATTAACTTTCAATTGTCTTTTTAATTGTAATTCTCAAAGAATTTCTTTAAGTTTTTATTAAAAAGAGAAATGCAATTAATTTCCTGCATAAAACACTTGACTGAAAAAAAATTAAAATTTATATTTTTCATATTAAAAAGTAAAACTAAATCTTAGTAAGAATTATTTCTGTTTCAATTTTTTATAAGAAATTTAAGAATCATTTTCGTTTAGAAATTCATTTTTTTATAGTTTAGTAAATTTAATAATAATCTTAATATTTTTTAGTCTTGTTTAAATATTCATTCATGTACAAATTTAAAATGTACTCTTAAAATCTCTTTTATAATAATAATACAACATTAATATATGAAATTTGTCAGGTCTGAGTTTAAATTAAATTTGTGTGTAAATTATTTTTTTCAATGAAGCCGAGAACGCGGTGTTAATTACTGTGTAGAGAGCTCGTTCCTGGCGCAAAATGAATCATAATCTGAAACCGTGTACCAGATCCCATGTTTCATGGAGAATTTAGTTACTCTAGCACATTGGTTCTCTAGTCTGTCGTACGACATATTAATGTGCTGCGGAAATTGTTTGGTGTGTCGCGAAATTTTATTGATATTTGATGTTGGATGTAAAGTTATTTGTTGATAAACAATATTAATAAATTTTAAATAATATTGTTATTTGTTTAACATCAAAACAATGAATAGATCAAATCTTAAAGATCTAGACGCAGAAATGCATGTAACTTACACAGTGTAAGTCTTTCTAAAATAAGATCATGTTTTGAAAGCTTGTGCTCAAAAAATATCAACAATAAATCTCTTTGATTTAAAATTTTATTAATTTTTAAAATATTAATTAAATTTTACATCTATCTTTTTTAACGTCAAAGATGTTGAAAAAGAACTTTTAAGTGTGTAGCAAGAAAAGAAGTCTTGAGAACTCATATTCTAGCATACTTCACACAGTTTGATGCGATTGTGACACCTTTAAAGTAAAAATGAGAATAAATAATCCTAATGTATTTTTCATCATCAATTATGACTTATGGTTGTTTTTGACAATCGCTGAGAATGTACCTATAAAGCAAATTATAGAAAAATAATTACACTTGTAAAATTGGCCTTCTTACGCTTTCTACACATAAATCCAGTCTGTCAATGTGTTGTCAACGTTTTTATGGCAAACTTAGTATTTCCTTGTTGTTTCATACAGGCTTCATCCAATTTTGTCGTTAAAGCTAGAGATCAAACGAGCAAGTGCGCACCCAATGATTTTAGAATTACTTTCATTGCTACGACGCTTGTTAAATAAATTAATATATTACAAAATCTACTAAAATTATTAAATACAGACTTTTTTGAAAAAGTTTTAAAAGTATTAAAAAGTTTTTATTGTTTTTTAGTTGGCAGAAAAATCCGTTTTCCGTGCATATATATTTGTTCATAAGTAAAAAATTTAAATGAGTAATTCAAAAATATTTATATAGTAGGCTTTGCCAGAAAAGTATAACTAAAGAAGCCGACAGTTATTGAAAAACTTTTTCAGTTTGGCTTTGTATTAGTTAGGATATGAAGTTGTGTATTTTTAAGTGATAAAAAATATCAAATTATATAACACAAAAAAAAGTAATATAAAAAATCTAATTTAATTATATTTCGATACCAGAAAAATTAAATAAATAAGTAACAGTAAATAAACTTATTCTGAATAATTATACATAACTTTAATTATATTTGGCCTTTAGAATGAATTCCAAAAAAAGAAAAGTTTCAGAAGAAAACAGCAAATACAGCAATCATTGAGAAGAAAATTACTTCTTTATAATGCAGAACTCAAAATTAACATGTTTGATTTGTCGAGATACAATAGCTGTTTTTAAGGAATACAATGTTAAAAGACATCATGAGTAGAGGGATATGAGGACTATGCCTCGTGGATATTTGGCTTGAAAAAATCCCCGTGGATATTTTGCTTGAAAAAATCCCGAGACCCCCCCTTAAAAAAATTTTTATGGTGGAGATGGGTGTTAATTTTTTTTTAAAATTATTTGTTTTAATGAATGAAAAATTTTTTTTTAATTATTTGTTTTAATGAATGAATTTTTTTTTAAATAATTTTTTGTTTAAATGTTTAAATTTAAAATTTTTTAAAAATTTTTAATTCATGATAAAAAAGATTAAGTATTTTTTATCGATTTAAAAGCCTAAAAATAAAAATTGGATTAAATCGCCTATGATTGATCGTGCTGAGTAGTATTTTTTAATAAAATTGGCTCAAACTTGATTAAAAAACATAAAAATATCGAATAAAAAGCCTAAATATATTTTCATACTTAAAATCCCATAAAAATAAAATTGGCTCAAATCGCCTGTCAACTACAAATCATGAATGTTTTATTTTTTATTTACTTTAATTATTTGTTTAAGTAAATAATATTTATTTATATTTTAATTATATTTTAATTTACTTTAATTGTTTGTTTAAGTAAATAATATTATTTATTTATATTTTAATTATATTATTATTAAATTTAATTATTTGTTTAAGTCAATAATATTATTTATTTATATTTTAATTATTATTAAATTTTATTGTTTGTTTTAATCAAGTCAATTATTTATTTTTAAATTAAATTACTTGTTTTAATGAAGTGAATTAAATAATTATTTTTTATTTTCATTTAATTATTTATTTAATATTATTATTTTTATTTAATTAATTATTTATTTTATATTATTATTATTTTATTTTATTATTATTAACATTTTTTTTTAAAAATTTAATTGTAAGTCTAATAATAATTTTTCATTGTAAAAAATAACTTTTAATCCATACAAATATTTTTATTGACAATAAAGATTAAAAAAAATTAATTTTTATTTCAAATCAAAAATATCAGAGTAATATGTTTTACGCATTTCGGCCAACAATATATGGATTGTTTGGTCACGTTTGAAATCGTGGCAACATGGACATCCATTTGAACATGTTACTCTCATACTATCTTTACAAACAATGCAATTTGCAACACATCGGTCACCAGATCCCTGAACGTTGTCATAGTGAATCTCGAGAAGTTCTTCAATGTTAATCCCTGTAAAATGGTAAATTTTTGTTGCGACAAACTCTGGTGCGCAATAATCCAACGTATTTTTAATTCTTGGATAAAGTTCCTGGATTTTCTTTAAAATTACTTCAAAGAGATAAACTAAATAATAAAATAAAATACATATTTAAATATACATGATTTACCTTTTGACATTTTTTAATACTTAATAAATAAACAAATTCAAACAAAATATTTATTAATTTATTAACATATTTATTTCTGATTTAATATTTTCCACATAATCATTATAATCCAAGGATTTTATTTCGAGTATTAGTACTTTCCCACTTGAAAATATATTGACACATGATGGATTATATTTTTAAGACGTAATGCTGGAAATATTTCCGGTTCAAATATACAATTCACCTTTCTTTGTAATTCATATAAATTTTCCAATATATATTGTTACAGTGATTGATTGAATTTGTAAATCATATATATTATATTTCAAATCCCCATTTTTTAGAGGTTGCTTACATCCCATTACCCAACATTTCCCCGATCTGAAAAATATTATGGTTTTCCAAATGGGAATTTCATATCAGGTATTGAATATCTTCCTTTATAATTTATGTTACTCAACATTTTCAAATAATTTCAATTCAAGTAATTCTAAAAATTAAAACAAATATAAACAATTAAATAAATAATTAAATATAAAATGGAATTACGAAACGATGCTGTATATCAAGTAGTTGGACCAAGTGGTTGTGGAAAGACTTTATTTGTATGCAATTTATTACAATCGAACTTGTTCAAATTAAAATTCAACAAAATATATTGGCATAGAGGAACTGACGAAGAACATGGACTTACTCAAAATCAATTCTGTAAATTGAAAATGACAATAATTAAAGGATTTGATAAAAATTGGTCTTCTAGATTACATCAAGGCGATGTTATTATTATCGATGATCTATACCAGGAAGCTAATAAAGAAAAGGATTTTAATAATTTATTTTCAAAAATTGCTCGACATATTGGAGTTACTGTTATTTTCATTACTCAAAACTTGTTTCATCAAGGGGGCAGTCATAGAACTCGTAATTTAAATGTCCAATACTTGGTTATTTTCAAAAACCCTAGAGATGCAACCATTATAGATTTTCTTGCTAGACAAGCTTATCCCAATTATAGAAAATTTTTAATTGATTCGTTTCAAGATGCAACAAAGGTTCCCCACGGATATTTGTTCTTTGACTTTACACAACAATGTCCTGATGAATTACGTATTAGAACTGACATTTTCAATGAGAAAGGTGTTACGATTTATAAACAAAATTGAAATCTGAAAATAATTACTTGAAATGACGTTTAAAAAAGTTATTGTTCAACGTGAAAAATCCACAAAGAAAAAAGTTACATAGAAAAGGGTTACTAAACGTAAAATAATAAAAACGAGTAAGAAGATTGTTAAAGATAAAATGTGGATTAAAATATAAACAAAACAACTAGATGAAAAATGTATTTAATATGAAAGTTGAACGTAGTCTATCATAATGCCTTGATGAAGGCTCCTAATAATAAAAGAATGAATATTTTACAGAATTTTCCTTCATTTGTTATAGATGATCTAGTTGAAGTTATTGTTAATGTAGTTCGTGGTAATGTAAACATTACTAAAGTTAAAAAAACTTGTATTACAAAAACATAAAAGATCACTTTTATCTTTAGTAAACACTAAGAATCGTCGTCTTATGCGAAAAATAATATATAAACAAAATGGTGGATTTTTGGGTGCATTAATTCCAATAGTATTATCTGCAATAAGCGCAATTTCATCATTAACTTCTTAACGGGTACCAAGAATTCATTACCGGATAAACATAATTTAGATTTAAATATTTTGACAACTTGTTGTAATAATGAAGGAAACATTAACCAAAAATCGAAACACGGTGAAAAAGATCGAAAAAGTATGGACAGATCCAAAACATCCCGCTGGTTTTGGTGGTGTAAGGAAACTGGCAAAGGAAGTAGTTAATTCAAAGAAAGAAACTCAGAATTGGTTATCTGGGCAAATGGCGTACAGTTTAAATAAACCAATGTTGAAGAAATTCAAAACCCGTAGTTATAAAACAATGGGAGTTGATGATTTATGGCAAATGGATTTGATGGAAATGATACCATTCTCTAAAATTAATAAGGGATACAAATATATTTTGACATGTGTTGATATATTTAGTCGATTCGCTCGTGCTATTCCAACAAAAACCAAATCGGCCAATGAAATGGCTGAAGCAATCAAGGAATTATTTATTGATGGCAAGCCTCGTAATTTACAAACTGATTTGGGTATGTAATTAAATAAATAAATTAAATTAAATTTATTCTTTAGGTAAAGAGTTTTATAATAGTAAAGTTAGAGAAATTATCAAAGGAATAAATCATTACTCTGTATTTTCTCAATTTAAAGCTGCCCACGTGGAAAGATTTAATCGAACTCTAAGAGATCGCTTGAAAAAATATTTCGTATATAAAGGAAATAAAACCTGGATAAATGTTTTACAGAAAGCAATTTATAGCTACAATTATTCGCCACATAGGGGTTTAAATGGAATGCGACCAATTGATGTTTATTCAACGAATAATATGGATAATTGGATATCACAACAATCTGATTCTATCATTAAAAAGCCTAAATATAAAATGGGTAATCACGTTAGAATAAGTAAAATCAGTGCTTCTCCATTCATCAAGAATTTCGACAACAATTGGAGCGATGAAGTATTTCAAATCTCAGAAATTGATATGAATCAGAATCCTGTAATGTACTTTATCAAAGATGATGAAAACAATCAAGTTAGTGGAAAATTATACGAACAGGAACTCCAAGTTATAGAAGCCCCTACTGTATTCAGAATTCAAAAGATATTAAAAACCAAGAATGTCGGTAAATATAAACAATACTATGTTAAATGGCATGGATATGAAACTCCAACTTGGATATCTGAAAATCAATTAATTAAATAAATATTATGAAAGAAAACCAGTTTTATATGATTTTACCTAGTAATAGTTGTCCTCTTATTTTTCCTAATAATGAAACAAGTAATTTTAATGTCGAATTTCAAAATCCTATTTACTTGGATGGTGAGTGGGAAGTTGCTTTGATTGATTTTACTTTTGTGTATAAAACATTTCCGTTTTATAGTAATTCTTACTTAAGTTATGAAACGATGAAGAGTGGTACTGAAATAAAATATTTGAAAATAAATAATCAAAATGAAACTTATGAATTAATAAATTCTAAACATACCCCTGATGTCGATGTTTTTATTGAAAAATATGAGAACTTGGTTATTGTCTGTCCACATGTTCCATTTAAAGTAACATTCCCTGACATTCAACATGGGTTTAGTTTTGGATTAAAATCTATATCCGTCATTAATGAAGATGATCATTGTCGATTAAAATTACCAAAATTTACAGATGATGGTGTTATGGAACAATTCGGGATAATTATAAGTTATGAAGAAAAAACAATATTTGAAAAATATTTTGAAGATAATTTACTCATAAACACATTATCTGAATTACAAGGACATTTAATGTCATTTATTCCGTCTCCGTTTAAAGAACTAAAAATTGAAAACAATGAATTGGTTAAAATAAAACTTGCAGATAACATTTCAAAAATATATTCTGACAACAATTTAATCAAAACCTTAGGATTAAATAAACAATAAAGTAATAAAGTTCCAAGATTATTACATCATCATCAACAAATGTTCATTTATTCAAATATTATTGAACCAATAACTGTTGGAGATGTTAGAGTTCCTCTATTAAAATCTATTTGGGTTAAAAACTATGAACAAGGAGAAATTGTACAATTAGAAATGAAGAATCCAATGTATTTACCAATTTCAACTTCAACTATAAACAACATTGAAATTAATATTCGCGATGATAGTGGAAAATTAATTAAATTTAGTAAAGATACCAAAACACATTTATCAATACATTTTAGAAAAATAAATGAATAAAGAATTTTAAATAAATCTACCGAGTAATAGTTGTTTTCTTACTCATCCAAATAATAAAGCTGATAAATTTAATGTTGAATTTCAAAATCCAATTTACTTGGAAGGTGAATGTCAAGTTGCTCTGACCGATTTCACTTTTGTATACAATAATTTTCCATTTTATAACAACTCAAATATTAAATATAGTAAGAGTACATTACATACAAGTTATGAATATTTTTACTATAACGATGCAAAGAATGAATATACAATTAGTCACGACTCTATATTTTATCTAGTATACATTGATGGAAATACTTTAAATATTAATTGTAAATATTTTCCATTTAAAATTTCATTTGAAAGTGTTGCAGAAGCTCAAAAATTAGGATTTAATAAAAAAGAAATAAATTTTATTGAAAACTTGAATCAAATTAAAATTCCTTCAAATAATCATAAAATAAAGTTTGATACAATTCGATTAACTATAAATTATTTTTACGATGTCGAGTATAGGGATAAATTCGAAGAAAATTTAATCATTACTAATTTATCACAAATAAATGATCAATTAATGACTTTTTATCCGCATCCATTTAAATCTTGCGAAATTGAACAAGGAAGATTAGTCACAATTGAATTGGAAGATGATGTCAGTAAAGTTAAATTTAGTAAATTCTTGGCTCAAAGTTTGGGATTAAATGAAGAATCATATTCAGAAAACGTTATTGTTGGATTACGTTTTCCAGAAATTTTGCAAAGTAATCAACAAAGGATGATCTATACAAATATCATTGAACCTATTCTTGTTGGTGAGGTTTTGATACCTCTATTGAAATGTGTATGGGTTGAAAAACATAAAAAGGATGATCTAGTTCAAATTATAGAGAAAAACCCAATATATTTGTCTGTATCATCAACATATATAAACAATATAGAAATCAATATTCGTGACGATAGTGGAAAATATATATTTGGTAAAGAAGATAAAACTTTTCTTACATTACATTTTTGTAAAATAAATGAGTAATCCTTGACATTGTAAATTTTTATAGTAGTAGTCAATCTGGTGGAGAATTACCATATTTTATAGGTAAACAATATGGAACCGGTTGGTTGAAAACAATAGGTAGATTTGCATTACCTATTCTTAGACGTATAGGCAATTTCGGTATGAAAATGGCAAATGACGTAATAAATAATAATTCTGATTTTTTACCTGCTTTAAAATCAAATGCAATATCTGAAATTAAAGAATCTTTACCTAGTGTTATGCAAACTTTACCTAGTGTTATTAATAAAGTAAGTGATGTATTTAATCATGAAAATGAACAAAAAGGAGGGACACTTAAACGTAGAAAGATTATTAAGAAACATATAAACAAAAGAATGAGAGGATTCGGAACTATATTTGAAAAATGATTAGTGCAAAATCTGAATTATGTCTTTTTGATAGACCATCCCCTCAAGCCGTGATTGAACATGGTTCATTTAAAGATATTTTCCCAATGAATTCAATAACTGATGCTGGTACCTCTTCCATTCAATTTTACATTAACGGATCACAAACAGAATATTTAGATTTGAACGATACTTTGTTATATATTCAGTTGAAAGTTGTAAATAGCTTAGGTGAAAATATTACACAAGAAGCTGACGTAACAGCAAACAATTTCTTTTTTCAAACTCTTTTTAAAGACGCTGAATTAGTTTTTAATTCTACTAAAATTGAAGGAGAAAATGATAGTTTTGCACACAAAGCCCTAATTGAAACTATTATAAATTATAATCAAGATACTAAACATACATCTTTAGGGGGATGGGTTACACTGAACATGATCTTATGCGAAAAACATGGATTGCAAAATCAAAAGCATCTTCATTATGTTCACCACTCCAATTTGATTTCTTTGATCAACCCAAATATTTGTTACCAGGTGTTAGTGTCCAAATTAAATTAACAAGAACAAATCCAGAAAAAAGTCTGACATGTACTAAATTTGTACCTAAAATAGTATTGCTAGATGCAAAATTAATGGTTAGAAGAGTTCGTGTTGAACCTTCTGTTTTAGCGGGTCATCAAATAGGTCTTGCTACAAGAAATGCAATTTATCCAATGCGAAGCAAAGAAGTTGTTGAATTTTCTTTACCTATTGGATCTTTTTCTTTTTATAAGGAACAAATATTTGGTGATAGACGATTACCTAATTTTATCCTTGTAACTTTTCAAGGAAATAAAAGATTTAGTGGTTCGTTTTTAGATACATTTACTATGTTTGATCACTTTAACGTTAAGTCAATAACTTTAAGTAAAGGAAGTGATTATCGTGAAAAATATAGTCAAGATTTTGAAAATGATAATTATAGTACAAGTTATATGCAAAGTATTGTTAGGAATATGGGATATCTTAATAAAAATTTAAATTGTGGTATCAGTATGTCAGATTTTAGAAATAAGTATCCATTCTTTACATTCGTATTGGCGCCAGATTTTGATCTTAATCAAAGTCAGTTACCACAAAGTGGAAATTTAAGATTAGATATAAAGTTTGGATCACCCCTAACTGAATCAGTTACTGTAATTGTATATGGAGTTTTTGAAAAGGAAATTCAAATTACTTCCAATCGAACAGTATTAGTTTGAACTATAAACCAGATTGAAATTTTTTAATTGTCAAGTATGAAGTAAGAAATTTTATTAATTATATATTTTTTAATTATTATTAGCTCTATTCAGATTGATTCTATTGGTAGAAAATTATTGGGAAAAGATTTTCTTGGAGTTTTCCCTCTAGATAAAATTCCATATATCGATGTTAACAAAGGTTTGATTGTAAATACTCAATCATCTAATCTCAGTGGCGAACATTGGCTTGCAATTTATGTGAAACCAAATAAAATAAATGTATTTGATCCAATGGGTTTCTATTATCCCCCAATATTAATTAATAAACTAGAATCAATGTTAATGCCAATTGAATACAATCGAATTCGTTATCAAAATCCGATGACAAAAACATGCGGACAGCATTGCTTAGCTTGGTTAAAAACAATGAAAAATAAATGAATTTATTGAATAAAGTTTCTTTTCAAAATTGTTTTTTAATTATAAATGTAATTAAAGATGAATTATGTAATACGTATTACTTTTAAAGGATTAAGTTCAGAGGATTATATGTATTTAAATGATTTTGTTGTTATGTAATTAAGTGTGTTTTATAAACTAAATTTTAATTGGTTGATCATGTAACTACTTACATGTTTGTTAATATATAACTGAATGCATTTTATAAAAAATTCACTTTTATCAAATACCAAACTTTAGTAAGTTTTTTATCATATTTTTAATTATTTTTATTTTTATTTTTAGAAAATGAAATCCATCAATAATATAATTAAAGATTTAAAATCTTTAATAAAAATTATCAACAAAAATGGTCAAAATATTAAAACTCCGCGTCGCAAAAATAAAACAGTAAAATGTAAGTACTATTAAATTTTTACTATCATATCATAATTATAAAATGATAATTAATTATATTTGAAATAAATTTAATATCAACATTTTATTAATTTAAGCATAATATAGTCAAAATAATATGATAAGAAACTAGGACGAATATAGTTAAATAAATTTTATTTAAATACATTTGGCTTCAATAATTTTCCAAATTGGTCGAATAGTCTGGTTTCCTTCTTTATATCCTTGAATTCTTATTTTAATCATAAAACGTTCATTTTCTTTTTTATTTTCATAATTACATTCTTTTTCACAATTCATAAAAGTGAATTGTTCATTAAAACTAATATCTTTGTTGATGGCTAGTAATAACTCTGTTATATTTTTTCGATCAATTTCTCCAATTTCACCAACTTTCATATTATATAGGCTTTGTTTCAATGTTGTTGGTTCCTATTAAAATTTATTAATAATATTACTTTTAATGAAAATACTTACTCTAAATGAATAGATGATTGGAAATTTTAAATATTCCATTGAATATTGTAAATACATTACTGGTGAATTTCTGCTTAAACTGATAGCATTTACGGAATTTTCCTCAAGAATTAACTTGACAGCTTATTTTCTAACCGAGGTTTCTATAAAAACAATTAATGAATAATTAAATAATATTAAAACCATTTACTTTTATTCATTTTATGATTTTAAACTATTTTAATCTACTTATATAAGATTTTCAAAATAAAGTTAACCAATCAAATTCATTTATTCATTGTGTGTGTAAAATCTATTTAAAGTTTATATATTAATGGTTTATTTTAATGATTTTTAATAATTTATTTTAATGATTTTATACTTATATATTTAAATTTTTCTTTTATTATAACAGATAACCTTTACCCAAATTTTTGCAATTCTCCACAACATGATGGAAATTGTGATTCGATTATGGAGAATTATTATTCTCATACCTATAATCACATCACCTATTTTATTTGCCCCACGTGTAAAACCACCCATAAAATAAATTATAGAGAGTTTTATTTAAACCATAAGGAACATTTAACACAGTTTAACTGTAAGCGAAAATATATTTTCAAATTACCATTGAGTGATAGTAATAATAATAATATTAATAATAATAATAATAATAATAATAATAATAATAATAATAATAATATTGCAAAAAAGAAAAGAAAAACAAATAATAATAATAATAATCCACGCTCTTCGAAAGTTCCTAAAATTATAGATACTATCATACTTTCTGACTCTGATGAATCAAAAATGTTTGATGATGTAATAATCATTTCTGATTCAGATGATGTTTTTCCTGTTGATATTCCTTCTGTTATTGTTAATCAATATGGTGGCTCGATAGCACCTATTGTTAATTTTGATTTAAATCAATCACATGCCATTGTTAGAATGGATGTTTCGAATTTAAATTTAAAGTTAATTACAGTACCCACACAGTTAATTAATAAATTAAACAATGTTACCAATTAAATGGGATCTGTTAAGATTCAATTTTGTATTGATGTTGAGTTGAAAAAGATGGAGAATTTCAATCTTTCATCATTTCAAACTCTGCCAGAATAATGAATGATTCATTTTTAGATGAAGGTGCTACTCTTCTTGACGAAAAAATAACATTAATTAATGATAAAGGTAGTAACTGGGTTATAAATAAAATAAAAGAAATTCATTTTGTTCTTACCAAGTTTTCACAAATAAGTGGTCATAGATTTATTCCAACACCATTATCATTATTAAATAAACATTGTACTGTAAATGTTGCTAATTCCGATAATTTATGCTTCATTTACAGTATTTTAGCTATTTTAAATCATTAAAATATAGGTAACCATCATAGAAATGAAACCTTTAGCTACAACACATCTGAGCTTGAATTTTCACCTTCGGATTTACCTATGAAACTTTGTGACATTCCAAAATTTGAAGCTAAAAATCCAAATCTTTCAATTAATGTTCTTACGTATGATGAAAATAATTTAATTAATGATTTTTCTAACCCTGAAGTTTTCAAACACCCTTATGTCGAAATAATTCATCGTTCTAAAGTTGTTGGGGGACAACCTATTAATTTAATTTTATTAGAAAGTCTTGATTCCTATCATTATATCGTTGTTACTAAATTAGATGGACTTTTAAATTATAGGAATCATTCTTTTACTGATACTAGAGTTCAAAGTATATGGTGCCATCGATGTCTAAATGGTTTTCGCAATATAATTTCATTAAATATACATAAAGGGTTGTGTGATAAAAATCAATTAGGCACAACTCTTTATACTTTACTTTTAAATAAAAACTTGGAATTTAAGAATTGGGCTAAAACTGTTACTCCTCCTTTCGTCCTTTACGCTGATTTTGAAGCTATCTTACCTTCAGATGACATACATTTTCAAATACATATGCCGATTTCAGCCGGTTTACTTTTAATTAACAATTTTACAGGTGAAAAATCATATAAGAGTTTCCTGGGTGATGATTGTGTAGTTAATTTTCTACAAAAAATAAATAATATTTCAATCAATACTGTTTCACCCTTTTATCAAAATAATTATAAAAAGAAAATAATATTAACAGACTCAGACATTCTGTCGTTTTCTTCAGCAACTTGTTGTTATTTATGTGATAAGATTTTATCAGTATCGGTTAAGGACCATGATCACTTTACTGGAAAATATTTGGGAGCAGCTTGTTCCAAATGTAATATTTCTCGACAAATAAGGTTTGAATTTCCAGTTGTTTTTCATAATTTGAGAGGTTATGATCTTCACCATATCCTCAAGTATGGTATGAGTGATTTTAAAACGTGGAAAATTAGTTGTATTCCTGTAACAAGTGAAAAGTTTCTTTCTTTCTCGGCAAGAATCAGTGGATTAACTGTAAAATTCATTTATTCTTGTCAATTTATTAGTATTTCATTAAGTAACGCAGTTAAAACATTGACCACTCTTCCTTTAATTCGTTCGGAATTTGTAGGTAGTATTATCGATACTAAAGGCATTTTCCCTTATAACTTTGCAACTTCTCAAGAAGTTTTAGAAACTACATATGAACTTCCACCGATTTGGGAAGATGTAACTGAAGCCGAATATAGTAAGGCTCAATCTATTTGGGAAGAAACCAATTGTAACTCTTTACTAGATTATATGATGGTTTACCTCAAACTAGATGTTTTTCTTTTGGCTGACTTTTTCCAACAATTTCGTTCAAAATCATTAGCTCATAACCGATTGGAACCACTTAACTTTTATGGAATTCCCGGTATGTCTTGGGCATCGGCTCTTATGACTCTTGACGAACCAATTGAACTTCTAACTGATATGGAGATGTATAATTTTTTCGAAGGGGGAATCCGTGGTGGATTAACATTTGTTAATAAACATCACGTAGTATCTGATGACAACACCGAACTGATTTACATTGACATCAATAATCTCTACAGTTGGGCTTTAAGTCAACCATTACCATATGGAAATTTTGAATGGGTTACTGATACTAATCAATTAAATAATTTAATTAGTTTTTTGATTAAGGATCTTGAATCACTATCATTTGCTGTCACATTTGAAGTAGATTTAGAAATCCCAACATTTCTTCATGATAAACTTAATGATTTTCCAGTAGCTGCTGAAAAGATGTGCGCTCCGGGTTCTAAGGTTGAGAAGTTAATGCTAGCGCATTATCCAAAGAAGAATTATGTTCTTCATTCTAAACTTTTGCAGCTTTTTGTTTCTTTACAAATTAAAATTACACATGTACATAGAGCCATTAAATATAACGGAAAAACCGTTGAAAATTTTAAAAAACGAATTAATTTAAGATAATGTAATTCTGCAAACAAATTAATTAATTATAGCTCAAAACCAACTTTTCGGAAATCATTTAAAATCGACAATGATTTGGTCTCTGTGTTATTAAATAAAGAATCGGTGTGTTTAGATCGACCGAGTTACATTGGACAAACTGTACTCGATTTATCTAAACTTAGGATGTATCAATTACAATATATATAGTTAGAAAAATATCGAAACGAATTCACTTGTGAAATTAATGTAGTTGCTGGGGACACCGATTCCTTTTTTCTGGAAATTAAGAATTGTAAGTTAGACATTCTTTTATCTGCTATGGTTCGTGATAATCTCCTCGATACTTTTAATTATGACCCAAAACATCCCTTGTATAGTAGAAACCTTGATTCTGTCATTGGAAAGTTCAAAGACGAGAATAAAGTACTTAAATACAAGGAGTGGGTGTTTCTTCGTCCAAAATGTTATAGCCTCTTGTCTGAAGTTGAAAGTATCAAAGCTAAGGGTATAACATTGAAGGGTACTGACTTAAAACATAAGTCATACCTAGATTGTTATAACAAAAACTTAATTTTTTCGGTACCACAAACTCGTATTACTAGTAAAAAACATCAATTATTTACAATTAAAAACAGTAAAACTACTTTAACAAATAAGGATGATAAAAGGGTTTGGGTGGGGAAAAATATAAGTGTAGCATATGGTCATTATAGAGGAGGTGATGTGGTTTTAGATCCAAAAGAATTTTCGGAATTTAATGAAGAATATGACGATTATGAAGAATTTTGAATGAATAAATTATTTGAAAATATTTTTTGTTTTTGTATATTTTTGTTGATGCTTATAATTATGTTTTTAAGTTAGTATACTTTTTTATTAATTATTAAAAAATGTCAAAAGGTAAATCATGTATATTTAAATATGTATTTTATTTTATTATTTAGTTTATCTCTTTGAAGTAATTTTAAAGAAAATCCAGGAACTTTATCCAAGAATTAAAAATACGTTGGATTATTGCGCACCAGAGTTTGTCGCAACAAAAATTTACCATTTTACAGGGATTAACATTGAAGAACTTCTCGAGATTCACTATGACAACGTTCAGGGATCTGGTGACCGATGTGTTGCAAATTGCATTGTTTGTAAAGATAGTATGAGAGTAACATGTTCAAATGGATGTCCATGTTGCCACGATTTCAAACGTGACCAAACAATCCATATGTTGTTGGCCGAAATGCGTAAAACATATTACTCTGATATTTTTGATTTGAAATAAAAATTAATCTTTTTTAATCTTTATTGTCAATAAAAATATTTGTATGGATTAAAAGTTATTTTTTACAATGAAAAATTATTATTAGACTTACAATTAAATTTTTAAAAAAAAATGTTAATAATAATAAAATAAAATAATAATAATATAAAATAAATAATTAATTAAATAAAAATAATAATATTAAATAAATAATTAAATGAAAATAAAAAATAATTATTTAATTCACTTCATTAAAACAAACACTTTAATTTAAAAATATAATTTAAAAATAAATAATTCACTTGATTAAAACAAACAATAAAATTTAATAATAATTAAAATATAAATAAATAATATTATTTACTTAAACAAACAATTAAAGTAAATTAAAATATAATTAAAATATAAATAAATATTATTTACTTAAACAAATAATTAAAGTAAATAAAAAATAAAAAATTCATGATTTGTAGTCGACAGGCGATTTGAGCCAATTTTATTTTTATGGGATTTTAAGTATGAAAAAATATTTAGGCTTTTTATTCGATATTTTTATGTTCTTTAATCAAGTTTGAGCCAATTTTATTAAAAAATACTACTCAGCACGACCAATCATAGGCGATTTAATCCAATTTTTATTTTTAGGCTTTTAAATCGATAAAAAATACTTAATCTTTTTTATCATGAATTAAAAATTTTTTAAAAATTTTAAATATAAACATTTAAACAAAAAATTATTTAAAAAAAAATTCATTCATTAAAACAAATAATTTTTAAAAAATTAACACCCATCTCCCCCATGAAAAAATTTTTGAGGGGGGGTCTCGGGATTTTTTCAAGCCAAATATCCACGGGGATTTTTTCAAGCCAAATATCCACGGGGCATAGTCCTCATATCCCTTTACTATCATGAAACGAAACATGACGTGTAAGCAAAATCTAATAAAGAATTGAGAAAAATTAAGTTAGCCGAGCTAAAATCCGAATTAAAATCTCAGCAGAAAATGTTTAGTTCTTCATTAGAACTAGCTTCTAATATTGTTAAAGCAAGCTACCTTGTCTCAATGTTAATTGCTAAGAAAATAAAACCATTTTCGGACGGAGAATTTGTAAAAGAATGTTTGGCAGCTGTTATAGAAGATGTTATGCCAGATAAACAAAGCATAAAATGATTTCAATCATTAGTTTGTCGCGTCAAACTATTTTTCGTCGCATTAATGATATTTCAGATGAAATAGTGGTGACTTTACGAGAGCGGATTCTACAATTCAAAGCATATTCTCTAGCTTTCGATGAAAGTATAGATATTTCAGATACATCACAACTTGCTGTATTTATTCTTGGAGTTAACGATTCTTTCGGAGCGACACAAGAAATTTTAAATCTTTTAAATTTAAAAGACACCACTAGAGGAGAGGATGTTTTTCACCCTTTAAAAAATGTTTATCCTGTAATTCTTTACATTTAGAAAAGCTTTCTGGGCTAACAACGAAGGGTGCGACTGCTATTACGATTGGTAAAAATAAAGGGACTGTAAAGTTGTTTATGGATGAACTTGAAGTTACATCTGTTAAACCCAGTGAAATATTTGTAATACACTGTTTTATACATCAGCAAAATGTATGTGCCCAGGTATTGTCCATGAACCATGTCATGGATGTGGTAATAAAAACAGTTAACTTTATTCGATCACATCCGCTTCAGCATCGCAAGTTCAAAGTATACCCCTTGACGAATTAAGTTCGGAATACGGCGATATTGTCTATTTTACCAAAGTTAGATGGTTGAGTCGCGGAACATGTTTAAAAAGATTTTTTGAATTACGGGTGGAAATAGAAAATTTTGTGGCTGAAGAGAGAAATCCAGTTTGAAATTTAAATGACGAAATGTGGTTGTTGGACCTGTGTTTCTTAGTAGATATGACCGAAAAAATTAACCAACTAAACAAGGAGTTACAGGGCAAGAAACTTAGAAATAACAATATTCACCATTTTCCGTTATTAATATAATTTAATAGCAGTCAAACTATTAATTTGGCAAAATACGCTGATGAAATTAGAAAACTTCCAGCTGAATTTACTCGTCGTTTCTCAGAACTTACAAAATATGAGAAAACATTTGAGATATTTTCTTCATCATTTCAAGTTGACGTTTTCACTGTTCCAGAAGCTTTACAGATGGAAATAATCAATTTGCAGTGTAACAATGAGTTGAAGCAGGTTCATAAAACGACATCAAAAATTGAGTTCTACAACACGTATATAACAGCAGAAAGGTATCCTAACTTAAGATTATTTGCTCAAAAAATTGTAAGCGCCTTCGGATCTACATATGTTTGTGAAGTCTTTTTTCAAAAATGAAATTTAATAAAAATAAATTTCGCGCTTCATTAACAGACGAAAACCTTGAAAACCAATTACGATGTGCAACTACCAAAATTGATGTAGATTTAAAAACATAGAGCGATCACAAAGAAAAGAAAATGTCCCATTAATAAATATCATACTTAAGTGTACTGAAATAATAACAATTAATGGTTCAATAAAAATGTTATTGAAACAATAAAAAAAATCTACTGTAAATATAAAAATAAATGTTTTTCTTGGAATAGTTCAAATAAATGCTTCAAAAAAATTTGGGGTTTTCATATAATATATAGCCCGCTGAGATAAAAAGGTTGACCCGCAAAGTGATTTGGGTAGGCCAGTCCTGATTTACACAGACGTTTGTGTTTTGGTTAAAAATTTTTGATGTAATTGTATTGGGACAATTGATTGCATCATCGATTATTATTTATCCCAATTATACATGTGCTGTAGACACACATATTGTCAGCCTTTCATAAAAAAATTCTTTAGAGATATTGTTATCTTACAATTTTGATTGATGAAATATTTAATTGAAAAAATTTATAAAAAAATTTTTAAATAAATTTTTAAAGGTTTTCATTTGCAAATAACAAAAAATAATTGTTATAACAATAAATAGATAATACAAAATAATAATAATATATAATAAATAGTAATATATAATAATAACAATAAAAAACAATAATAAATAACAATATACAACAATAAATATAACAATAATAAATATATAATAAATATGAATAAATAATAAAAAAATAATAATAAATAGATGATAAATAGTAATGACAAATAATAATAATAATAAATAGATAATAAAAAATATATATAATAAAAAATAATAAAAATAATAAATATATAATAAAAAATAATAATAAATAACAATAAATGATAATAATAATAGTAATAATAATAATGTTTTAATGCCAAACTAAGAAATATTAATAAAAAAAAAAAATTCCATTGACTTAAATAGAAACAATAACAAAGACAAAAATATTGTATTTCATATATGAAAATAAAAATAATAGATTTTCATAAAAATGTTTACTAGATAATTAGGGATATTAGTAGGTAATTGAAATTCATTTAATTGCTTTTAATTTCTCAGTTTCACTAAGTACGACTGTTTCATTCCGATATATGCTGATATATCTCACTGCAAGAAATGGTTAATAAAAATTTCTTGCGAGAAAAATCTTTATTTTCAGACAATATTTTTTACGATGATAAATATTCCATCCAAAAATAAATTTCATTTTGCGATAAATAATAATTAATTATTCAAAACAACATAGCCATCATCCAGGAAGCCTTATCTCACTCGCTGATTAGGAATTTCTAAAACTAAAACATTAAATAAAATTATTTTTAATTTAGGATATTAATCTAGCTGTTATTTAATATGAAAATAAACTTTAGTTATGAAAAAATTTTTGGTAATCCCAAAATAAATTTTCTATTTTAAATACTCAGATAATAAGAGTTAAAATTATTTAATCAAACCAGACAATTTAAGTTTAAAACAAAAATCGTAAATATTTTTTAAAATTGTAAATTTTTGCAAATCAAAACAAATAATTCAATAAGGACGTCTCCACAAAAAAAGCACTTTTGATCCCCCTTGTCCCTTTTCTCGAGCACCCCTGAAAAAATAGATATCCTTTACTTTCAGAAGAAATTTTAATAATTTATAAGCAAATAGGCTAAATTTAATTTCAACATTATATGTAGTAGTACACAATATTGATTGAAAAATATAGAAAAAACATACATACATAATTAAAATGATCAAATGGGAAAAATAGGGGAAACATGCCTCTTACTTATCATATATAGTTTATAAAAAAGATAATAGAAACATTTTACAAAAATCAATAATCCATTTCTAATATTTAAACGACCAATGTTGTTTGGGAAGTCATAAGCACTTGAACCCCCAGTTATTGTCCCCATTTGTCCCTTTTGCGAAGACCCCCTTCTTCCACCTTCAGAGGGGACGTCCTTAATGGATGTTCCCTAACATGTATTGATATATTTTTATGTCTTTGTTAACCATGCACATGTGTTGCATTTTTCTTTATTATGCTGCTACCAAGGAATCACCGTTTAATAATAATAATAATAATAATAATAATAATAATAATAATAATAATAATAATAATAATAATAATAATAATAATAATAATAATAATAATAATAATAATAATAATAATAATAATAATAATAATAAAAATAAAAATAAAAATAACACGTTTTATATAACACGGTTTCAAAAAAATAATTTAATAATTTACATGATTAATTTGTACGTTCCTGTAATGTGCACATGAAACTACATTTAAAGTCTATTACATTCGTCGAACATTTGAAAAAAATATTAGAAGACATTGATCAAGGTGAAAATTTTACACTTTAACAAGATTGGAAAAATTTTTCTATACCAAATTGTGCCTATATTGTTTTTGCATTCATTAAAGAAATAAAACAATCCACTTTAAATTCTTGCTGGAAAAAACTATGTCCAGAAGTAATGTCTGGAGAAAATGTTTTACCATCAATAGAAGATAAATACCAAAGGACAATAAACATTTGACGTAGTTTTGGTGAAGAAGGTTTTAATGACATGGATATTCCTGACATTCAATAAATATTGGAGGATCGTATGTTACTTTATGCATTTATTTTAATTCAAATTTTGGCGAATTTTTTGAATAAAAATGGTTTGAAAAATTTTTTTGAATAAATTTTTTCCATCCACAAAATATTCTTTTTCAATCACACTAATGTCAGGGGGTGAAGTGTGATTGAAAAATAATATTTTGTGGATGAAAAAAAATTAAATTCAAAAAATTCGCAAAAATTTGAATTAAAAAAATGCGCCAAAAAAATTCAAAAAATAATTTCAAAAAAATTTATCAAAAAAAGATGCGCACACAAAATTTTTTTGTTCGATGACTCATTGTGATCTCACTTTTATCTACTAATACTTGCTCGTGTCCGTCATCGCGAGCATCTCGATCTTTGGTAGAAAATTTTTAGAAGCATGAACAAACTGTATAATTAAATAAAGAAAAAAGAATTAAAAGAAAACTAGTTTAATTTCCAGATAACCGACAGCTGAGTATCTGTAGGCCTGAAAGAAAATGAATATAAAAAATTATACATTAGATTAATGTATAAGCGAAATTTCCTTTGATATGATACAAATAATAAGGATAAGGATTAGAGATGCCACCTCTCAAGATTTCGGCTTGAGAATCAAGATTTCAGAGTAAGTCTCAAGACTCAAGACTTTGAAACCGAATCTCAAGATTTTATAAATTTCGCATTTCGGGTATATTTCTTTCTGGGTAAAATAATTTTTACCGCGTAAGTTATTTTTTGACAATTCGATGAAAACAACGCAAAAACGTTGCCTGAAATATAAAAGATAGATAAGTTATTATGATTTCAAAGTTAAATAAATGTTTGAAGTTTTAAATTTTAAAGCTCAGAACGGCTAATTTTGTTGTACTTAGATTTAAGTTTTTTATATTATGTTTTGGGTATCGCAAAGTCACTGAATTTCGAATATTGTTTTTTATTATAATATTACGCTTATATTTCATTCGTTAGTTCATTGTATCGCTATTTTGTAAACTCTGAATTTGCAAAAAAGGTTGTTTTTTTAATTTTTGCTAATACTCAAATTTGGCCATTTTTCGTCCCCTGCTCCAATAAATATTTTTAATATTACATTGCTTATATCTTATAAGAAATAATATTTTACTTTTAAATAACATGTGATAATCGGAATCACAATAATGAATTTTGCATTTTAGTTTAGTCTCAAGATTTAGCACTCTGTTGAGGTGGCAGCCCTAATAAGGATAAGGATAAAAAAAAATGATAATGGTCATAATAGCTATGAAATCTAGCATCCTCTGCAACCAATAAATTTACAACAATCCCATTTATAAGTATTCATTAACTCATTAAACGGACATTAAATAACACCTCGGAAAACAAAACAAACCTATAATTTAAATAATCAAGGTTTAAAAAATAGCAATTGGACAATAAATTACACCTAATTCTAGACCCTGTTGCGGATGTGATTAGTGAGACAATCTTTCTGCATTGCTCTTTCTGCTTCATCACGATTCTCTGAATCAATGTGGACACAAGTGTGAGTTTTCATGTATTCCAAGGTATCATCCAGAGCTTCTCGATAAGCGATTATAATTTTAGCCGGTGCATTTTCTGTTGTAGAAATGCAGTCGCTTGACTTAATAATTCTCCGGCAAGAATAATTACACATGTTGTACCATCACCAACTTTTTCATCTTGTGTTCTGGAAATTTTAATCATTGGTTTTTCTGCTGGTTGTTCAACAGTAATTTCTCCTAAAATTGCATTTTCATCATTAGTCATTACAATGCCTTCAGTTGGACAAATTAACATTTTTAACATAGCTCGTGGACCTAAGCAGGTTTTAATAACATCTGCAACATGATTAACGGTTGCTATGTTCTGTTCTTGAACTTTTTTTACCTTGCACACGTCTAGCGTTTGAATTTAAAATCATTACAGACATTGAAGACATTCTCAGTTGATAAGTTAAATATTTTGAAATTAGACTAATTAAACCATTTATTTTTAAACTTTCGACAAAAAACTGACATCAAAACATCTAGTTAAAACAAGTCCACAGCCAAAGAAAAGAAAATATTAATTTTTAAAATTAAAAGTCCTTTTAACTTTTTCCGGCCATTTCTTTTAAATGTTTATTTATTACAAAATTAAATTAATATAAAAAATAATTTGTTTAAATTAAAAGTTAATTCATAATATTTTTAGTTGGTTTTGTGTGCCTGAAGATGACAGTTATACTGTCGAAATATATGGTACGACGAGTTTTTTATTGGCGTTATCTTTTAATTAATTATTATAATTATTACTTATTATTATAATTATTATTATTATGAATATTATTATTATTTATTATTATTATTATTATGAATATTATTATTATTACTTATTATTATTATTATTATTATTATTATTATTATTATTATTATTATTATTAATATTTTTACTAGTTATTATATAAAAATTGACTAACTAATAACAATAAATACAAACAAAAAATAAATATATTTAAAAATTTATAAAAACAAATAAAATCATGTCGGTTATCATAAGCTATTGATCGCGTTTCTTCATGCTGGGAACTCGTTATGGAAATATAATAAAAGTTATTATATATTTTCGAGATAGCAAATTATAAAAAGTTTTAAAAATAAAACTATAGAAAATTAATATTATAAAAAATGAAAACTGTAACAAGTTTTCAAAATAAAAAATGAAAATTGTAAAATGTTTTCCAAATATACTGAAAAAATTAAAAAATTTAACAAAATAATGTTTTTTAAAAATATTTATTATAATAAATCCGACAACAACACGTCGTCAATATCAATTTTTTCATCACTGTCCTCAAAACTGGGGCTCAAACTACCGAAAAGCGGCTTATCCAATGAATCTGATCTATCATCTATTACTTGGCCACTATCAATGTCAGCAACCCCAAAATAATGCCCAAATGCGATGCTGGTATTTTTCCCCACCCATAATAGCTTATCATCGTTATTACTCAAAGCGATTTTACTATTTCTAAAATTATACAACTTACGGTTCCGCGACCCTATCCTACTTTGAGGCACTGTAAATACTCCGTTCTTATTGTAGCAATTCAAATACAACTGATGTTTAATATCAGTCCCCAACAACTTCACCCCCTTAGCCCTCACTGTGTTGGATTTACTTAATAAACTATAGCACTTGGGTCTTACGAAAACCCATTCCTTATACCCGAGACCTTTACTCTCGTCTTAAAATTTACCTATTACAAAATCTAGTTTCCTCGAGTATAAGGGATGTGCCGGGTCGTAATTTGAGGTATCTAAAAGGTTGTCTCTTATCATTGCCGACAAAAGAATGTCAAGCTTACAGTGCTTAACCTCAAGGAAAAACGAATCTGTGTCGCCGGCAACGATATTAATATCACAGTTAAATTCAGATCTATATTTTGCCAATTCATTATATTGTAATTGGTACATCTACAGTTTAGACAGGTCTAGCACTGATTGGCCGATGTAGCTAGGCCTGTCTAAACATAAAGAGTCTTTGTTCAGATGAGCAGTAATCAAATCATTCACTATTTTAATGGACTTTCTGAAAGTCGGTTTTGAGGCATATATACAATCATCTTTTCAGCTGAATTGCATAGCCTCAAATTCATCCGTTTTTTCAAAATCTCAACGGACTTTCCATATAAACATATTATTATTATTTCAAGTTATTTTTATTATTATTAATATTATTATTATTTCAAGTTATTTTTATTATTATTAATATTATTATTATTACTAACTATTAAAAATTTCTAAGCACTAATATTAAAACAAATACTAATATTATTACAAACTAATAAAATTACTACTATTAAAGCACATAAATACTATTATTATTACTAACTATTAATACGAAATAAAACCAAAAACAAATCAAAAAACAAGTAAAACACAAAACATTTATTTTCGTAAAAGTTGGAGTTTACAAAGGTTTCTTACGTATTTGACGAGGCACCATTCGACGTACCACTGGTATTGGAAATTGCAGCAACTACAATCGCAAATGGGTATTCAGTTGCCATTTCCGTTTCGATCCTGTTGATTTTGTTGTTCATTATTTTTGTTCACTATCTCTGAAATCCATATTCTCGTCTCATTAAATATCAGCTCGGGAATCATTGATTTGCGGATAGTAATACTTCATTCTTCCGATTACCAGGGTTTCTTATTCTTCTAAATAAAATAATAATAAAAGAAAATAATTTTAAAAAATAATTTACCATAGCGAATGTTATTTGTAATCGGCTTTGTACTTCATTCTTCCGATTACCAGGGTTTCTTATTCTTCTAAATAAAATAATAATAAAAGAAAATAATTTTAAAAAGTAATTTATCATAGCGAATGTTATTTGTAATCGGCTTTGTATATAAATTTTCGATTTTTAAAATGAGATAAATTATATAAGTAAGTTGTTTTACTCAATCGTTAGCCAATCAGATATCGACCAATCCCATGATTTCATTGTGTATGCCTGTAACAATATTTTTGTACTCTAGATTTCGCAACCCTAATATGACTATTTTCCCAATAGCAAACACATTAACACACATTGGGCTTTTTTTAAAAGCATCAGTGCAGGAAATAATTCTGGCTCGAACATACAAAGACATTTTGTTGACATGTTGTATAGAGTGATAGAATGTCCCATATCCATGGTAACCGTAATTGACTGTATTTTAATATCCTTTATTCTATATTGTAATTTATTGACATCTAAAGGTTTCTTGCAACCCATAATTCTGCATTTGCCGGATTTGAAAAATATTATAGGGTATTTCCCACCCTTATTTACAATTTGCTGTGGTTTACCACTCGGAAACGTCATTTTTGATACATCAAAAGTTCCTTTATAATTTATATTTGATAACATAATTAAACAATAAAGAAATATTAATCTATATATATGATTTTTAGAAAGAGTTCATTAAATTATATAATATAATCAAAAAACTATAATTATACAAATTAATAATGGAATTAAGAAATGATGCAGTATGTCAAATCGTCGGCCCAAGTGGAAGTGGTAAAACTATGTTTGTGTGTAAATTACTGAAATCTAATTTATTTCAAACAAAATTCAACAAGATTTATTGGCATAGGGGTGCAGATGAAGAACATGGATTAACTCAAGATAATTTCTGTAAATTGAAAACATGAAAATAGTAAAGGGTTTCGATAAAAACTGGTCAAGTCGATTAGAGAAAGGTGATGTCATCATAATCGATGATTTGTATCAGGAAGCTAATAAAGAAAAGGATTTCAATAATTTATTCACAAAAATCAGTCGACATTTTGGTGTTACTGTGATTTTTATTACTCAAAATCTATTTTATCAGGGTCGAGCACATCGAACAAAAAATTTAAATTTTCAATATTTAGTTATTTTCAAGAATCCTAGAGATGCAATAGTCATTGATTTTCTTGCTCGACAAGCATACCCTAATAATTGTAATTTTCTTATCAATGCATTTCAAGATGCTACAAAATCACCACATCGATATATATTTCTTGATTTCAAACAACAATGCAATGATGATTTACGGGTAAAAACAGATATTTTCAATAAGGTGCTATCGTTTATAAACAAAGTTAAAAACATTAACATGCAAAAATGTTTAAAAAGTCCAGGCTTAAAAATGTCCGAAAACTTAGACAAAGTATTAAAAAGAAAATAAAGACGGAAAAAGTTCCACCAAAGACTAGTTATACACAATCTAAAAAACTAATAACCGAGAATTTTCCCGTAATGAATTTAGTTTCGAAAAACATTATTAAAAGGAGTAATAAAGAGTCAAAAAGTTAAAATTTTAAAAAATCAAAGGAGTTTCCCATATTTTAATGCATTGTTAAAGGCTTCGAGTATGAAAAGAATGTCTATTTTACAATCATTTCCAAATTTTGTTGTCGAAGATTTACTCAAAATTCTATTAAAAGTAGTCAGAGGTAAAATTAAAATCAGTAAATCTAAAAATCTAGTATTGAATAAACATAGTGAGCCTTTGTTATCGCTTGTAAATAATAAAAATCGTATGCAAATAAGAAAAATCATACATAAACAACAAGGCGGTTTTATCGGAGCAAAGCTACCATTAGCAATATCATTATTAGATGGATTACAATAAACGATGGATCAATCATTACCTAATGTTAAATTAAAATTTAAATCATCTTGCTGTAATGGAGAAGATTTGGACGAACCCAGAAGACGAAGCAGGTTTCGGTGGAGTGGCAAAGTAAAAGAAAAGAGTCCCAAAGTCGAAAAAGGAAACGCAAAAATGGTTGTCCGATAAGCTTGCGTACAATTTAAACAAACCAATGCGGAAAATATTTCCAACAAGAGATTATAAGACATTCGGTATTAATGATTTATGGCAAATGGATTTGATAGAAATGATACCGTATTCGAAGATTAACAAGGGTTATAAGTATATTTTAACGTGTATTGATGTTTTCAGTATTTTTGCACTTCCTATTCTTAAACGCATTGGTAGTTTTGGTATAAAAACATCTAAAAATGTGATAATGAATGAGCAGAAAATATTACCATCTCTGAAATCAAATTCAGTATCTGAGTTAGGGAAAGTTCTACCGGGTGTTGTAGGTATGATTCAAAAACAGGCACCGGCACCAGCACCAGCACCAGCTCAAAAACGTAAAAGACATCATAAACATCATATAAACAAACGACTAAAAGGACATGGAACTATGTTTCTAAAATGATTTGCGGTAAATCTGAATTGTGTTTACTTGATAGACCATCTCCCCAGGCAGTATTTGAAATGGGTGCCTTTGAAGAAGTATTTCCGATGAATTCTATAATGGATAAAAGAACTGATATTGAATTTTATATTAACGGTTCCCAAACTGAATATTTAGATTTGAACGATACATTGTTAACTGTTCAGATCAAAGTTGTAGATAAAGATAGAAAACCGTTGGGTGAACCTAGTGTTGTAATACCAAATAATTTCTTGTTTCATACACTTTTTAAAGACGCAGTTCTCGGATTTAATAATATCAAGATTGAGGGCGGTAACAGTACATATATTCACAAAGCTCTAATAGAAATTATAATAAATTACGATAGTGATACTAAAAATACATGTTTAACTCCTATGGGTTATGTTAGTTATGACGATAGGAAAAAGTGGATTAAGAGTTTGAAATTACTTACCATGTGCTCATCATTACAACTCGATTTTATGGATCAACCGAAATATTTACTCCCAGGTGTTAATTTACACATTAGATTGAAAAGATCAGAGTCGGCATTATCACTAACAAGTGATACAACAGCACCAATTACTCAATTAGTTGATGTAAAATTATTAGTGAGAAGAGTTCGTGTTGATCCCTCTATATTAGCCGGTCATCAAATGGGGCTTAATTCTAAGCATGCAATGTATCCATTGAAAACAAAGGAAATTGTTCAATTTGCTATTTCTAAAGGTGCAGCTTCTTTCTATAAGGAACAAATATTTGGAGATAGAAGAATGCCCAACTTTATATTGGTAACATTTCAAACTGAATCTCAATATAATGGATCATACCAAACATCGAGCTCAATTTTCAAAAACTTTGGTGTAACATCGCTAACTTTATCGAAAAATAGTGATTATAGAGAAACATATACTCAAGATTTCGATAATGATAATTATTGTGCTACATATATGCAGAGTATAGTGAGAAATATGGGTTATTTGGATAAAAACCTTTATTGTAGTACAATTCTTGATGATTTTAAAAGCGACATCCATTCTTTACATTTGTTTTGGCACCCGATTTTGATTTAAATCAAAGTCAATTACCTCAAAATGAAAATTTACGACTAGATATAAAGTATGTTAAAGCTACAGATGAACAGGTACATGTTGTAATATATGGCGTATTTGAAAATGAGGTTCAAATAACTGCAAATAGAACAGTGTTGGTTTGAATGGTATAAATGTATAAATAATTTATGAAAATTTGTAAGTAAGTTTTTTCATGTATTATTTATATTATTGATGTAGTTCTGTTCAGATCTATCGAATTGGAAAACAAATACTAGGACATAAATTTTTAGGGGTTTTTCCTCTTGATAAAATTCCATATTTACGTAATAATCAAGCCATAATCGTAAATACTCAATCGTCTCATCTCGGTGGAGAACATTGGTTAGCAATATATATGAAACCTAGCAAGATATTTTTATTTGATCCTATGGGTTTCTATTATCCGGCTTTAATGATTTCGAAACTGCAAACAATGGGTAAACCTATTGTGTAAAATAAAACTATGTTTCAAAAACCGTGGACCTTAACATGTGGCCAACATTGTTTAGCTTGGTTATTATCCAAGCGATTTGATGTTTAATGTTTTGTTATGTTTTATTATTATTATTATTATTATTATTATTATTATTATTATTATTATTATCATTATGTGTTTAATTAATATTGTGGGGTTATGGTTTGAATAGCCTTGACCCCAAATACAAATTTTCTTTGCCCCCAACAGTTACCCGTTGCTAAGCAACGGTGGAAATATAACCATTGGTTTTGAAATCGCCAAAGGTGAGCACTACGAAAGAACTACTCTGGCCCGACCTCAAGGTGGGTTCAACGCACTACCGTTGGAAGGTTCACGTGCGCTTTCTTTTCCTGGTCCCTCTCTGGTATAACTGACATTCTTGTCATTCAAACTTAGTCTCTGGCTTGTTTCAGAATCCTGGTTTATTAACTTCATCCTTTAATACCAATTGCATAAATAAAAGTGCTAATCATTAACATTTATTAAATAACAAGCTAATGTAATTATAAAAGAAGCCTCAATCCTTAGCCTGAGTGTCTCGTCGCTTGGCTCGTTCCGATTTTATTGTACGATGTTTGGGTGGTCAGTTCGCGGGCATCATTGCGGCCGTCGCGTCTCTGTAGGCCAATTGGGCCGGCACGAACAGTAATGGGTAGGTTACCGCGTTGCCTTCCTGGCACGCGGATAACGCAACCTCCAGACCGCGAATTTGAGTTTTCTGGTTTTGGTTGAGCTGTTTTTCTTAAGCCCAACCATTCTGTGCAGCGGCCATCTTTTGATAGAGCACTTTGACTTTCCTCGGCTCCTCCCAAGTAGCCTTAATCTGCAGAACTCCTTTGTCAGTTGTAGGATTTGTTCGTATAATTTCTTGTTCGTTCTCCGGACGTTGTCCAACTCGCACTGCAGGATCCGACAAGATTCCATATCTAAAAAAGAGGATTATCATTAAATAGTACGACTCTTTGCGAATATTATTTAATTCATTTATATTCTTGAGTCAGAGGATTTTAAAGTAGCGATTCACTAGGATCTTGAATTATAATTTTATAAGAATTGATAACGAGACTAAATATTTTATTTTCTATATCAAATTTTGTTGTTCGGCTCTCGGCGATACGCATTACTGTCCCGCCTTGGATGTTCTCGAGCATAAGGATGCTCGCGGTTGCTATCGGTCGGTTTTATTCTATCCTCATCTTACGGGGATGAATCTTCCGTGGGACTAACACATTGATTACCATAGCCCTCGCGTCTAGCCTATGGTCGTCGAGGTTAAATGAGGTGTTTTACGGAGGAGCGTATCCGTTTATACTGGGGATTCTCCCTGCCGCAATATCCTCGTTAACTTTAGCCAGATAACGCCTGTGCATTGGTCTAACGCTGATGCTCGTCGAGGCGAGCCAGGAGAAATTCAGCTTGTCCCCGGATTTTGCGGGCCGGATTGCGTCCAGGTTCCCGCTTTATAGCGACAAACGGGAGATCGACCTCCTCGGAATTCTGTTGCATGCCGAATCTAGATTCTTTTACAGGGGAGACGGTGTATCCCGCGTCCCACATGGCTTGGCGACATTTGTTAGCCGCATGTGCGGGGAATCGCACAGTGATTCTGGATGCATCGATCCACGAATTATCTAGAAAAATCTTAATCATTAACCAGTTCATTAGCAACTTTAGTTGGTTAATCTGATTAGCTACTCCCTGGTGTCATTGTACTACTTTTAAATAATTCATTGGTGAATGAAGCATTATATTTGTTAAAACAAGGCATGTCCATCAATCAATGTATCTGGTTTTAAGATGCTTGCTTTCTGGATGGGGAATCTACATTAAGAATCTGTATTGTCTCGTGATCTAGGTCTCGGACTTATAGAAAAGAAAATGAAAATTACCATCTCTGTTGGTAGTTTTTTGTTCCATTATGATTTCGTCGTCCTCGGTTTCTCGAAACCAGGCCGGGGCTTCATTTATCAAAAGTCTGGAATTGGATGACATATTTTGATCAGTGACTACAAGAAAAATGACGATGTCCAGTAGGTAAGCGGAATTTATATGTGTATGGGTGCCTTTCCATGTCAGTCCGTGGCGGTGTGTACATCAAATTTGGTTGCGCACTATTTCTGTCGCAAGTGGCATGCGGTTTCACTTTCGCTGGAACGAGTGGGTGGAATTCTGTCTGCCTATGTTGGTCGGTAGATATATTGTCGATCGATACCTGATAAATTTCAGGGCAAATTATCTTCGATCTGGTTAGTTATCTAAATAGATCATTTTTGTTTCCTTATTAGTTATTTGCTGATTTATCTGCAACATTATTTAATGGCAATTATTTTGGTGGCTCTTTGGTCATCATGGCTACCTTCCTCAACAATATTAGTCGATCTGAGTTAGACTATTCAATCGATGTTCATAGTAATTATCAACTCCTTATTAGATTTACTATGAATAATTATTATCTTTTAAGCTTCACCTCTTCGGTAAGTCGGAGTGGGGCTTACTTATTATTAGAATTACCTCAGTGGGACGAACTCCCGTGACATATCATCCATGGATCTCTTTTATGGTGGTTTTTGGTAGACACAAACGATTACGTTACGGCGTGAGAAGCTTCGACGCAATACAATCTTTCGGATAATTATGAAATTCCTTTAATTTTGTTCTTATTTTATGCTTCTTATTCATGTGTATTGCTTTATAAACCTAGTAAATGCATCTGTCCCTGTTGATTTTAGTCGTCAGCTTTTGGGTAAGAAATTTTAAATTGAGAGTTTGCGGTTCTATATCATGCTATATTATTGTTTTAATTCCAATATGTTAACACTAAAATAATCCATACATAAGTTTTATATGTAGTAAAGAATTATTACCAATTTTGGTAGTTTAATGCCTCCATTTTAATAACATAATTTACTAAATTTCATGACTAAGGGTAGATGTCGGGTCATTTGTTCGTTTTTTTTATAAGAATAAAATTAAAGAACCGAAAAGATAACTTTCATCGTAAGTTAACGGGAAGTTTGGTGGCATGATTATTATTTCTTTTAATTATTTAGCTGTTTCGTAATACTAAATGTAAATTTTAACTTTAGTAGATCAACAAAGTTGTGGGTATTCTACATTATAAACTGTGATTTTGTGGTTTAATATAACACAATTTGAGAACAGCAAACTGGATTTTAATTAGGATTAAACGATGTCTAATATTTTTATCTTTTACTATTACAAATTATTGGTATATCAACGACTTTTCAGCGTTAATAACCCGTCACCTTCCCTAAATTGACCTTAGGATAAATTGTGTCGATTTTAAGAGATTATGAGTGTTCACTGGACTACTCAGTGTTTTGATTTTGAGCCGATTTGTATCATCAAAAGTTAGATCGAGTTTTCGGGAAATAGGTGATGATGGAACACCCAAAAGACTTCCCTCTTCCCCCATTTTCACCTATAAGAGATAATATTGACGTTCCAGCTCCTGCGTTCTCACTCCGTAGCCTTCACGGGCACGAACTATTGACGGACTTACACCGCACTTACACAGTTCGGTTGGGGTATGTTGATTTTACTGTCTTGTGGTGGTGTATCGGCTGTGAGCCGGAAAAATTTCGACATAATTCTTTTTGTTTGAAGTTTTATTTGAACATAATTGGCATCATCCATCAGCAAATTTCATTACAAAACCTTTCCCCACGCCGACGCCCAAAAAGAGCTCATTCGAGATTGTTTGTGCGCGACGTGGAGAAAGTTTTCGGATACTCATTCACCTACATCGTAAAATAGTAGAAATGAGTTTCACTAAATTAATTGTTCTGTAAGACGAGTGTCCAAGTTTTTTGTTACAAAAACTGATTAAAATTCTGTGAAAATGAATCGGTATATATACCTATTGTACGACCCTAACCTTGCGTGTTAAATTTGATGTGGTAAAACAAAATTTGACCTTGTGATTTTCTTGTATATTCTAATTCTAATTTTATTATTTTCGTGATTTAATTTGACAATTTATATTTTAATTATTTCTTTCTCGTATTTTAGTATGGTTAATTGATGTTTTATGGGTCTGATTTTTAATTTGCATGTTGTGTTTGCGTGCTATTACCGACTCATTTAAACAAAATTGTGTGCTGGCCCAACAATATTTACTGTAAAATCCTGAGTATAAGCTGCAGCTAATACGTACAAAAAGGCAACATTTTTGAATTGCAGCTAATATGATTTGCAGCTTATACAACTAAAAAACAATTAAAATTGAAGATAAGATTATTTATTTAAATTTTCAACATCACACTCCTCAAAACCATCACACTTTTCATTGTCAATAAAAGTGAAATTTTCTAGTAATTCTACAATGTTTGGATCAGACTCGTTCACATTCATTTCATTTTTTTCAATTTCAAGAACATTGTCGTCTTCACCGAATGCAACACGAAAACCATTCAAAATGGTGGAAACGTTAACATCTTCCCAAGAGGAAACAATCCATTCGAAAATAGTATTCCAGTCAGCTGCTTTCATATTTCCGGACTTAGTATGTTTGATGTTTTCATAATCTTTAATGATCCAATCCTTCCACTTCTTGCGCAATTTTGACTTGAACGAACGGTTAACAGTAAGATCTAATGGCTGCACCTTTGATGTCAATCCGGCAGGTATGAAAGCTACTTTGGATTCCTTCTTAATTTTATTAAGTGTAGTACTGACAAGATGTGAGCGATGCATATCAAATAAAAGCAATGATAGTACTTTTGGATCCTGGTTCCAAGGTGTCTTTGGAGGCAATGTAATTCGACTCTTCTATACTTTCTTGAGTCACATCTCAAGAGTTTCATGATTCATCCAACCAGTTCCATTGGCTGCGATAACAAGCTTTGATTCAGGAATGAAAGTCTTTGGATGTTTCTTTGTGCCCAAAATAACAAAAGGCGGAAGTTTAGTACCATCTTTGAGAACACATAGATTGAAGGTAAATCGTTTTTTCTCATGTCCTATAGTTTTAATTCGGACCTTATTGGCACCTTTTGTCTCAACTGTGTACCCTAAAGGCATGTTACATTGAACGGAAACTTCATCAAAATTACCGATTTGATTATCGGGCAAATCCTTTTTTAAATCTGCGATGGTGCTTCTAAACCTGGCCATTTGAAATTCCCACTCTTTCGGTAATTGTTGCTTCGTGGTAGTCCGTCGAACACAAATATTCTTGCGTTTCATGAAATTATCAGTCCATTGAGAGCTTGCGGCAAATCCTTCAATTTTCATCTCTTTGGCAATTACTTGTGCCTGTAAACGAATTCGAACAACCAACACTTGAAGTTCTCGTTCACGTTGAATAGGATCCGATCCATTCGTGTAATTTCGTTTCCAATTCCGGATATCTAGCGTTACCACGCAAAGATCTTCGATTTGGATTCATTGCTTTGATAACAGACTCTTGGGCAATCCATCGTAGAATAACAGTTTCATTAATATCATATCGTCTTGCAACCTCCCGTATGTTTCCTAACTGAAGAGCTAATTCAATAATTTATTTTTTCTTTGCTGAACTAAAAGATCTTCGTTTTTTCTTTTGTTTTTGTTCAGAATCGTTATCCATTTTAATCAAGAATTCAAAACAGTGCAATAAAAATGTAAACAATATAAACGATTAAAACAAAATGGTTATTGTCACGGTGAAATTTGTTTTTTATCGATAGGTTGCTGATTTTAAAATCATGTGTTTTCGACGCAAATATTGCAGCTAATACGTGCTGCGATTTAAACGACTAAAAAATACATTTTTATAAAAATGTCATCTGCAGCTAATACGCGCTGCAGCTTATACTCGGGATTTTACAATAATTAATTTTAACAAAGCAAGTGCATGATAAGTGCGTGATTTACAAAGACACTGCATGATCATCACAATATTTACAAAGACAGTGCATGATAAGTGTGTGATTAGTAACAAGGAACACATGCAGACTGTATGTAATTTACAATGAAATCACATATATACTTTTGTTTGTATGTGAATTACAAATAAAACACATACATACATGCCTACACAGTATAGGCTGCATGCCTAAAAATCTCTCACCTATATGTGTGTATTGCTAAAATTTGATTGGCTAAATCCTGAAAATTTGATTCTGTATAAACATTGACAATTTCCAAATTCGTCACAATTATTTCAAAAATTCGCAATATTCCAAATGAACAATAATATTTTAGGAAACCTTTTAACGTCTGAAACCGGTAAGGATTTTTATTTTTATTCTATTATTTTTTATTTTAAATTGGTTTTTAATAACCGAATATCAGGACCAGCTAGATGAAGTTGCCATTATCGAGGATGAAACAGATAAACTTTAAATAAATTTTGGTTTATTTAATAATAATTATTTTAGAAAATGAAGTTATCATTATCGAAGATAGCGAAAATGAAGTGATTACAATCGAAGATGATGAAAATGAAATTATTATTATTGAAGATAGTGAAAAGGAAGTTATTATTATCAATGATGATCTCGATTAATTTTAATTTTATTTTTTCTATATAATAAAAAACGTTTTAGATACTACAGTAGATTTAGATGCAATCGTTCCTGATGATGCCACCGTTTCTAATGATGCCCCCATTTCTGGGAAAGATATGAATGCCCTCTCTTCTATAGAGGATTATGACTCTTCGGATTTAGGGGATAAACGTTAGTTTACTATTTATTTTTATTTATTTTATAAAAAATTAAGTTAATGATATTTGAAGTATTATTATAATAATACATTAAATATCATTAATTTATAATAAGTTAAAATTATAAAGAAATAAATCTATTGATATTATATATAGAATTGAAATATTACCATAATTATTAACATATATTATTTATTCTAAAGGAAGTTTTTATTATAGATATTGATTTTACAATAATAGTTAGTGAATTATAGTCTTTTATTAGATACTTTATATAGGAATTATTTGGGTTATAAAATAATATTGTCAGGGATAGGCTCATAGCCTTAAAATCATTGTCAGATTGACGTCACTAAACGATGACGTGGAAAATAATAAAATGACGTTTTAGTAACGCCACAAGAAAAATTACTATAAATAAATTATAGTAATTTAATATGTAAATACGTCATCAAGATATTACTAAATTTGGATTCTTGATGACGTAAATCTAATATAGTAATTTTATTATGACGTAAATTTAAACTTTTAATATTAATCATAAACTTTTAATATAATAGGGTAACATTTTAGTTTTAGGGGCTGATAAGAAAAACTGTAAAATAGAAAATATAGATTATTTGGGAATAATATTGTTCAAATATATCAAGAAAAGAACATTGCAAATTGTTTATTTGAAGCAAATTGATTTAAGAAAACAAGCAGTAATTGAAAGTAAACATTATTGTAGCTCAAGAGAACAATCTAATTCGATCCAAATTGAAAACAAATATTCAAATCAATCTAACTCAAATTTATTTATCATAACGGCCTATAATTCAAATCAAATATTATTATATCGAGAAGTCCATTCAACCCAAACAAACAACAGTTTTTCAAAGGTCTATATAAATCAATCGTTTTAAGAGGAAAAGGTAGTCGAAAAAATATCGGGGATTTGGATACTAATTATCCAGAGGAAATTTGTACGTTTTATTTAATAAATTTAAAAAAAAGTTATTTTTTTAAAGCGGATTCCTTAATCCGGCTTCTAATTAATTTAACTAATTTAGAACGCCATGATTTATTTTTAAATGCATCTGCAAATAAAAAGCTGTAGAGGCCTCCATCAGCTGTTATAAAAAAATTTACTTGGATAAAAAACAAAAGGCTGTTCAAATAACTCTGAATAATTTTATAATAAAACAATCAAAAGAGAAGCAAACGCCAAATCCTGAACCAACGTATGAATTAGAATCTGAATAAATTCTATAAATTTTTGTTGTTTCATTATTTTACATTATTTTAAAATTCTATTAATGTTTGCATTAGTTTTTGGTTTAATAAAACTTATTAAATAATAGTTAATCTATTCATACCTATTTTTTATTTAAATATGTACCAATATAACTAATTTTTTTTTAAAAAACATGGATTTCAGATTTTATCGGAACCTATTATATAAAAACAGGTACAAATGTATACAAAATTAAAATTCGAATTGCGGTGTTTCGAGATGCGTCGCGATTTATTGTAACGCATTAACGACGCAACTCGAGACTCTAGTGTATTATTAGATACTTTATATAGGAATTATTTATTTTAATTTATAGTTTATTATTTTTAATAGGCACTTTTTATCCGAGGTATTGCACCTCATCTTTACAACACGGCGAAAGATGCCATAAAGACATGAAAAAATATTACGGACATAGATTTATTGGCATTGACTTTTTTATAGGTGCCATATGCAAAATTTCCCAGAGCGTTAAATATAAAGAATTTTATAGGGAACTTGCAATTCATTTAAATTCCTTTAAGTCTAATAAAATTAAACTTTTTTTAAGAAAATTAATAAAAATAATATAGATATTTTGAATATAATTCAAAATAAACCAAAAACTTAATCGAATAAATCGAATAAAAGGCCTGCTGAAAATATTAATATTCCTAATAAAATGATTAAAAAGAAGTCATCGAAATCAGTGATGATGATGACTCTATTGTAAATATTATAAATAATGTAAATAATGATATTATACCTATCATAAATAATGAAAATATTATTATAAATAATGTAAATATTATACCTAATATAAACAATGAAAATATTATCAATAATATAAATAATGATATTATACCTATTATAAATAATGATATTATACAATTCGGAGGTTCTTCAATAGAATGAGCCGAAAATATCGGTAAATTTAAATGACGCTATCAAAACTTTACGTTTTGATATATCTGATGCGCAACTAATTAAAATAACTTTAACTGAGCGAATCAATAATAAATTAATTTTTGAAATAAATAAAATGGGGAGCGTTAAAATTTAATTCGCAATATTAATTAAATTTGAAAAAGATGGTGAGATCCGTGACAATTATTTTTCGAATAGTGCGGAGACCTTTTCGGACAACTTTATAAGCGAAGGGGTTAATAGACTTAATAAAAAAATAGAACAATTTACTATTTAGGCAATGGATGGTGTGTTATTAATATTATGGAAATACATTTTATTCTAACTAAATATGCTCCCATTAGTCGTCTGTCCGGGCATAAATACACTAAAACCCCTTCTGCATTGAAAAATAAAGGAGCTATAGTAAATATAAAAATAATGATGAGAAATGCTTCCTTTACTCCATTCTTTATTTATTAAAGAAAGATATAATTGCTGAAAATCCCCAAAGAGTTTCCAAATATATAGAGATTTTAGATGAGTTAGAATATGATGAGGTCACGGATTGTCCCATGAAACTTTGCAACATCGCAAAGTTTGAAAAGAAAAATTCTAATTTAAAGTTAGCAATTAATGTGTTTTGGTACACACCAACTGTAATAATTGATGAGGTTCCAGATAATGATGTCTTTCACAATCCTCATTTAAGTTTAATACTTAGAACCAAAGTCACTGACGGAAACCCAATTTATTTATTATAGCTTGAAAATAAGGACAGATATCAAAACCCTGACTATAATATACAAATTAGATGCCGTTGGTGTCCGCATTGCCTTAATGGGTTTCGATTAGATAATGCATTCAATACACATGTTGCCTTATGTGCCAAAAATCACACTGGCACAACCCTTTTCACATTACCCGAAAATAAAAACTTAGAGCTCCTAAATTATTCTAAACATATCACCCCACCTTTTGTGATTTATGCCGATTTTGAATCGGTTTTACCTCCCGATAATAGACATCATCAAACCAATATGCCTATTGCAGCAGGCCTTTTATTAAATAATAATTATAACAACACAAAATCGTATTCGTATTTTTATGGTCTCGATTTCATTCCTGATTTTCTTAAGAAAATTGAGGAAATTGCTACTGAAATTTTTATTCCGTATTATGATTTGGAAGGTGATAAATCGATAGGGCCTATGACTTTCAATGAGGAGCGACCGTTTAAATCTTGTCGAATCTGTTATTTATGTAAAAAACCTATTGTAATTCCGGTTAGAGATAATTGCCATTTTACAGGTAATTATCTAGGGGCAGCTTGACGAAAATGTAATATAGCTCGTAGAATTTATCGCTTACTACCTATCGTTTTTCATAATTTAAGAGGGTATGACCTTCACCATATTTTATAATACGGTCTCGATCGCTTTCCGTCATGAATTTAGACATCATACCTACCTCTACAGAAAAATTTATTTCATTAATTGTTCACATTAACAAATTGGCTGTTCGCTTTATCGACAGTATGCAATTTGTTAATTGTTCGTTACCTAAGGCTGTGAAAACACTAACTTCCCTTCCATTGACTTCGTCTGTCTTTTAAGGTTCTATAGTTGACTGTAAAGGTATCTTTCCGTATAATTTCGCTATTTCTGAGGAAGTTCTCGAGACTAGTTATGAGTTGCCTCCAATTTGGGAGGGGGTAAGTGAAGATGAGTACGATAGGGCACAACTAATCTGGACGCAGCAAAACTGTAGGACTTTGCGTGATTATATGTTAATTTACCTTAAACTTGACAGATTCCTCCTTGCGGACTATTTTCAACAATTCTGTGCCAAGGTTATTGTTTACAATGGTCTTGAACCTCTAAATTTTTATTGAATTCCGGGGATGTCATGGGCCTCAGCGCTTATGACATTAACGGAATCCATTGAACTTTTACAGGACATGGAAATGTTCAATTTTTACGAAGGCGGAATACGGGGTGGGTTAACATTTGTTAACAAACATTACATTGCTGCTTCAGAGAATACAGAATTATTCTACAAAGATATAAATAATCTGTATGGTTGGGCTCTTAGCCAAAGTCTTCCTTACGCTGATTTTACTTGGATGTATGATGGTTTGGATGAGGTGTTGAGTGAATGTGCGAATGTTGTGGATATTGAAATCCTTCCATATGGATATGCTATGGAAGTTGATATCGAGATTCCAGATTATTTACATGATTTTGGAAAAGATGTGCCCACCAAACTCAAAAGTTGAGAAGTTAATGCTCACGCATTATCCTAAGAAGAACTATGTTCTTCATTGGAGGGTTCTCAGGCTTTATCTTTCTCTCGGGGCTAAGGTTGTATACATACATAGAGCTATTAAATACAAACAAGTTCCTATTTTTAAAAATTATATTGATAAAAACACTAACTTGCCTGCAAATGCAGTTAGTGAATTATATAAAGATTTATTTAAATTGTATACCAATAGTTTGTATGATAAATCCGTTGAGAACCTTAAAAAGCGGATGAATTTGCGACTATGTAATTCAGCTGAAAAGTTAATTACATATTCTTCGAAACCGGCATTTGGAAAAACAATAGAGATTACTGATGATATTTTCGCCGCTCATCTTAATAAGGACTCAATATGTTTGGATAGGCATAGTTATATTGGTCAATCAGTTCTAGATCTATCCAAACTACGGATGTACCAGTTACGGTATATTGAATTACAAAAATATCGTGATATTTATAACTGTGATATTAATTAAGTAGCGGGTGATACCAATAGTTTCTTTTTAGAAATAAAAAATTTAAAATTAGATATATTATTACCAGCGATGATTTCAGATAACCTATTAGACATAGTAGTTATGATTCTTCTCATCCTTTATATTCTAGGCGACTTGACTCAGTTATATGCAAGTTCAAGGATAAGAGTAAAGGGTTAGGATATAGTGAGTGGGTTTTCTTGCACCCTAAATGTTAAAGCCTGCTAGGGAATAAGTCAATAATGCGAGCTAAGGGTGTAAAATTACCGGGTACCGACATTAAACATCAATCGTATTTACATTGTTATAATAACAATACTATTATGTCGGTACCTCAAACTAGAATAGAGACCCGAAATCATCAGCTGTTTACTTTTAAAAATTCAAAAATTGCATTAAATAATGATGACGATAAGAGAGCTTGGTTAGGGAAAAACTCAAGTTTTACATATGGTCATTATAGAGGGGTTGATGTCCTTGATGTTGGCGGTAATATAATAATGCCTGAAGCCGATCCTGCAGTTCACAATCAACCATTTGATGAAATATTTGAGAATATCATTGATATTTATTGACAAATTTTTGTAAATATTTGAAAAATAAAAAATTGTGAAAATATTTTGTCTTAGTTTAAAAATTATCATTATTACTATTTTTAGATTTATTTATTATATATCGAGTTTTTAAGATAGATTTATTTTTTAATATAATAGTTTGTAGTGAGCATGCAGATATTATAAAAAAATTATTTGGGTTATAAAATAATATTAATAAGATTTATTTTTAATATAATAGTTTGCAGTGAGCATGCAGATATTAGTTAGAAATTATTTGGGTTATAAAACAATATTAATATTAATAATAAATCCTTTTACCAATAATAATAATAATAATAATAATAATAATAATAATAATAATAATAATAAAACTTAATAATAATAGTAATAATAAATAAAAACTTTTAATAAAAACTTGTAACAATAAAAATAATATTAATAATAATAAAAACTTTTAACAAAACTTGTAATAATAATAATATTAATAATATTAATAAAAACTTGTAACACTAATAATAACAATAATAATAATAATTTTAAAAAAATAAAACTTGTAATAATAAAAATAATAATAATAATAATAATAATAATAATAATAGTAATAGTAATAAAAATTAAAAAATATTAATAATTAAAACACTACTTAAAAAATAAGTATTTTAAATTAAAATTTTTTTTTTTAATATTATGACTGAGAAATTTTGAATGACCTTGAAAAATATGATGAGCCATCCAATGGCCTTGAGTGGGTCATGGTCTTTGTTTAAATTACCTTGAAAACTTTTTGATGACTCGTCTTTGTTTCAATGACCTTGGATGAGTCATGGTCTTTGACTCAGAAAATTTTTACTTTTAGACTTAGAAAAATTTTCACCCGGGAGGGGAGGGTTGTGCTGGATGTGACACATCCCACTAATCAGGTCTATCGAATTTGGAAACAAATACTGGGACATGAATTTTTAGGGGTTTTTCCTCTTGATAAAATTCCATATTTATGTAATAATCAGGCTATAATCGTCAATACTCAATCGTCTCATCTCGGTAGAAAACATTGGTTAGCAATATATATGAAACCTAGCAAGATATTTGTCTTTGATCCTATGGGTTTGATCCATGGACCTTAGCATGTGGTCAACACTGTTTAGCTTGGTTATTATCCAAACGATTTGATGTTTAATAAATGTATTAATGTTGTGTTTTATTATTTTATTATTATGTATTGTATTATTTATTATTATTTGTTTAATTAATATTTAATTAATGTTAACAAAGCCAGTGCTAATGCGTGATTTACAAAGACACTACATGATCATCACATGATTTACAAAGACAGTGCAACAAGGAATACATGCATACACACTCAAGACTGTATGTAATTTACAAAGAAAACATATACATACTTTTGATTGTATGTGATTTACAAAGAACACATGCATACACAGTATATGCTTTAAAGAAATATTATTATCTGCTTTTTATGAATTGAAATATTATTTTACGATATGCTTTTATGAAATATTTGAAAAGATATTATTTTACAATATCTACTGAAATATTCACATCGCTAACAATTTTATCATAATTTATATATTATATAAAAACTATTGCCAATCTGCAATTGGGCATAACTCTAAATGCCATAAGACTATGGAACGTTACTATGGTCATTATTTGCCCTAAATGCGAAACTACCCAAGATATTAAATATTTAGAGTTTTATAAGGAAAACTCTACCTATTTAAATCAATTTAAAATTAATAAAATAACAATATTTCAAATGATTAATGCGAAAAATGTTAATAATAATAATAATAATAATAATAATAATAATAATAATAATAATAATAATAATAATAATAATAATAATAATAATAATAATAATAATAATAATAATAATACAAATAAAAACAATACAAATAAAAATAATAAAAACATAAATAATAATACCAATAATAATAATACAAATATTAATACCATAAATAATATCAAAAATAATAAAAAATCAAAAAGATCTGTTGATAAAATCGTGCCGTGTATCCCTGCTAAAATTAAAAAAATCGAAACTATTGTTATTAGTGATGACGAATCTGAAAATATTCAAATATGGGGTTCGGTAAATAACGAAATAAATATAAACGATGAACCTGAAATAAAGGTTAACTTAAGGGGTTCCCGTAAAAATATTCAATTTGATTTAAAAACCAAAACCTTTTTCAAATCGCCCTAACAGATAATCTTATAAATAAATTAAAAAATGAAATAGAGAAAATGGGATCTGTAAAAGTCCAGTTTACAGCTCTCATTCAATTCGTAAAAGATGGTGAAATAAAAAATAATTTCTTTTCTAATAGCGGAGTGTCTTCTCCGATAGTTTTCTTACTGATGGGGTGAGTCGATTAAATGAGAACATCGAAAAGTTTACTTATTTGGGAAGTCGGTGGCGCGTAGTTAAGATTCGTGAAATCGATTTTATTTTAACCACATTATCATTTAAGTCGATTAGCTAGACAAGTTTTATCCATACACCTGACTCTCTAGTAGTTAAGGCAATTGTAAATGTTCAAAACACAGATTATTCGTGTTTTGTACATAGTGTTTTAGCGATTTTAAAGGGCGATATAATTTTAAAACATAGGGAGCGTGTTTCTTCTTACACAACTTTTATGGACGAGTTAAATTACGATCCAATTACTGATTGTCCAATGAGACTCTGTAACATCCCGAAATTTGAGAGAAACAATAGAGAGTTAAAATTGGCAATCAATGTTTTTGAATATAAGACCACCCCTTCAAATCAATTGAATGATATTGATTACGTACCCCACCATCCTCACCTCATCTTAATTCACCAAACAAAGGTTATCGGCGGTAATCCAATTAATCCTTTATTATTAAAGGACGGTGATAATTATCATTATACCGCCATTTTTAATTCGAATAAACTTATGAATTGCCATTTTAGTAGTGAATGTAACACCAGAATTCGCGTAAAATGTTGTCCCGGTTGTTTAAATGGTTTTAATTTTGATAAAACATTTAAGTCACATGTTGATTTGTGCGCTAAAAATGAAAAAGGAACAACCCTAAACACGCTTCCTGAAAATAAAAACTATTCTAAAATGATTACCCTAGCCATACATAATTTATGCGGATTTTAAGGCTGTTTTGACGAAAGACAAAACATCACCAAATACACATGCCGATATCAGCAGGCTTATTATTAATTAATAATTATCCAAACCCAACTCAGTATTTCAATTTTATAGGCTTGGAATGTGTTTTGGAATTTTTAAAGTAGAGAAAATTGCTGTCACAATTGTCCTACCGTATTATGAAAATCATGGTAAAAATCCTATGAATGATCTTCAAACGAGGAACAGCAGTTCATCGCATGTAGAACTTGCTATCATTGTAAAAATTTTATTAGAAATAAGGTTAAAGACCATGATCATTTTACAGGTCAGTATCTTGGTGCTGCCTGTCTTAACTGTAATATTAATAGGAGAATAAGTAAGCAGTTACCCATTGTCTTTCATAATTTGAGAGGGTATGACCTTCATCACATTTTAAAGTATGGTTTGAATGAATTTTCATCTTGGAAATTAAATATGATTCCTACCACCACTGAGAAATTCATCTCATTGTAAATATAAAGAAATTAGCTGTTAGATTTATAGATAGTATGCAATTTGTAAATTTCTCTTAAGCTAAGGCTGTGAGAACTCTAACTGATCTATCTTTAACTTCTGCTTTTGATGATCTTACTGTTAAGACAAAGCGTATCGACTTACGAACTACCTCCAACATGGGATTCTGTATATGATGATGAATACGCTACCACCCAACTAATTTGGACACAGCAAAATTGCACTACAATGTTAGACTATATATTAACTTACTAAAGTTAGACGTATTCCTCCTTGCAGATTATTTTCAGCAATTTCGCGCAAAGGTTATTGCTTACAACCGTTTAGAACCTCTGAATTTTTATGGAATTCCTGGTATGTCATGGGCGTCCGCTCTCGTGACATTAAAGAAACCCATAGAACTTCTGCAGGATATGGAAATGTTTAATTTCTATGAGGGAGAAATACGGGGTGGGTTAACATTTGTTAACAAACATTATGTTGCAACTTCTGAAGATACCGAACTCTTTATATTGATATTAATAATTTATATGGTTCCGTATGGTGATTTTGTTTGGGTGCATGAAAATCTGAATGATGTACTGAGTGAATGTGTGAATGCGAATATTGAATTCCTTCCGTATGGCTATACAAGGAAGTTGACATCATTATACCTGATCGTGTGCATCAGTATTTGAATGACTTTCTGCTTGCTCCGGAAAAAATATGACCGCACAATTCAAAAGTTGAGAAGTTAATGCTCACGCATCACAGTAAGAAGAACCATGTTCTTTACTGGAGACTTCTCAAGCTGCAGAAGTTGAGTGTATCCATAGAGCAATTAAATTTAAACAGGCACCTATTTCTAAAGATTATATTCAGAGAAATACAGATTTACGCTAAAACTCAAAGTGCGACCTTCATAGAGATTTATATAAATTATTTAGTAATAGCTTATATGGAAAGTCCGTTGAGATTTTGAAAAAACGGATGAATTTGAGGCTATGCAATTCAGCTGAAAAGATGATTGTATATGCCTCAAAACCGACTTTCAGAAAGTCCATTAAAATAGTGAATGATTTGATTACTGCTCATCTGAACAAAGACTCTTTATGTTTAGACAGGCCTAGCTACATCGGCCAATCAGTGCTAGACCTGTCTAAACTGTAGATGTACCAATTACAATATAATGAATTGGCAAAATATAAATCTGAATTTAACTGTGATATTAATATCGTTGCCGGCGACACAGATTCGTTTTTCCTTGAGGTTAAGCACTGTAAGCTTGACATTCTTTTGTCGGCAATGATAAGAGACAACCTTTTAGATACCTCAAATTACGACCCGGCACATCCCTTATACTCGAGGAAACTAGATTTTGTGATAGGTATATTTTAAGACGAGAGTAAAGGTCTCGGGTATAAGGAATGGGTTTTCGTAAGACCCAAGTTCTATAGTTTATTAAGTAAATTTCGATAATAATAAATTGGTTGAAAAGAAATTTTGTGTTTGTTTAATTTTACATTGAACACTACCTTGTGTTGCTAATTAATTATAGTATCCATAAGTCTGATAAAATCAGAAATATTATTGAAAATAGCAGGAATTCGCTTCTTTTTTACCTCTATAATATAGAGTGTATATACAGTGTATATAGACCTCAATTGAATCTCATCAAAGAAACTTTTTTTAAATGGAAGTCTTTAAAAAACACAAATTCCAATACACGTGAGAAGCTTATGAGGCCATAAACAATTCCATGAGAAGTATAAGCGAAGAAGTGTTAGGTTTTATAATCATGTTTGTGAATTTACTTTTAGAGGTTTAAAAAGAGAAGAACTTTGAATAAATGAATTTATTTTTCTTATTTGCTTTTCTTTATTTAATTATAAATTATTTTCTTTTATTTATTTTCTCATATTTAAATTATGTTAGAAAGAATTTAAATTGCCCCTGTATAATATTAATAATAGATATAATAATAGTAGTAAGTACAAATATGATAATAATAACTATAAGTACGATAGAAATAATAATAACAATAACAATTCTGTTGAAAGGAATAAAAATATCTTTAATAATGCTCATGTTAGGATTAAGCCCTTGGGCTTTAACTTTAAAAAAAAGTTAAATTTAGTAATTTAAAATTACTAAGTTTAGTATTAAAAATAAATAAAAAAATATAAATAGTAATTTAATTATAAAATATAAATAAAAATAATAATTGATTTAGAAATAAATCTAAATATAGTAATTGTTAATTACTATTTTTAGAACGCGGGTATTTGTTTTAATATATAAGTAGATAAATTTTCTTTGTTAAGTGACGGGAAAATAACGGACGAAAATAGTAGACGAGAAAATAAAAGGCATAGAAAAATAAAGTACGAGACAGAAACGGAAAATTCAATTAAGCGGTATTATACAAAATAAATTATAAAGTGATCTAGCATAAATTGAGATCGTCTGATCAGAGAATTAATTATCTAAGCGCATAATTAATTTGATTCATTAAACCGATCAAATTTAGAACAATCTACGAGATTCGTTTCTATTACTTTTTCTTAAAGGCTTTCTTTAAACAACTGTCCGATTTGTTCTGCTAGTAACCTCTGTCACAAATTTTTATTCTGATTCTGATAAAATTCTATTCAGCTTATATAATGATCAATGATCGGGTAGGTTGAGTGGTATTATTCCACGCAGATTATAATATTTCTACTACACAAAGTTGTAATAATAATTTTTTTTGTTTATAAGCTAAATTTGAATTCAACTTATATGAAAAATTGAACTTTAAAACTATTTAATATATGCTATTTTTATTATGTATTACTATATATATATATATATATTATTTATTACTTTACATGAATTATATTTATTTATAGTAATTATTTATCTTTGGGCAAGCACCTAGTAAGCCCCGACCTAACCCTGAAAATACGAACCAACAATGAAGTTGCGAAAAACAGAAAACATGGGTATTTTCAGATAAATATTGGTGAGGATCTTTTTTAAGTAATTAAGTGTGAGGGTTAATTAGTAAACTTGTGTAAACTTTTTAATAAAAGGGGTGGTTAAAGAAAGAGTTAAATATAACTCAAGTTTCCTAAATTAATTAAACCTAAAATTACGCGTGGACCAAAATAGATAACAGTTTTGACTCAACCTGGGTAGCCCCAAATCAGAAAACTTTCTTGCCCACCTATTACTTATAGCGATAGTTGTGCTACACAGTAGCTAACTATTTTTCTTGCAGACTGGTAAAGCAGTATGGATCATTAGTATCCAGATCTTTTATATTTCTCTGTAAATTAGTACATAATCTATTTGTAAATTTCGATAATAATAAATTAGTTGAAAAGAAATTTGTTGTTTGTTTAATTTTACATTGAACACTTCTTTGTGTTTCTAATTAATTTAAATAATTAATTAATATTTATATTAATCGTTTATATTTGGAGTCAAATTTTGTGTTAAGATCATCTCCGATTTTTTGGATTTTAAAACTCAGAATAAAAATAATAATAACGGTAATAAAGATAATAGTGGGAGTAGCGTTAATGATATGGACAACTATAATGATAAGGATAGTGAGGGTGGTAATACTAATGATACGGATAATAATGATAATGGATATGACACCAATAAATCATAATTGTAAGACTTTACGAATAATAGATGTGTATTTTCCTCTAGTATCAAATCGATCGTAAGAATAAGTCCATGTGTCAAAAATTTCTCACATGAGTTTAACTCACGACAGAGGAATAAAGTGGCTCCTGAGGAGAGTAGAAGAATAGGACCTTAATATTGAAATAGAACACAGATCTTCTATCAGCAGCTCGTTGGACTCTTATTTTCTTTTAGCATTCACAGTAGCGCTCACTGTTCGGAAAAACAATCCGTTCGAACACAATTCCGAATAGTAATCGAACCTTGAATGTGGTTGCCTGGGCATTGCTTATATAGTTTCAAAATTCGACACCTAGAAACCCATTATTTACAAGAAAGGGTTGATTTAGCATCGTTGAAAATCGAGGATTTAGCTTAAAGTAGAGAATTAAAAGCCGCAATGGTAGAGTATTGAAGAGTAATATCAAATACAATGAAACAAAATTTGAAAAATTAAATAGATTAGAAATCAGTGCTTTAGCCTTAGTTCTTCTGTGAACATAGGATCTGATACTTAAATGTTGAATCAATGAAATTCAAACTGAAAAAATGTGCTATGAGCACTTTGCAAAAATATAGTTTTTTACATGGAATTTTACCAGACTTCCGTAATTAATATAAATAATTCCATGTAAATATAATGAAATGATATTGAAATCAGTAGCATTCTTATAGATATTTTAATGCTTTTTATACTTTAACATTTTCGATATTTAGAATTTGAATATTGTAAAACAAAAAATGTAATATGATTTTGTTGATTTGGTACGATAACAGATAAAAATATACCGTAGAAAATTTAAATAGACAAAATATGATGAAATAATATCACCTATTAGACGGCAGCTCATGAACCCAAAGGTTTAACAGGGTATCAGCAGTCTTGGCGATATGGCTCACCTTTTACTGGAAACCGCCCATTGTAATACAGTTCAAACGTCATTTATGATGGGTATTGAATGGTTATCTTTTATGTGCGTATCTGATGGAAACCTGATGAAAGTGGTCGCAACATCTTATTTCGCAACAATAACAATTATCCTGAGATAAAGTTGTTATACGAGATCCCTGTGATCCTAAAATTCGGAAAAATTTAGTTTATAAGAAAAAATGAAAACTTCGAGAGGAACCCATCCAATAAAACGAATTAAACCAAAAGCGGATTCAATTACAAAAAAAGCAATCGTCTAGTTACAGAAAGTTCCAGTTGGTCGAAAGGAAAAATTTAAGTATTAGTAAAAGGGTAAATTCGAAACTTTGTGATAACCAAATCAAGTTGAATGTTTGTGTTACGGATATGGAGATCTCCCATTGAAAGACGTATCTCTACGCTAAACGTATTGGTAATTGTTTAATAAAAGTTATTGAAAGTGCTAGAAATTGAAATTGTTGTAATAAAAGTTATTGTGTTGTGTGGTTTGATTTTGTTTAAATAAGGACAATTAGTAGTCAGACTTTAATACCGACTTCTAATAAAAACCCATCAAAAAATACCGATATCTTTATTGATTAATAGTCAAATATTTTTTAATAAATATTAATATAATATCATTTGAAAATCGAAAGAAATTCTTATAATAATAATTATAATATCGATAACAATAACAATTATAAAATGACATGGATTAGAATCCTACTGAGAATCTTTCTAAAATTACTAAAAACTGGTATATTTATGTAGGTCAACTCAAAATTATATAGGTCACAGACTATATCGTTTAAATAAATCGATTTTAAAAGTATGCCACACACACTTCATAGTTTAAATAAACACAATTGAGGGTAGAAAAATAACTGTGTGAAATGACCAAATTTAAAGAAAAATAAGATATTTTATAAGAAAATGCATGTAATTTGGTTAAAATTTATGAAAAATATGTATTTTATTGCTCAAAATGTGTGTCTACAGAAAATGGTTGATAAGGGACAAGATGTAAAGGTGTAAGTTTTAATAAAATGTTAGTTTTATCACATATCAATTCTACACGCATGTTGCATGATAATTAGTTAATATTAATTAATGATCTTTATTAAAGTTATTAAAAATTACTTAACATGTTAGGATCGAGATGAGGGGTTTGATATTCGATGCTAACACAGATTTACCTGACTCCAAGGGTAAACTCTTTCAATAGCGTGAAGATAAATAAATAATCGATATGATTTAGTAAAGAAAACAACGACTTTTATAAATAAAATATATTTATTTTATGCACAGACTATAATGTGTTCCCAAAAATGCCGCAAAAATCTATACAAGACAGATTATTGGTTGTAACAAACCGTCCTCGGGAATAAGACGTCAAACGCTGGGGCTACTTAGTACTCACAGTGCTGATCAAACCAGAAAGGAACCAAGATTGTGTGGGTATGCCTGATTTTAACGTTTCCTAGCTAATTCCCTCTAATATTTTAACTCCGAATCAAGTAGATCGCCACAATTTAGTCGATACTTGCCGGCGGTTAAATTACAAATATTTAAATTAATTTGAATAAAAAATACTAATTTGCTCTTTACTTAGGTATAATAACTAATTAGCGCTTTACTTCTTTCTGATAATTTCTAGTTTCTGTTTTAAATTCAATCTCTTTTTATACCACTGAGTCCTACTCGCAGTTTCAAGAAATTCTTATGTAGGTTTTTGTTCGTTTAGCCACGCAAAATACTACACAACTTAAAATTAAGGTTATTGTCTCTAGATTATAAAAATCATTCTCTATTTATACTAAATGTAATTTATTTATAATTATTTATAGTAATTAAATATTTACTAATTTTAGTTATATTTATATTAATAGTAATTTTAAAATACTATTTTTAGTAATTATTTTCTATTATTAGTAATTATTAATATTTTAGGCCAATCTTAGCTATAATTAACTATTATTTACCGATTTTAACAAACCAAACAAACATCGAAAATGTTTTATTTCTGTTGATTTTGAGACGATTGAACAACCATTTAGATTGATCGAGACTTGTGCGAACACAGCGGAGAAATATCATTGTTCCATATTTTAATGTTATCAAAGCAATTATTATCTCTAAATTTATTGTTAACATCTTTATCTGTTCCATCAAAATATCGGCAAGCTTTTACTTTCATTTCAACCATTTTTCCTTCGCCTTGCCACTATACTGTCGAATAAATATGGATTTTATAGTAATGTAATTGTAGTAATTATTTGTAGTAACCAGTAAGTAAAAGAAACAGTAGTTATTATATTAATAACTAAGACAAATAACTACAAAAGTTAGAGAAGATTATTTATTCAAAATCAGAATCGATTGTTCTGAATAGCACAATTAGCAATTATATTTTTAACTTAATAGGTAAAATTAACGTTATGTAAGTTCTTCTTTTAGGCAAAGCAGCATTTTAGTTTTCTGTGGAGATAGAGAAGCTCTTTTATTGTTGCAGATGTTTCCAGTTGCATTAAATGCACGTTTACTATCAATCCTTAAACCAGGTGTTCCCAAAACACGTCGTGCAACAGCGGATAAACTTGGATACAAATGTGCGCATGATTTGCAATAATTTTCAGGATCTTCAACAGGTGCGGTTGGCAAAGCCCGAGATTTCAATGGTTCTGCGAGATAGTTGGAAACTTCCAAGTGACGCGTGCTTTCACCCTCTATCTCTGCATCTATAGCACCTGACAATTGTTGCTGTTGAGTTCTCACAAGCTGTTCCAGTAATCTAACAACGCCGACGATTGACCTTGTGTAGGTACTTGAACATTTTCAGAATTATTTGGATTTGTGGTTTTATTTGTGTTCCCTCGTTTCTTTTTGTACTCAATCATTGCCTCTTCCATCAGTTAAATCCGGGCATTATCACGAGTTTCATTAGTTGAGAAGAAACAAAGCTTTGCTATTGGATCTAGGCAAGTTGCAAAGTTGTTCTGAATGTTCGTGCATCCTTGTCACCACGAGAGACTTTTTCATGGCAGATTAGACAGTTTACTATGATTTTATCCGCAAGATTGACGAGGAAGTAATTCCAAACTTTGCTTACTTTTTTCGACATGTTGATTTAGTAATTTTTTACCTTTATTTACTTATGAATTGCTTCGATTTGTTATTGATTAATTAATGTTTATAAATTAATTAATATTTAATTATTTTTACCAACTTTTTCGGAAAAAAGTAAATATCACGTCATAGCATAGCATATTAATACAAGTGCGGTCACTACGGTAGCGTGATTAATATGCAATATTGTTTAATTACCCCAGAAATGAATATTATTTGTCGTGTAATATATTACGTCGTGGTAATTGGAAAATATTAAAATTGCCATAACATCATAAAAATGTTAATGTCAAGAATTGTGAAGCATATATTTTAAATTATTATTTACCTCACATGTATGAGTATAAAATCAACGCTAACAACTTTTTTTTACGTCGTGACTTACCTATTATTATTAATCTATGGTCATTAGCTGAGTGTATCTCTACTGACCTAATCCTCCAGCTATTTTTTGCTGTTTTACAATACCCGTATCGGTGCCATTGGTGTATCGATTATGCAAAATCTGCCGATGCCGAGTAGCTGAACCGATACTCAGTACATTACTGATTAGAATTTAAATTAAAAATGAAGAAAATAGAATGAATGATAACAGAGAGATTTTAATGAAATGGCTGAAACCTCAAAATCCATTTGTTCTGGCAACGTTTTAGGTGAATTAAAAATAATTAATTTGTTGAGGACCTTGTAAATAAAATTAATTAAATCTCAGTGGTTTTTAATAAAAAAAGTTTAATTTAAAATGTAAAAATTTGTTATCTTTTATGAATGGTAAATTAGAAAAAAATGTAAGGTTGTTTAACAAATGAAGATGTAAATGTAATTGTTCAAAATACTCGATTGGTTTAAAATGTAAATTGGATTCATAATTAAAAATATATTATTTATATTTCTAATTTTATGGGCATTATTGAAATAAATGCTGCTTCGAAAAATTTTATGAAAGAAGTTGAATTAAATATGATATTACAAGAGCAGATATCAAATGACTTAGTTAATAGGCAAAACCCGTTGTAGATTTACCAAATATTAAAATTTTAGGTATCACAGCAATTCGTCTTCAACAAAAAAATAACTTAATGAAATTGAAAATTAATGTGACCGGAAACTATCAAATTTACCAAATTTTACTTAAAAAATTTAAGATATTTAAACAATACATTAAATTTTATTAATCACATATTTAAATAAAAACTTCTAAAGTAGTCCATTTTCATTAAAAACTTTTTTTAACCCTTAGCTACCACACACTGATTAGCAACCAACCCCCTAGCGAATACTCATACGGAGATTATTGATTTTTAACGATATTTTATTTTTAATATTGATTAAAAAGTGCAAATATTAATTTTTAAGTGAAATTTTACTTTTTTCTTTTATCACGCTATAGTACGAGGATTTAAGATTTTCAAAAATCTTTTTAGCAAAAATAAATTGTTCTTTTTTTCCAAGTTTCAATTTAATAACTAGTTAATAATTAAATATTTATTTTCTATAGGATTTTGTAATTATTGCTACTAATTCTAAGACTCAAATTTTTGAATCCATTTTCCAAACTACTAAATTACACGAAAGCCAAGCGCGCAAACTGATTAAATTCTCAACAATCTCCTTTATACTCCCTATTTTTTAATTGCTTTTGATTTTTCAATTTAAAAAATGATCTAATTTTTTAAATTTCAATTTAAATAATCAATTTTTACAATTATATTTCAATTCACATCAATTTCATTTTACCTTAACAATAAGTTTCACCAAATTATCAATTGGATAGGTAGGTAGATGTGAGCCATTCAGCACATTTGATTCTGATTGATTGGTGGGAAATATGACTTAACCAAGTGATGGCTCATTTGATGTGTTATGAGTGAACTGACATATAACATACAACTAAGCCATAAAAACCTAAAAAAATTCTTACAATCATCTAATTTTTATTTCATCATTTTTCAAAGTTCTTTTTGAAAGTTGTACAAATGATATGATTCTGGTTGGCTGGTGGAAAGATTCATCTGAATGTCTCATTGGTCGCCGCATGAGTCAGAGGTCTATTAGATGTGTCGAAATATGGCTTATGTTGACATCTGTGTTTCGAAAAACTATTTGAAAGTTAACCTTTAAGATCATTCATAGAATTAACACCAGTGGAATATGCGAACAAACTAAATATCAAGCCTTACAATAAAAGAAAGCAGTAATCGATATGACAAGAGTGACTAAAAGGGTCGTAATAAATAGCAGATAGTGTGTATTTTAGATTATTTTGAATTAATAATTGAATTTGCACATTGCTAACGGTCAAAGCTTTTGTGAAATGAACAAATTTTATAATTGAAAAATTATATTTTATAGATTCAAAAATATTAGTTTTTCTGGTGTACTGGGTGAATCTTTACTTATTTAAATCACGTCACATCCTTTCGTTTTCCGTTTTCTCCACACAGGGTCAACCTTTCTTCCCAGACAGCCCACAATTATACTTCATACCACCATTCACCCATGTTGGTACTGTACATAGCGACCGAAATACTTGGAAGCATGTGAGCACTGTTTCCGATACTACTCCTTGAAAATTCCTCGCCTTCGGGTCATCGATTACCGATGGCCTAATAAGATCAATTATCTCCCTATACTATGATATTCTACGAATCCAGTTTCCCCTTTCTCTATGTATACACCATAGTGGTAGTGTTCCCTTTGATTCAAAATTACCGATTTAAAGATTTTTGTCTGCTTGGTTTCAAAAGAATCTTTTATAATCTAACTATAAATTCGTAATTGATAATTTTACGTTGGGATTAAGCTAATAAAGTTCTGATCTAATTAAACTAAATTCAATTTAATACTGACCGTATTTTTTAGTAACCAAGATTTTGTTGAATATTTCACTTTAAAAAATTTATTTACTTTAATTTTGAAGTTTTTCAATAATTCGGGATAATAGATTGATGAAATAACAGTTTCTACTGAGCCTGACTATAGCGTTTCCCACAAGTTTGGGTAATCAACGGAAGTTAGGGTCACTTAGTGGGAAAATATTACTTAAATATTATTCGCCCTTCCAAAAAATTGGCAATTTAGTATTATAGGTCTACTGTCTGATCACGTTCCCAATTTTCCTCTACACAACCTTCCTTTGGCATTACTACCAAATGCACAAATAATTCATTCTAAAACCATACACATTCGACATTATATTTAATCTAATAAAAAAGAACTCAATTAAGTGGAAATTTACAAAAATGAAGAACCCTAGAATAACGAGAATAAATATTTATTGCAATGACATTAATTAGTAAAATATTAAGTGGACAAATTGACTTTTATAGATAGGCGGGCAATGAGTAAGATACAGAAATTTGACTTTACTCGAAGATTTCAAAATGTTTGTGTCTTTACAATGTAACTGTTGGGGTGGAAAATACCTGCTCTACGAGACCCTACTCTTGGTGGTCCCAACTTGGGTCATATTATGTCAGAGCTCGTCTTCGAATTCATCTGTCCACTTTTAACCACCGAACTAGCGGATTGTTGGTCTTCGAAGGACTTTTGTAAATTTGGAGAAATAACTACAACAGCGCCTTTGTCCACTTGAAGTTTCGGAAAATTATACTCAGGTATTAGAGTAGAGAGGGTAAAAAATCCCGGATTATGACAGAGTGACCGATAAGCTGGAAATTGAGACTTCACCTCCATTGATCGAGGTCAGGTTCGCCAAGAGTCGTTTGTTCTGTCCAACGTCGCTCTAGTCGGCGACAACTTTTGCCAGGATGGGTATATGGATTTAGAATCAACAGAGGATACTCATCTGGATAATCACCTCTTTAGAGAGGTGTTTAAACAGGATGAGATTCTACTCATGGATCACAAGACTATGCGCGACTCGCCGAGATGAGGTCGGCTTTCGCTAGATCTAAACGCTCGGTGCGCTTATGAAGCTGCTTTAACCTTCTCCAGTAATTTTGATATAAAATTGTACTATTCATTACCTTATTTAATATTATCGTTGTACTTTGTAACTTGCAAATTTCTTAATTATCATTCTCAAACTAGCGTGGCTATACTCGACAATTTTCTATGACTCGTTTATTGTGTTTTACTAATTGATTGTATTTATTTCTTAATTTCTTAATATATTTCCACATCCGAATATAAAGTAAAAAAATAAAACCAATACACACAACTATTCATATCCAATGATATTCGATAAATAAAACCTCGACCAAAAATAAATTAATTTTAGCGGTCAAAAAGAAACATCGAACTTTTGCCCAGGGTCATAATTTTATAACATCCTGGTGACACAAACTAAACAGATCCTTTGAAGCCTGGTCAAATAAAATTTTGAAAAATATAAATAACATCAAAAATTAAAGAAAAATGGGGCAAAAATTATAAATATTAAAAATAAATTGATAAAAGCCCCTTAAACGCCTATTATTAGTCGCACAGACAAATACAGTGGCCAAATTCATAATTTGACATTAAACAAATTTACGAAAACTTTCCAATTTTTCAATACATGCAAATTTTATTGAATTGGTAAGGAATTGTATTTGTCATATTAATATATTTTTATGTAAAGTATTGTTAATACTATTCTGGATGGACGTGGCATTTTTTTCCCAATAAAAATATTATTTATAGTATAATTGTGATAACCGATCAATTTCATTTTGACAAAACACTGACTTGACAAATTAAATTATACAAATATATCTTATTTGTTTTTGGTAGATATTAACCTGATTTATATTGAATTAAATTTTACATTACACAAAGTTTGATGAGATGGAAGCTTAAACTACTCTTAGCCTCTAAAATACAATAAGGGGAAAAGAGATATAACCAAAAGTGTACTCTGCTGAATGGGGGAATGCAATTTGATGAGATTGTTAGAACGTGGTTAAGTCTTTCAATGGTAACCGAGTGATAAAGAAAATAAAATGAGCAAATACCTTATATAGTAGCTCTTGAACTTAAAGATTTGCCAGGGTACTAGTAGTCATGGCAATATATCTCACCTTTTACTGGAAACCGACGATTGGAATACATTTTCAACATCATTTTTAACGGATATCCAATGATAATATTTCTAATGACGCATATCTAATGGAAACCTCTTGAAAATGATCATAATATTCTATTTTTTTTACCATCAAGGAATGTTTTAAGTCCGAAATAATAAATCAAGAATTGAAATTCAAAAACGGCCTAATTATTTGTTAATAGTGACGAATTATTGTTTATTTACAGTTTAAAACTATGAAATTTAAGTACAGTATTTCATTTTATTCGATCAAGACATCACTACACTAAGAAAAATCAGGTTTTCCCTAAGATTCAAAGTAATTGTCGAAATTGAATGTTGGATGTGGTTTTTTACACCCCCCCTTGGCAACTAATTCATTTCTATTCCAGTAGTTTACCATAACATTTTCAAAAGTGACTGTAATGTAATGTTATGTAATTTTTCTATGTTATCAGATTTCATTTGTTTATTCAATAATATTCATTGAAAAGAAATCTTTAATTCCTTTTTCGCTGTTTATTGTTGTTGGAGGATTATGAATAGTCAAAAACTTGCTCTATGATAAAACAAGACCTGGAAGTTGCAGAATCTGATTAAGATTAATGCTAAATATTGCTGGAAGGTCAATATTAGTCAACCGTCATTTTCCTATTAACACCCATCTCTCTCTTTCTCTGTCAATTATTATTCCATCATTTTATCATCATTTGACAATTTTAATTATTTCTATTTGTGTCTAAATCCTTTCAACAATCTCAATTGTATCAACCATCCGAATTTCAAGTATATCAATTATCTAAATTTGTGCTCTATCATCATTTTGACTACAACAATTTGTATTATTGTGAAAATTTTATAAAGATAATCTCAATTTTCCCACTTTATTTTTTTTTTCACTAAAATTTGGTAAATCCAATTTTAGTTTATTATTTTTTAATGGACACTTTCTAAATGTAAATTTTTTTATTTTATAAGAACATCATTGTTGGGCAAAAACTAAATCAGACTGTTTTTATTTGACCAGCACGATAACTGCCTGTGTGTTTTGAGCGGATAACTTAAAATTTAGTAAAAATAGAAAATATAAGAAAAATAAAATAAATAAAAATTTTGGTACATAAAAATAGAAAAAATTGATTTTAAATCAAAAAGAATAAAATTTTTACAATTTTGGAATATTCTAGAAAATCTTTGTTTTAATGCATCAAAACACACACACAATAAATCGTGGTATAAAAGGCAGTGCTGGGCAGACAAATTTCAGTACGTTTCATAATTTAGTTTTTCATAATTTAAATACATTTTTATTTCTAAGTACTCTTTGAACTCGCTATTGTTATTTGAAAATATTATTTCGTCCGACGAATTATGATTCTGAAGCAAGTAATAATCTTTTGTTTTTATGTTAACCATGGTTTTATTATGTATGCATTTTATTAATTTTAATTACATTATGTTAAATAATTTGTTTTTGTTTTTCATTAATTTTTTTTATGCAAAAATTATTCAAAATTATTATGCAAACATTATTCATGATCGAACCCCATTTCGATGGAGTGGTTTCAAAAATTTTTTTTTAAAAATCAACAAGGTAGTAAAATTAATTTTTCACTTTACCGACTGCGCGTAGTGATAAACTACGGTCTGTAGTACCCAGGAGGAAAGATTGCTGTGAGGGCGGTTGTTCAGAACAGCTCAGTTTTTCGCCCAGTAATCTAACCTTAAAAAGAAAAACCCGAATTTATTCATGAACCACGGTTAAGGGTTTATAAAATTTATAATATAAAATTTCAAAATTGTTTAACTCGTTGCCATGGTAACAGGCGACAAGCAAAACCATATAATGAGGTATATACCCGAATTTCTCCTTAACCATAGACTTTCAAGGGTTGAGATGAGTTCTTATAATTTAAAATGGAAAATCCTTAATTACAATAGGGTTAATCATATTAAAAAATTTAATTTTTATAAAATTCTAAATAGTAATTTAGAGTAAAGAATTTTAATTTTTATATTAGCAAATTAAAATTTTAAAGTTAAAAAAATAAAACCTTGAGGAAATTTTTACGTATAATTTTATTAGTTCGGATAAAAATTATTATTGTAAATTATTTTATTATTATAGACGAAATATTGTAAATATTATAAAATTTAACTATTATTATTACTAATAATATTAATTATCTGACCATTAGAATTACTATAATTATTTTTATTATTATTATGCTACGGTTTTATGGTTACCGGTTGGATATTAAAAATTTTTAACATTATCCTGTTCTAAGCCCAAAGAAAACCCCATCACATACCGACTCACGAACTCCCGTGCCACTAATATATTACTATGAGGACCATGACCCCATATAGGGCCAAACCCCGGATGATCTAATGAACGACCCTAGAACCTATTAGCCCTGAAGATATTTTGTCATGATATTATGTAAATTTAAACCTTGTAATAGTTATTACTTAGGTCCACCTAATTTGTAATTAAACCCTAATTTTTCATTCTAGTGGAAAATCATTTGGCGGAATTTGCAAAATATAGAAAGGATGTCACTCGATATCACGAGGAGGCGATGAGCCAGGCTAAGCGGGCGGAGTCCCTCTTGCGGCATACACGACGTATTGAGGCGACATGGATCCGGCCAGATGAAGCCAAGAAGCTTCACCAGCAGCTGGCCCAAATCAAAAAACTCTATGAAGAGGAACTTACCTTGTCTCGTTCCCTTAAGGTCGTTCCCGGCAGCAGGCCAGTACTATAGCGGCCTTGGAGACTAAGCTCCAAATCCATACAGATTTGGTTTCACTACCCTAATACGCCGAAACCAAACTATTCCCAGCAATTAATATATCCCAAGTAGAGGAAAGGGCCTCTACCTCGGCATCTCCTCTAGAGCCGTCACCTGAAACAGACATCTCGACTCCAAGACAAAAACCACCGTCTAGACCACGACCAGGAAAACATAAGCGAGCCCGAAAACGGAAATTAAAAGAAGCTCGCCTAGTGGGACAATTATCCCGTATTATTAACTCCATCTGACATGTCATATACCGGAGTATTTATGTGGTAGTTATTAATTATGAATAAAAGTATTTGAGTTAAATTTTCTGCATATATTCACATTGTTTTAAGACTATTGGGAGTAGGGTGAGAATAGGACCTTAATGAATAGGAAAATAGACCTTCTACGGTAGTCCGTGAACCCGAGGAAGGTTATGGTATTAGCAGTTCTTGAAGAGGAGCTCACCTTTTGCTAACCTTCCACCCATTAGTGCACAGTACCAGAGTCACTTTTGACGGGTGCCTAGTGGTAATAATTTGTTATGCGCGTGCTGCATGGGGTGTAGGTGTTCCCTAGATACTTATATAAAATTTTCGCCATAAGTACCCAGCATTATTAAGAAACAAACAGCGGTGGAGATAGGTAGTTCAGAAAACAAGTGCTCCACCTAAAATAAGCAAAAGGTCTATGAGAATATATATTGTAAAAATAAAAGTATATGTATTATAGAAACCTTTGGGTAAATTAATTAAAATTAAAAATTTCTAAGATGAGACGAGAATTGATGAGTATATAATTTAAGGAAAATGAACCCTACAAATCAAGGAGGTGTGAATGAAGGATCAGTCGCAGAAATGTGGAAACAACATTGCTTCATATTAGCAAATAGTGTGTTGGGCAAAAACTGATAAAAACCCTTTTCTTTTACTTTTGTTTAGCCAGCACGATAACGCCTGTGTGGTTTTGAGCAGAAAATTTAAAATTACTTAAAAACGGAAATTTAAGGAAAAATAAAATAAATAAAAATTTAATAAAAATTCTGAGATATAAAATGTAAAAATTTAAATTTAAATCAAAAAGAATAAAAATTTTATTAAATTTTGGAATATTCGAGAATTCCTTGTTTTACTGCATCAAAACACACACACAAACAATCATGATATATAAGGCGAAGCTGGCTGAACAAAAAACACTCTTTTTACTCACTCAAAAAAAAATCTCTCTAAAAACTCTCTTACTCTATTATTTCTCATTATTTGGAAAAAGTAATTTTAGTTTATTTTTAATATGATTTTATTCATAATAATCTTTGTTATTTTTTATTTTTTGGTAATTTTACTATGGAAAAGCTTGCAATAAACGTCCTTTCATGATCGAGAAATTCGACCGTGTTGTTGAACCTCCATCATCAAAGGATTTGTTCTTGAGACAAAATGATTTAACCTCGACGACAATAATCGATCTACGACTTACATAATAGAATTTATACATACAAGTCAATAAAATGAAATTATTTTTTCGTTACCCCGGATCTAACCGGTCGTTAGTGGGGGAAGCCGCGGTGCCCAGGCCTGACCAGTATTCTCCCCTTCCTAAATCCTATCGCCCGACCCTCGAAAGAGTTGAGTCGAGGTCCTGGGAAAGGCTAAATATAAAGTTATAACACCGAGAAGGAAAGATAGTTTATAGAAGAGTCAGACAGAATACATTTTATTTTTTGTAAACAACAATGTTATTTTAGCATAAATGTATGACACAGCTCACTAAAATCCGCGACTAACCACATTAGGAAGTTAAATCGGCCATAGATCACATTTTCGTATCAAATCTACATGCGAAATCGATTTTTGAATGTTACCAAAGACTTTACGTTATCGTAGTACTTAAATTTCAACTTTTCGCTCAGTTCATAAAATTAAATCCACGACTTTATAACCTTAAAACAACTATTGAAGTGACTTTTATACTTGTAAATTTATTATTAATACTAAACATTTCATTATTAATTTTATTTTGATATTATTATTGTTAAAATTATTATTTTTCTGGTGTTATTGTCGTTATTCATATTGTGGATTTTCGTTAATTGTTTTGAATTATTATTCCAAGTTTTCATTATTTTTAACATTATTAATATTGACCCTAAACGATTATTAATATTATTAACATTATTATAAGCATTATGAGCACCATACTATTATTACCGGAAATTCCATATAGTACCATTAATATTACTTTATTCATAATTCTGATGTTATTAATATAAATTTTATTACTATTATCCTTGTTTTTCACACTAATATTATTGTTAATATCAGTATTACTATTATTAAAATATTTTTATTATTAATTATTATTAAAATATTATTATTATTATTATTATTATTAAAATATTATTATTATTATTAATATTATTAGTATAGTATTGTTATAACTATATAGTATCATTAATATCGTTACACAATATCATTGAGGATAAACCAGTATCCCTAGAACGAATCGGATATTATTATTATTATTATTATTATTAGTATTATTATTATTATCACTAATATTATTATTTTGATATTACTATTAATATCACCAAAATATTATTATTATTATTATTATTATTATTATTATTAATATTATTAACACATTATCATTATTACCAGAGCTATATAGTAGCATTCATAATGATAGCTTATTAATTACATTAGATATACCTCTGACATTATCATTATTATTACCATTATTATTAACCTTGGTAATATTATGAAGTTCATATTAATCATTTTATTATTTTCATTATGAATATTATTATTATTAATTATATCATGCTTATTATTATTATTAATAAAATATTATTATTATCATTAAGTTACTATTATTACTATTATTAATATTAATATGTTAATATTATGATTATAATTAAAATGAAACACTTACAAAAGTTTTATTTAAAAAAGAAAAAGCAAATATCAATAAAAATTCCCATAATCGGGATAAAATTTCCAAAATTTGCGAGGTACAATAAGCCGCGAATCTCTACAATTTAAAGTTAGAAAAGAAGTAAAAAGGAATAAGTATGCCTTACCGAATATGTCGACGAAATAGAAACAGCCACGGAGGTCGTAGAGGTCCGTAGAATTCCTGAAATACCTAAAATGATTATTTTTAAGGAAATACAAAATTGTAACCTTGAAAACTTACCGATTGTTGACTCGTTGCTATGGCAACGTGTGAAAAGCAAAGAGTGAATTACTAGAATGTAACAAAACAAGATAATAAAATCTAAATTGTTAGAGAAATAAAATTTTAATTAGTATTTTATAATAAAATTTTTGTAAATCATTTTAGAGTAATTAAATTTAGAATTTCTAAATTTGAATTCAATAAAATTTTAATTTGGTAAATTAATTTTAAAATAGGAAAATACAAACTTCATAATGTTATTATAATGTTGATAATGTAGTGAATTATGTAACTACCCTTGGTTATCACAGGTATTGTCAATGTTAGGGTTGCTAATGCCTGTTATAATGGATCGATCATAAAACACTAGTAGATTCCTTTAAGATATCTAAGTAGAAAAGGACATACCCATCCTTTCCCCATCCAGATGACAAGTGTTTGTTTTATTTAAAATGATTACCATATATTGATATATTAATACTTATTGTACATAGAGAATAATAGACATGAAGTTAAGAATGAATTTTGTTTAGTGGACTCTCACAAGAAAACTCTGGAACAATTCCGAAGGGATATAGCCGGTTACCACCAAACCGCAGTAACACAAACGCAGAGGGCAGAGGCCATGGTAAGGAAGTGTCGCTACATGGAGCAGACATGGCTCCGCCCCGAGAAGGCAATCAAGCTGAAAGAAGAGATCGACACACTGAAGAATCAATTAGCTCAGAAGGACGAGGCCCTGCGGTCGGCCGAACAGAAGGCCCAGGAGCTAGGGAAACAGGTAGAAGAGTGGAAGTTGAGAGACAACATCCGGACAGGCCTCCTGCAGATTGGTGTTCACCTATCCGAAGAATAGCAGGCGATAGTGTTAAGGAATGCCACGGGTAAAGACACTGGCATTGGACAAATGATAACAGGTCCATCACCTACACCGGAAGGGTTGCCGAAGAGGAACCGCAGAAAGAACCGGCCCAACAAAAGAGAAAGGGAGCGACAGGCCAGAGTAAATCGTGCACGCCTGTTGGGGCACATCTTGGACGCCAATGGGTTTTGATGGCGAAATTTTGTATTTAACTGAATTTAACTGAATTAAATTTGTAGATGTTAATTATTTATTACCTATGTAATCCATATATGTTAATTATTTATCGATTATAATATAAATTGATATCTTGTTATTGAATTTGTTTGTTATTGACAGGTAGATATGACTAGAATGGTTGAATATGGGGAAAGAGTGATCTAATGATTAGATAAATTAGAAATTAGATAAAATAAGAAGGGGACAATTAAGTAAGAGCATGAAGTCTTCTATGACAGCTCATGGACCCGAGGAAGGTTAGGGCATTAGCAGTTCTTGAGAAGGAGCTCACCTTTTGCTAATCTTCCACCCACTAGTTCACAGTACCAACGTCATTTATGACGGGTGACTAGCGGTTCAAATTCTTATGCAGGCGCTAGGTTGGGATGATAACCCTTAGGCAGTTCAAAACTATTTTAAGGACCCATCAGTGCCCAGCAAGTGTAAATGTGTTGTGAGAATAGGCAGCTAAATTTTATCCTAGTGAGTACTATTTCATTGCGCTTTGTGTTTTAAAAATTTTAATTTTCAAAATTTTAAATTCAATGTTTATAATTTTTTATTAAAGAACAGAGTAGCAGAGAACCGACTAAATATTTATTTTAACTCAAAAACCCTATTTTAGTTATTGTTTATAACTTTATATTGATGTATTGACTTCGTACAGTTTTATATCGCATTCGTATAAATTACTGCGATAAAACAATACATTAATAATTGAACTGTGTCAATGATTATCCCAAATATTTACTGTAAATTGCATATAACGGAATAAATGACAATTAACCTTCAGTCTGTGCATAGTAAATTTTCCATAGTCTGTGCAGGGGGTCAACCCGAACCCATATATATTTTAATGCTTTTTATGATCTTTTTGTTAAAAAATAGTCATGTTATTTTTAATTAATGAAAAAAACTTTTTTATTCAAAATATATAGGATTAAGATTAACATAATTTAAATTATATTATATTACAGAAAAAAAATTAACTAGGCGCATCTGATTTAATGATAACATTTGTTCTGCTAATGGACAGCTTGTAAAAAAGTTATCCATAGTCCTTTATTGATATATGATGCAGATAATCTATGAACTAAATTTAATGCGTAATTTTAATGGGTACGAATTCAACGCATCGCAAATCCAAAAAATTTTAATCACGTACTTGCCTGGTTTTGATGGTATATATTGTCTGAATGAACATCGGACACGAGTTAATACCAGTTGTTCATCTATAGTTAAGAATAATGATGTTTTATAAGGTCCTTTGATATTTGCCAAAAACATATTCCATACATCACGGAAAGCTCCTAGCTTATCTTCCTTCAAACGTTCTGCTTTAGTTTGATAATTGTCGAAGCGCAAGAATCGTAAAAGCTGCTGCACTCTTTGTAATGACATTTCGCCCGATAATAAGGACGATTGTCAAGATGGTATAATTCATTCAATCTTTCATCCCAGTTCTTATGAGCAAATCAGTGAATAAATTTCGTTTGAATTTGTATAATACCAAGTGCGTGCAGTGTTACTATTTATAGTATAAAAATGCCGAGCTATTCTATTTGTTTCGGCCACTATTACATTTATTAATGTCTCGGGAAGTAATTTTTTAAACGCGGTCAGATGAGTATTTATATTTTGAGCTGTTTCAACAGAAATTCCTTGTCTTTCTCTCAAGATTTGAAAGTCGCGAACCCTAGTTACATTGGGTGGACTTGTCCTCCATTTTCTTTTGTACTTTTTATTTTGCGCGTAATACCAAATTCCTTCTTCTTCCACTTCAGTTTCTTCATCAGTTTCTATATTTGCATTTCAACAGCAGCTTCATCTGTTGCTATATCGAAATCAGAAAAGTCACTATCAGAGTTATCATTTTTTCATCATCAGAACCGATAATGCCTTGGAATAGATTTCGAATATCCTGGCTAGTTTGTCTTTTTCGGGCCATCCAAATTATTATATGCCTAGAAAATTAGACTAAACACAACAACCACAAAAATATATAAATATTCTCACCTTATAAAAATAGTTACCAAATAGTTTTTTATGTGAATATATATAATAATCACAAACAAGTTAATTTATAATAACACTTCTATTCAAAAATAATATTCATTGAATTTCACTTTTTACATTTGAAAAAGAGACAACTTCTATAGATTGATAGGCGGGAAAAAATTTGGAGTCACATTAACCCCAATACACTAAAATATAATTAAATTGCTTAAAACTATCGTAGCTACGTCATATATAATGTATTTTTGATTATTTCTTTTGTAATGTGTGTGGAAAACCTTAGTTGAGTCAAATCTAGTTGCTTGAAATAATTAGTTGGTGTAAAAACTTATTATATCACTTATTACAAAGACTGGGGTCCATTTGACCCCAATTTTATATAAAATTTAATTTATTAATTCAAAAATTCTAGCACAATTTCAAAAATTATGCGAGGCATCTTGAGTAAGGACGATTTGTTATTGATTTATTATTGATTTATTATTGATTTGTTATTATGGATTTATCTTTTTATTATAAACTTTTTTGTGTGAATATACCCATTCGATTTTAATTTAATGTTTTATTTATTTCATAAAATAAACGTTAGAACAAACGAGTTCGAATTTAATTTGGTTTTGATTTTAAGGTTCATATAAAGAGCAGGTCGGAATGAGGCAAGCGAGTTAAGAATTATCAATGATTTCAATTTCAATCTTCTTTTACTTTAGTCTAATGAATTTTCATGATTAATTTTTTTGGTTAATGATTTTAGTAGTTGGTTTTTGAAATCTGATCCTCATCACTAGTAAGGTTAATGTGTTTAGAATTATATTTATATTCACGATTTCCTGGTGTTCATAGAACGACTTTTACATTGATAAAATTAATCATTGAATTAATTCTGAACTTCTAACGGATGATATTTGATGTCGGTTATTTTAATTATATTCACTTAAATTTCAGGGAATATGGTTCGTATGAGTTCGTAGTAGGGCTGCTCAAACAGGATCTAGTTTCCCAGGAATCTCGGTGCATAGACGTCTTACGGGAAATCCCGGGAACCATGTTAATTCTCGTGATTTCCAGTTATTTATTAATTTTAAACCCGGTCTCTTCTTTAACATATACATAAAATATTATGAAATTCTAATACTAGTGTTGAAATTTAATTTTTTAACTACCACGAAGTTAATTACGATAAAAGTAGAATACCTTTGTTAATAAGTCGAAATAATTTAATTGATGCGGGAACCACGACCCAAATTAAATAATGCTAATTTAACATAATTTAAACCGTATTGTATCGTAGCTTTTGTTCAATAAAGTGTTCTAAAGTAAATTATAAAGGTTAAAAAGATTTTAATAAGTTTCGGCAAGCTAGTGTAAATCATAGTTTTCAAGAGGTCAGGTTTCCTAACAAACGCTAGTGTTGCTTATTGGGTCGAATGAGATAAGGCATAATGATTGTTAAAAGCATCCTGCTGTTGGGCCAGAACGTAAACGGCCTTGAGAAATGTTTTAATGGATCAGTAACACACATGCAAACATAACAGGCAGATTTAAATAAACCTGGAAACACCAATTAAACCATATAAAATATGAGAAAAAAGGAGAATTAAATATAAAATAATAAACATAAAAATAAATTAAAATAATAACAAAATGCACCAAGATTCGCACGATACCTACACAAATAAAACAAGAAAACACAACAAATTCGACAAAATTAGAAAAATTAATAAAAGTTCATTAAAGAGAAAATAAAATCGGAAAATTTGAATTAGAAATAATTCAATAAAAATTATAAATAAAAAATTATAAAAATAAATCAAAAAATATTAAAATCAAAGAATAGAATTTACTAGAAAATAACAAGGTCGAATTTTGTTTTACTGCATCAAATTTCACACGCGAGAAAAATAGGTATAAATACTGATCCATTTTCACATTTAACTTAACCATTTTTAAAAACCATTTTTGAAATCGTTGTGAAACTATTTTAAAAACTATTAACCGTTTGGAAAATCTTAATCGTTTGAAACTATTTTCGAATTTACGGCTATTTTCAGTTATTATCTAGGTTAGAAATATTTATGGTGGAGCCCTCTTTCCACGTCACGTTCCTTGCATCTCAGTAGAGCTCTGCTCGGCGTCGACGTGGGGAGAGAGGTATTTTGTTTATTTTGATGCAATATTATGCTATTTGTTATTTTGGTCAATGGATGGTAATTTATGTTTAATTGTTATATAATTAATAAATATTATTTACATAAATTGTTTTATATGTTTTTTCATAAACTAAATTAAAATGTCGAAATTTTTCCGGCCCACAGCCAACACATAACGCAAGAAAGCAAAATCTACATAGTACAGATGCATGTAAGTGCGTGGAAAATCGCCAATGATATGTACCCGTGAAGACTCAGCGTGCGCAACGCAGCGGTCGTAACGTCAATATTTATCCCTATAGCTGAAGCGAGAAATAAGGAAGGAGTCTTTGGCTGCTTCCTCGTTTCTCAATTCTGTAAACTCGACCTAAAATTATATTACACATGGCTCAAAATCATCACACCGAGTAGTCCAGTGGGCACTCAGTAAATATAACATGAACACAAAATGCGCCTAAGGCTTATTAAAGGGAAAGGGCACGGGAATAAAACAAATCAAATCGTTGATATAGCTAAAATTATTGATTAATTCAAAATCATTCATAAAAAAAAATAAAGAAATCATTTGGTTAAATGCTGAAAACTATTGATTAAAATAAAATAATCTCGCTGATGAATAGGCAAGAATTTCATTGATTAAATAACGAAAAGATCATTAATTAAAAACAAAGTAATCATTTGGTTAAATGCTGAAAATTATTGATAAAAATAAAATAATTCGTTGATTAATTCATTGCTTAAATAGCGGAAACTTTCTTTTAGTTTAATTTGCTGATGTTAGATGGATTAAAATAGATTAATTCCTTGCTTAAAAGTTTAGTAATCTAGAGTAAGAAGTTAGCGTAAAATCTTATTCCTTAACAAAAATTAGGACAAGGTTTAATTAAAATGAAGTAATTGTGATTAAAAACGGATAATTTATTAAGATGGCGATAAATAAACTAATGAGTAAATAGAAAATAAATACCAATCCGTTATTAAATGAAAATTGACAATTTATTGACCTGCGATTATCGTTATAAAAGTCCAAATTAACATCAGTGTTGAAAAGTAGGGATAAAATCAATACCGATCAGAATCAGAAATGTGAATAGATCAATTCATTGTGAAACCAAATAACATTAGATTTAACTCGACTAGATTTTCTTAGCATCTGATGAATATCCTGACACCCATTTTAAACCCGAGAACCATCCGACGATTCCACCGAAGAAACCAAACGAACGATCACAAATTTGCTAAACAAACCAACAACGTCATGAGAAATTAGCCCACGACGCGTGTAGAATCCGTTCAACTTCAAACAAATATATCTCAAATGACAATTGACGAAGTGATAATTTAATAAGCGCCCCATTAACAGCAAGACTACGAGCATTCCGAAGTAGCAGATTTCAATAAGCCGATAGTAGAGGTAGTAAATATTTCCAACACTACATGACGAATCCGGCGATAGAGTTAGAATTCAGATCCAATCTTAGCTAAAAGATTCCAGATAGATGCATTGAATTATCCAGTCGATTTCACACATCCCGGATATTGAAAATTCCACGACGAGATCCTGTCAACTTAATCCACTAACATGAACCTTGAATCAGACCGGAAAAATTAGAGTCATGATTAAGTTAGAAACATTGATTGCTACCAAATATAAAGTCCAACCTAGCTAGCAAATCGATAATGGTTTTAATCAACCGGAAATCCGGCTGATCGTAAACGTCGCCCACTGTACAGTAAACAATTCCGTCTAACGGAAACGCGCCTAATATCGCAATAGGCCATCGTCGATTTCCACCACGTCGAATCATGGATTTACCAAATCTGGTTTTTGTAAATAATTCACTTCAAAATTACAAGTAACTGATAGATAGGAATCTCTTGTAATTTAGTTATACACAATGTTTAATCATCCGACTAACCATAATCACCCTCATTATAACACCTAAATTCGATGTCCATTCCCCAAGACTTTGGAAAATTAATAATTCATTCTGCCCTCTGAACCTGCAACATAAAAATATTCGCGGAGATTAAATTCGAAAAATTATGTTATTCCTTCGCGCTCCTAGATTCAATCATGGCTTGAACGCGGTTATACGAAATACCCGTCAATTTTCGTCCCGTAAACCCCGTGCTAATCACCAATTCATTAGGTACAAAATAAATTCGATCTCTCAATCATGAGATGTGTCCTTTAGTCCAGGAACTAAGTTTTAGCCTGAAATATCACGCAACTTCCAGTGTATTAATTGCCAGAGGGAAGAATTTCGTTTTGTTAGAGAGCTGAACCCGTGAGTGTAGGCAACGCTTGGGACGACCAACAACAAACGTGCCGGTTTTACCATGTACGACAGGCATTTTCCCCCACCAACCCTCCACTAAGAGTTACTTAACCCGGACGCCGCCATAAATAACCAACGCTGCCATGTAATGAGTTAACCCTCCACCACACGAGCGTTAAACCGTACAGCCGGTACGGATAAATTCATTTAAAACCTTCATTTTCTTAATGATACCTTCACCATGTTATTTCAGGACATGCCACTCGACCGAATTACTGTTCAAGCAGCAGGTGAACCATACCCGAGGAAGGCACCGCAAGCTGTCGCAAACCTCGACCAACTTCGACCCCGGTGGTCACGCCCGACCACTTGGCGATTGTTGGGTCTCGAATCAGATCCCTGTGGTCTCGCCGGACAACAATACCCGGCCGAAGAGATATATGAACAAACCAGGAACCTCCTCACCCACTGGGAAAGGGTGCAGGAGCAAGTGTACCTCAATGTGGTCAAAGCCCGGATGTACCTCACGAACGTAGAGGAGGACATCCGCGTCGGGCGTATCGCGGAGGCATATCCACCTCGACCGGCTCGCGATACCCGACGGCCTAATACGGTGGTGGCTCTGAAGAGAAGTCTGCAGAGACAATTCCCCGAAGAATGACTATGAATAACTATAAAGTTTTGTCGTAATTGATCTGAGTATTAAATGCCGTTTGTGTTATTTATTTCATAGATAAGCTTGCTCCATAAATTTTGTTTAACTGAATAAATTTTGATTTAAATAAAGCGATAAGAAATTAAAATGCTCTTTTTGTTTATAGTAATGTCTTCCCTACGAATTCTACAATCTGAACTGGACCACGCGAGACGAACAAACGCGGAACTACTCGCCCAAATTTTACAACTGACCCGAGAAATGCAGCAGATAAAAGCAACATGGACAGATCCCGCAAAAACGAAAGCGGTTTACCATCGACTCACGGCAACCCAGAAAGGCTGGGTAGAAGAGCGGCAGCTCAATCAGAGCCTGCGTACGCAAATTCGGGGACTCGAAGTCGCCCTAGCAGTATGCCGGGAGGGGGAAGCGGTAACATATCCGCTCGTCTTCGCCCCAACCCAGATGTCGCAGAAGAACACCCAACCAGTGGAACAATCTACCCTTCTAGCGAATAATCGTCGGCCGGGACGTAAGGAACGTGCCCGACGTCGAGCAATCCAGCTCCAAAATCATTAACTCATAAAAATTGCACGTGTTGCTAATTAAATAGAGTAGTCGTATTCTTAATCAATTTGTTCCGTTGATATATGTATATGCCAAATATTTGCATCATGTTGCCCAACCTTCGTTTCATCTCTCCGCAGGCAGATAAGAACCTAATCTTGAATGATCATGAGGGACAGAGCAAAGCGAGCATAGGTCTTCTATCGACAGCTCATGAACCCGAGGGTTGTCCGGGCAACTACAGTACTAGCAATAATACTCAATTTTTGCGGACAATCCACCACTTGAACACATTACCAACGTTGCCTAGCAACGGGTGCCAAGTGGGTCAGAATCATTTTGTATGGCGTTACTAGGGTGGCCAGGAGGATAAGCAAGATTTGAAACCCTGTAACCCACCACTGCAAACGAAAACCATTAAGACATCTAGGACACTATTCGTACACTAACTATATCATTAATATGTGAATTCATTAAGCGTTGAATTTCTCGAATTCTAGAAATAGTCCATCCCTTACCCAACTGAGTAAATCTTTCTATTTTTTCATTTAATTTTCTAACTTCTTCAACAAGAAAATTAACTGAGAAAACCTCGGCGTTATTAGATATAAATTTATCTTTAGTTATATCATCTTTCTCAAATTGAATATTTACAGCAAATTGAATTTTAACGTTCTCCACTTTATTAATTTCAATTGTTAGCCGGGTTATAATTCTATCAGTTAATGTTATTTGATTAACATTAAATTCGTCGATATTAAATTTTAGTACGCTACGAGATCCTCTTAAATCTGATTCTACAATTGGGTTATTACTAATGTCGACTGAACCACCTATTTGGATGTTTTCCTCATTATCACTAATTACAATTATTTCATTTTTAGATATTTTAAGCGCCCTTAAATTCAAACCAATATCAGCTTTTCTTTTCTTAATTTTAAAATCGTCAGCATTAAAAATCAAACGAAAGAAATCTAGTTTATTCTATTTAAACTGTTTCAAATGAACCTTATGATCAAAAAAGAAATCAAGATAGAGTTGGGCATGGTAAGTTTTGCATGAGGTACATATAAAGATTTCAATGCCATTGAACTGATGACGATAATATTTCTTCATTAGGTCATGGTATTAATTATTTTTGAAAATTATGGCGTAATTAATAAATAATTAAAAGTTATTTAAAAGGTTAATAAATTACCAAATTCAAACCCTTTAATATGAAAAGGTTATACTATTTTCAACCTTATGTAAAAGGTTATATAAATTATGGAATTAAATATTTATAAAAATACACAGTTTTTAATCAAATTATTAATCTAAACTATTTATTTTTAAAGATTTTTAATCTCTAATTTATATATACCTAATTTTAAATCATTATAATAACTAGAATTTAAAAGTAATTTTATTAAAATTATAAAAATTTAATTATTTACTTAAAATATTGCTTAAAAATCATTTAAAAAAATTCAAAGAATACTTACATTTAATTTTATTCCCATTTGATTTAGCATTAAAATGGGGCATATTTGATGAAGAATATTGAAGATTCTGACGCGACACGACCCCAGTTCCTATTCACCATCAGTTGCTCGTCTGCATTTACTGTAAGGCAATTTGGGGTTGTTCGAAGTTTGAAACAACATTAACACAATACTATATCGAGCATCTTTAATTTGAACTTCAAAATTCATTAGTTATTCATGGAAGGGTTGAAAGTTTTCTAACTAACTTTACGTTATTGCAAGGAAAATTAAGTCTTAAATCCGCCGGTTACGAGTTATCTTTAATTTGAGGACTTAATCGACTATTTTTAACTACCGCCTATCATTCTCCAACGGTTTAAGTGAAACGCCAGTTATGAAATCATATAATCATTCCATAGTTTGGATGTATGGAATTACATATAATCCAATTGAATATATCAGCTACCAGTTATGATTATCGTAATGGTAGGCGAGAGTACTAATTTTATCATTACTATATAAAAAAACCGAATCGGTTTATATATAACCCAGTGTATTATATATCGGGGAATGCACAGCACGACGGTAAGCAGTATCGTCGATTCTCATCTATCTGCTAGCTGCTGGTGCATGTCACGTGCTGGTGTGTCTTCATCTTTTGGTGAGTGAACGTGGCATTCCGGTTAACATTTCGATTTTTAATAATTGACTTTTTAGTAAATGTCAGATCGCATTTTAGTCAATATATGTCGTCACTTGCGCCGAATTTACATTTCTGATCTCGGAGATTCATCAGAGGGAGTTTCGTTGGATTTGCGTATTGTAAGTCACGATTTCATTCAGCAAATGGTCGTTATTTGCAGTGATATTTATCCACGTATTGGAGTGAGTTATTAGTTCAGGTTATATTTTATTTATCTATGTTCTCTATTATGTGATTTCTAGATATTTTATTCCGTATGCTTGTAACGGTTTTGTTAAGAATCTTCGCGCCATTTCTCGATCCGTTTCGAGTTAGATTTTGGAAATATAATTTTGTTTTTGTTTATGCTGAACTTATTGTGAATAAATTTTTAATTTCTGTCGATTGTTGTTTGAATCAGGAGTCTTATGAGTTATTGAGGTTTATTCAGACAGACATGTGGTCTATTTAATCACTGGCAAAATCCTTTCCTATGTTGGGCCAGAACACAGACGGCCTTGTAAATGTTTAAATGAATCGGTAACACACATGCAAATATAACATGCAGATTTAAAATCAAACCTATTAAAACACCAATTAACCCTATCAAAATGCGAGGAAGAAAACAATTAAACATAAAATTATAAACACAAAAAAATTAAAATAATAACAAAGTGCAACAAGATCCGCACGAAATAAATATAAACAAAACACGAAAATTCAACGATTTTGACCGAAATTTGACAATTTATAAAATGCGAGATTTCATGAAAATGAAATAAAAATCAAATAATTTGAGTTAGAAATAATTCAATTAAAAATATAAAGAAAAAATTGTCAAATAAAATCTCAAAATAATAAAATTAAAGATTAGAATATACTAGAAAATTCCAAGGTCAAAATTTGTTTTACTAAATCAAAAAGAACACGCAAGGTTAGGGTCGTACAATAAGTATATATACCGATTCATTTTTTCACAATTTTAATCGTTTCTAATCATAAAAATTCAGTTTTTCAAACTTGAAATCATTTTTCAGTGATGTAAGTGAGAGTTTTTATTTGGCAACTCTCTCCACGTCGCATCCTCGCAACCTCAATTGAGCTCTGCTTGGGTGTCGGCGTGGGGAGAGCGGTGTATTTATGATTTTTGAATTTTGTAATTAATGTAATGGGTAATTTATAATTTTCTGTTAATAAACTATTTTGATAGCATAAATTTGTTTTATATTGTCGAAATTTTTCCGGCCCACAGCCAAAGACACTCTACAAGTTATTAAAATCTAACATACTATTCGAATTCGTGTAAGTGCGTGGAATATCGCCAATGATTCGTGCCCGTGAAGACTCCGCCGTGCGGAACGCAGGGGTCGGAGCGTCAATATTATTCCGTATAGGGGAAGAGAGGGGTAAGGAAGTGGTCTTTTGGTTGCTTCCTCGTTTCTCGACTTCTTTAAAATCGACCTAAATTACTCTACACACGGCTCAAAATATTCGTAGTCTCGGGTTGTTCGGCGAAGGAATGGTTGGAAAAATCCCTGGAACAACTATGATCATCCGGACGGGCGATTGAAAATTTTTGACTAACCTTGATATAATAAAAAATATAATTGCCGGAGTTTTCATTGTTCTTGTTTTACTTTCCTAGACATTTGCACCCATGTTTAAGTTAACTATATATGTAGTAATATTGAGTCAATTAAATATTTGATATAGATATTGGATATTATAGAATGGAACCCCTGCGGATATTGCAAACCGAACTCGCCCATGCCCGGAAGGCTAAAAAGGACCTTCACGACCAGATCATCCAGCTGACCGCGGAAATACGACAAACAAAGGCCATCTGGATGGCGCCCCAAAAAGCCAAGGCACTTTACCAACGACTCACTGCCGCCCAAAAGGGATGGGCTGACGAACGACAACTCAATCAAAACTTTAAGACCCAAGTGAAGGGGTTAGAAGTGGCCTTATCTGCTTGTCAAGAGGGAGCTGCGGTAACGTACACTCTTGTGTTCGCCCCCGCCCAACTGGCTTACCGGGAGGCAACGGCCACTCCAACAACAACCGTACCTTCGACCCCGACAACCATTACAAACGGCTATCGCCCAGGACGAAAAGAGCGGGCCAAAAGACGAGCCGCGCGATTGCGGAATACAAACCAAACTACGGACTGAATCTAAATCTTACCCTGTGTAACAATGATATGCACCTGTATTAAATCTTTGTAGTTGTTTGATCGTTAATTAGTTAATTCATATATTTATTAATTTGCTTCGATCAGGAGTATGGGTAAATACAGTTTACAAAACTCACCATAAAGAGAAAGGGACCTAATGACTTAAAGCGAGCACAGATCTTCTAACGATAGCTCGTTGAACCCAGGGATTGTCCGAGCAATTACAGCATTAGCAATAGCGCTCACTTTTTGCGGACATTCCACCCACTCGAACACATTTCCAACGTTGCTAGCAACGGGTGCCGAGTGGTAGCTAGAAATATTTATATGGCGTTACCGGGGAAATCATAAGAACATTTAAACAAACATCAACACCCAGTAACCCACCAATAGTAATCGTTATGAACCCAAAGGGTACACTTTTAACTAAAATGAAATATAATTTTTAAGTTGTCGCCTCGTACTAATGTTGGGCCAGAACACAAACGGCCTTGTGAATGTTTAAATGAATCGGTAACACACATGAAATTTAACATGCAGCTTTAAATTCAAAATCTATGAAAACACCAATTAACCTTATCAAAATATGAGAAAAAAAAGACAATGACATATAAAATAATAAACATAAAAATAAATTAAAAATAATATCAAAAAGCAACAAGATCCGCACGATATAAATATAAACATAACACGAAAACCTAACAAATTCGACCGAAATTTGATAATTTATCAAAATGTGAAATTTCATAAAAATGAAATAAAAATCAAAGAATTTGAATAAGAAATAATTCAATAAAAATTTTAAAAGAAAAATTATCAAATGAAATTAAAAAATAATAAAAATTATGATTAGAATACACTAGAAAAATTCCAAGGTCGAATTTTGTTTTACTAAATCAAAAAGAACACGCAAGGTTAGGGACAAAAAATAGGTATATATACCGATTCATTTTTACATAATTTTAATCATTTTTTCAATTTTGAATTGGACTTAAAAATCTATTTTACTAAGTGAGTGAGAGTTTTATTTGGAAGCTATCTCCACGTCGCATCGTCGCAATCTCGATAGAGCTCTGCTTGGGTGTCGGCGTGGGGAGAGTGGTATTTTGTATGATTTTCGTTATGTATTGGAGTTTCTTCTCATGAGTCGTCGTTGATGTCAAATTGTTGGAATCAAATTTAAAATCCGAAATCTTTGATCCTAAAGGAGTGGGAACAAGTAATATTATAATAAAAGTCCAATAATGTACAAATGTGTTGATTCCTTGTAGGGAATAAGTCAATTTGCATACAGTTATAAAGTAATCCCCAAGGAATAGGCAAGTCAACAATAATACAACGGCATACTAGAAATTATTCCCAATTAGAAACAGATATTTTCAACAGATAAATCTCAACTATGGAAATGCAAGAATATACTCGGATTAACACCCGATGAAATTATTTAACCCTAGGACTTATCGATAGTGACAGGAGCATACATTATAATTTATCCATAAACATCAATAACATTAATACCAAAAGATAGGCAAATAACGTCAGTTGCCAGCCAAATTACCCATAGACAACCGTAATACTAGTACGTAATATATCTAGAAATTATTAATCGTACCAACGCACATCATTCACTTACCAATAATCACCTCAGATTTCACGGTGTGGCAGCTAGTTTCGATTGTTGTTCGAACCAGTTAGAAATCCTGGTTAAAGAACCATCTTTTCGATTTAACGGACCTAATGACTCTAGTAATCCTGGGTTAGTCCCAACGACGTGAGTGGAAGGGGGAGAAAGAACTCCGAGTGACTGCCGACGAGTCAATACCTGTAGTCGATAGTTCCCATAAAAACAAAAAATGAATTAACGATATGATAAATACTTACAAATTTTTTGATGATGATTTTCGTCACCTGAGTTACCATCACTTAGCTAATTCAAACAAAAATTTTATAAAATAATATTTATTTGGACTAGAAGTAGGTTTAAAAGTATATTTAACAGTCAAAAAATTTTATAAATAATAAAAGTATATTTAATAGTCAATAAAGATTTTATAAATAATATTGTATTTGAATAGAAGTATGTTAAAGGTACATTTAACAGTCAATAAAATTTTATGAATAATATTTTTATCAGGATAGAAGTAGGTTTAAAAGTATACTTAACAATCAATAAAAATTTTGTAAGTAGTATACTATTACAATAAGAGTATGTTTAAAAGTATACTTTAATAGTCAACGAGATTTTATAAATAATACTTTACCGGAATGAAGGTACGTTTGAAAATATAATAAATAGTCACAGCAAGTAATAGTTGATTTTCAGTTAATACGCATACACATGGAATTAATTTCCCTCAGATAGGGTTGGGATTAGGGCCCTAACTTAAACCTCGAGTAGGGGAACCCGACCGGTGTGTTATAAGTTCAAGTAATTGTTCCATCGTTTAGGAAAATCAGGACCCTTCATCTACGTACACCCGCACTTAGCAGAGTAATGGAGACAAGCGTTATGTCGAGAGCGTAATCCGATCTGCCCCAACCCGGAGAAAACCGGCGGGAAGATAATCTCCTGGTGGAGACTACAATGAATCAATTCAAAAGAGAAGGACAATCCGGCGACCCAAGTCCGGTCCACGATATCCATGTGCGGGCCCGGGCGTTTCTGAACCACCTCCTGGACCACCAGCGCCTCGTCAACTCCTCAGTGGATCGGGCCAGGAAATATTTGGCCAACGTAGAAGACCACCTAGCAGCCGGGCGACTCGCGGACGCCTATCCACCCTCCCCACCAGACCGGCCCGTAATACAAAGCGGCCCGTGTTTGCGATCCTGAACTGCTCCTCGGAGGAAGGAATAAAGAAGTTGCCCAAGACTCTAGACCGTACTGATTCTGGAAATTAGACCATTTAATTTTACTTTGGACGATTTGTTTTTTAATTACATACTTGACCTCTGAAAATGTGTTAATTATTATTTTCTTAGTATAATTTGCAACAGTATAATTTGTTTAATTAATTGTATGCTTAAGGATTGTGAATAAATTAGTAAAAGTTTTAATGTTTCTTATTACAGTAATGGAACCCTCACAACCATTGCAAACGGAACTGGCCCACGCCAGACGAGCCAATAAAAATCTCCTCGACCAGGTTATCCAACTAACTCGGGAGGTCCAACAAGTCAAAGCCACTTGGGTAGAGCCCATGAAGGTCAAAACCTTACATCAGAGACTTACAGCGGCCCAAAAGGGATGGGCAGAAGAAAATCTTTTAATTCAGAGCTTAAAGATTCAAATAAAGGGGCTGGAGGTTGCACTGTCCGCCTGTCAAGAGGGGGCAGCTGTAACTTATCCCCTCGTCTTTGCTCCCGCTCAATTAGCCTACCGCGAGGCAATAGCAACCCAACCAGCAATCCTAACAACTCCAACAACGACCACCACTCCAACCACAACAGTAACGAACAGTTTTCGGCCTGGACGAAAAGAGCGGGCTAGACGTCGAGCCGCTCGATCGTTGAATAAGGCCTAAATAACTTATAGAATGTATTTTAGTTGCAAATTATATATGTTTATTTTATAGTTATATATTTCTTGTTATTTAAAACGGTATTTTCAAGGGTTTTTTCAAGTGTCTATAACCCCGTAACCAACACACAAAAACGCATCGTTACGATATGCAGCCGCTCGTGTTTCTAAAATATCGTTGTCGAATTTCTTTTATACTATGATGAACTTCAACAATAAAATCTACGGCATACATGGGACCCGATAATCTAAAGCGAGCACAAGTCTTCTAACGACAGCTCGTTGGACCCAGGGGTTGTCCGAGCAATTATAGCATTAGTAATAGCGCTCACTTTTTGCGGACAATCCACCCACTCGAACACATTTCCAACGTTGCTTAGCAACGGGTGCCGAGTGGTAGCTAGAAAATATTTATATGGCGTTACCGGGGTAACCACAGAAAGATTTAAACAAACAGCAACACCCTGTAACCCACCACTAACATCAATAAAATAACCGTTAGGAACCTTGGATATTGTAAACTTTTAATTCGTTATAGATAGCCAAAACTGCTCAAATAAATGCAAAATTCCCGTAACAATTATAAATCACTGATGTCATAATGAGAGTCAACATTTCCATTTAATCGAATAAAGGTTGCGGCGATTAATTTAACAATTTAATATTCTAGTAAGCTTCGACAAAATTATTTGGAAAAAGATAAAATAGCGTAACCACTGTAACCACGAAGGTGAATATGTTAACTCAATAAAATCCGAACTAGGAAAATATAAAATGAGAATAAAAATGAGATAAAAGGTTTCCCAGTATGATCGGACTGAAATACTACCTTTAAGATAAAGGAATGGAATTTTTTTGTTGGAAATAAACAGTTGATAAAAATTAAAGGAAACGAGAACAAAAATTTATTCCGACATTAAATAAAATCGCCAACCGACGGATTAAGGCAAGAGAAGTTAGGTCTTGAGCCGGCCAAGAATAAGTTAAACGTTGAGATGCTCGGATAAAATAAAATTGGGTTCCAAAATTTCTATCTCTATTAAACGTAATTAGCCACCGAATTAAAACCACAAAAATAATAAATACCCTACGAAGGTATTAAAATCGAGGATTAATAGGAGAATGATATTAATGCAATCTACTCCTGGAGCGAAAACTAATTGCCAAAGAAATTCTTCACCCTTCCCCAAACTAAAAATAAAATAATAAAACGTAAATCATGTAAAAGGAAATAAAGTCAATATTTTACCCATCATATGTACAATTAGTCAAACGATATAACAGCAGAGTATTTCCAATAGATGAGTTAAATTCCAACACATTTTTCCGAGCGAGAAAATACCTCGCGGATTATCATCGTTTCGATTTGAAATTGGAATGATTTGTAGGCTCATTTGGCAGGGAGCTCGAAGTTACCAAATTCCCGATCCGAATAACCACGACCTCCGAACGCACTTCACTACCATATTTTGATTAGTTAGCCATCAACGTGACGACTAGAAATATATAAGCTTATATCTACGTCTAACAAATAATTTACCTCGAAAATAAATGACATGGGGAAGGAAGGACCGTCATCAATAATCCATGAAATGAATAGTATTACTAAATTTTGTATCCATCCGATATATAACATAAACAAAATCGACGAATTTCCGAAATATATAATATGGAACGTGACATTTCGCGAGAATGTCACGATCGATGAATCTCGAATAGACACGCACACCCGTTTTTTTCCTTTTCCTAGCTATGCCCCAAGCCTATATAAGAGATTTGTTCGGCCGAAACTGATAGAAAATTTTTGGAAAAAGTCAAAATGAATGAACAATTTGATCCTACTGACGAAAGTACAACGACCAGGATACCCGAGGAGGATAGTATTAATTACCCTTTGATAACCCCATTTAGAAATCGTATAAAGGAGGACCTAAATATCTCCCCAAAAATTCGTGCATAGAACTCCCAAATTAGTTGGCCATTTAGATATTGTTTTGGAATTTGAAATCATTTACAACTTTAGATGTTATTCTTTAAATTCGCTTATTTATGGAGAAGTAATTTGGTGTCAATTAATAATATTTTTACACTGATACTTCAATAGCTACTATTATTTTGAAATCTTTGTTTCATTTGAAATATAATTATTCGATTTTTGCTTACATGAATAAACATATATCGCCGTTAAAATTGTTTTCCATTAAATTTTTAACCGAAAAGTACATGTTTTTCTTCTATTTGGAAAATAACAACGAAAGATTCCAATCAAAGTTTACATTTATTATTTGGGTGATCTGATTTAGACAATAAGAAAATAATTTTTTGTTTAATTAAATGAATTCAACAATGAATAAATATGGAAGTGGGAAAGGGTTACTAATTAGAACTTTAGGATAGTTATTATTGCGTAAATTAAATCAGACTTTTGAGCAACCATCCAATGGTCAAGAGTGGACCACATATTTGTGGCCATTGCTTGGAAAATAAAAAATTTATTTTGAAAGGAACCAAAAGATGAAAGGGTTATCAAAATAATAATACTTAAAGCAATTATGAAGACATAGAATAGGACGTCGGTAGAAATGATGTAAGGCGAGGAACCTGATATTTACTGCACAAAAAATTTAAACGAGTTAACTTAATCAAACTAATTTAGATGAATCCAGCGCCATCATCCGTGTTTCCACGCAAGTTGCCGATCAGTGGCGGTAAGCCTGGCGACGAGTCTGGCGAGAAAAGTACAGCGATGTGCCCCAACCGAGAGAGCCCTAATGGAACGTCTTACAATCGGTGGAAGATAATGGGAGACCGTTTGTGTCGAGCAGACGAAAGGGTGATCAGAGCCCGGCCCAAGAAATTCGTGATCAAGCCCGATCTCTCCTTGCACGCCTCGAGGACCACCAGCGACAGGTCGACTTCCATGTGATCAGGGCCACGCAATGCCTTGCGAATGTGGAGGACGATATCGCGGCCGGTAGGATCGCGGACACTTACAATTATATGCCGCCACCCAGCCCAACCGCACGAGAAACACGAAGCGACCGGTATTCGTATATCGGGAGCGCTTTGATGCTCAGCGGACCTCAGAAGAACATTAATGATCTGATTGCGTTGAGTACACTCCAACCGCATTTTAAATAAATGATTTACTGTCATCCGAAATTGTTCTTCTTTTTATAAATTTTTCATTGTCCCACAATATTAACGTTTGTTTGAGAAATTAAATAATTTAAGACTCGTAGTCCAGGATTAATTTTCATTGTTGCAGAGATGGAATCCCTGAAAATACTACAGAAAGAGTTAGAGCACGCGCAGAAAATCAATAAGAATTTCCACGAACAGATCATCCAGCTATCAATGGAAGTTCAACAAACTAAGGCCGCCTGGATGGAGCCCAGGAAAGCAAGGGCGCTTTATCAAAGGCTTACAGCAGCCCGAAAGGAATGGGCGGATGAGAAACAGTTAAACCAAAGCCTAAGAACACAGATAAGGGGACTGGAGGTCGCATTGTCGGTCTGCCAGGAAGGGGCAGCAGTAACATATCCTCTTATCTTTGCCCCTGCCCAACTGGCCTACCGAGAGACCACGGCCAATGATCCAAAGGCCACACCAAAGACTAGCGGGTATCGACCCGGGCGTAAGGAACGAGCTAAATGCCGAGCCGCTCGATTACTAAACAGTACATAAGTAACTTATCAAAACGTGTTGTTTATTCTATAGAATATATATTCAGTGTTCCTTAAATGTTATTTAATAAATGCGATAAATATTGACTCATAAAGGTAATAGGAGGGCATTGATGTGCGGAGATGAGAAGATTATAAGAATACTCGAATAGGAAAGACGGAATTAACAAACTAGTAACGATATAAGGGGACCTAAGAATCAAAAGCGAGCATAGGTCTTCTATCGACAGCTCGTTGAACCCAGAGATCGTTCGGTCAATTACAGCATTAGTAATAGCGCTCACTTTTTGCGGACGATCTACCCACTCGAACACAGTTCCAACGTTGCTTAGCAACGGGTGCCGGGTGGTAAGCAAAGAAATATTTATATGGCGTTACCGGGGTAACCACAACATAATTTAAACAAACATCAACACTCAGTAACCCACCACCTAGCTAAATTTATTCGACTAGTTCTAAGCGTTCACGATGATTCTTTCAACCATAAACAATTTGGACAGTTTTACCTGGTATGTTCATAATATTAAGAGCTCTCATGACTTTTCGATAAGTAATATTTTCCCCCCCGTTATTTAGAGGTATGAATATCGATCTTTGGGAACGGAATTTTTGATACACATTTAACAGATTTTTGTCACTGAGTGTTTGGGGTGATACATTTATGGATTTTTCTGATTTATCCGGGAATTTTGGGTACAGAATCTAGTTTATTTAATTGTTTTGAGAACTAATAACCGATTTAAGATTTAAACATCATTTTATCATATCACCTGAAAAATTTGTGCTTGGTACCTTTTGAAATCGCAATCCGTCAACTTAATAGTAATAGGTTCAGCGAAAATTTCCTATAAAGAACGGTCGTGATTCTAATTGGGTTAACAGAACCAAGAAATTTTGTAAATCTCTGTTAGTTTTAAGTGATATGGGATAGGATTATTTTACGAATAAAGTCTTTGTAGTTGAGCTTTATTGAGCTGCATTTACGATCTTTTAATATTAATTTCGAATAGCAAATGAGTTAAAATAATCAAAGGAAAATCTGTCGCGGTTTATCGTCATAATGGAATTATTGAAACAATTTAAAGATCACAGTAACGATTTCGTTTGTCTTTAAGTTCCCCGTCTCCTCCCTTTTTAATTGATCCTAGGCGAATTTAATGTTAATATTACGAATTTATGAGTCCCTACTGGACTACTATGTTTTGATTTTGAGCCGTTTAGTCAATATAAATTTAGGTGGAATTTATAGGAATTGAGTGATGACGAAATAGCCAAAAGACTATTGCCCCTTCAACCCATTTCCCATATACGTTTCAGCTACTGCATTCTCACACCGTAGCCTTCATGGGCACGAATCATTGGCGAACTTACACTGCACTTAGACGATTCGGTTGGGGTATGTAAAATTTAATAACTTGTAGTGATGTGTCGGCTGTGGGCCGGAAAAATTTCGACAAAAAGAAATTGGTTTCATTTTAATGTTTATTGAAGCATAATAGTAGATAACAATTGATATAGCATAGTTCATCATCCATAATAACATTGTAACTCTTTCCCCCATGCCGACGCCCAAACAGAGCTCATACGAGGTTGCATGGACGTGACGTGGGGAAAGTTATCGAGCATTCCTTCACTCACATTAAAATTTGGTTGGTTTTCCACTGGTTAAGACTGGCTGATAAAACAGGTTCAAGTTTTCAGAACTGACTCAAGTTATTAAAAACTGATTAAAATTATGTGAAAATGAATCGGTATATATACCTATTGTAAGACCCTAACCTTGCGTGTTAAATTTTATGTAGTAAAACAAAATTTGACCTTGTGATTTTCTAGAATATTCTAATCTTAATTTTACTATTTTTGTAATTTAATTTGACAATTTTATTTTTAATTTTTTAATTGAATTGTTTCCAATTCAAATTATTTAATTTTAGTTCCATTTTTATGGACTTTCGCTTTTTTTGTAAATTGTCAAATTTTGGTAAAATTTTCATGTTCTCATGTTATTTCTATGTTTATTTCGTGAGGATCTTGTTGCACTTTGTTCTTATTTTAATTTACTTTTGTGTTTCTTGATTTTATATTTGATTGTTTTCTCTCATATTTTAGCAAGGTTAGTTGATGTTTTATGGGTCTGAGTTTAAATCTGCATGTTGTATTTGCGTGCGTGTTACCGATTCATTTAAACAAAATCGTTTCTTGGCCCAACAATAGTGTTACTAAATTCTGGTATTTACAATAATAATTTCATTATAATCGACCATAATGGTAATGGTGCAATAAAATAATGATTTTACTATATAGTCGATAATAGTACCAGCTTTCAATGACATGATTATTAATTCGTTGTAGGTCGTCACTCATCTCCTTGGTAACTCAGTATTAGAAGATGAATTCTTATCTCAATTCCGACTTACCCAGTGTAAATTTATCGATTCACTATGCTAGGATTTTCGATATCACTCTGACTGAAACTATTATTTAAATTTTTTGGAATTTCTTGTTTGATTAGTAAGTTATCATTTCATTTTGTCTGTAAATAAACACGTTTTTCAAAAAAAAATCTTTCGTTATGATTTTATTTTATAATATGATTATTTTAATGAAATAAAATTAATTAATAAATTTCTGAACATCGTCTGTAATGAAATAATTCTATAAATTCTTTAAAAATCAATGTGAATAAGATGTAATTCTTAAATAATTCGGATGCCATTGACTAAAGACTGATTCTTGTCACTCTTCTCCTCTCCGAGTTCTAGATCTTTTCCGTTTGTGGTATTTTTTGTTCATATTTACCGTCTATTTAAGCATTTATACTAATTATATGTGTGTCATTCGCTATATAGAAATTGCTGCCCTTACTTCAACCTATTTTAAATCTTCAGCACTATTTTCGCTTTAATTCTCTGTCATTGTTTTCTCAGATTCTGTCGATTTCAGTTCTTCTCTATGTATTACTTTATATTTAAACCTTTCCCAGGGCCATCACGCGCTCCTTCGAGGGTTGGGCGATATGATTTAGGAAATGAGAATAATACACCGCGAGTTCCCCGCTAACCACCAGTTTTAAACGGGGTAATCTAAATTATTTTTCTGTTAATGAAATTTATTTTCCGCGATGAAGATCCGATCGCAAACAACACTCTCAATGATATCATAATATTAGGTTTCTAGTAACATCTCCTCTTAAGAAGATACATTGTAGATAAAATGAATAAAAATAACATAAAATATGAAATAAATAAAACAATTTTTACTTTGAAAACCGTATTGATTTTTGTTTGCCCAGCACTGCCTTATATACAACGATTTTCTGCGTGTGTATTTTATAGCGGTAAAACAAGGAATTTTGATTTTTTAAATATTTTATTATTATTTCTTCGAGTTTTGGATGTTAGAACTTTATTTTCCTTCCTATCACAGTTCCGGATGTTACTTACATGAAAGATTTGATGAAACCAATAATTGAAAAATACAATTGCTCTAGATTTCCTGATAATGATGCTTGGAAACGAAAGGTACTTGGTGCTCGCCCGAGGCCACCAAAGAGCTATAGAGACGAGGCCATGCGGCTTATAGAGACGAGAAGCCAACGGATTACAATATCCGAACAAAGCGCAGCTCACCGACATATTGTTATAAGCTCGATAATGTTCCCCATTGATAGATTTGCGTAATGAGTAACTTTAATATTGACGAGAAAGTAGTTGTGTATTACGGAGTAATGTAATCAATAAATATTTATTTATTGACCCTTCAACTAAAGGAAAGAGTTTCTAGGAAGAGTGAAAACGTCGAGGTCATTTGGAATAGAATTGAAAAAAGGAGTAAAATACCCCCCCGCTGGAAGTTACGATTAAAGCCCAATCGGAAGGGAATAACCGATAACCCAGAGGAGAAGTATAGGACGAATCGTCGACAGATTTTGAGGATTTAGACGAAAAAGCGTGAGAAGAAGCGTGAGAAGAAGCGTGAGAAGAAGCGTGAGTAAAAGCGTGAGTAAAAGAGGTAACAAAAAAGATGGGAAACGAACAAATGTAATCTCAAATCGGATTGGGTGAGCGACGGAAGAGAGCAACAACCCTAATAAGAGAATAGTCTCGTTATTACAAGGCCGCTAGCTAAGAAGTAAAGAGAAAAAAAAAAGATAAAGAAAAGAATTAGACTGGGCTATTTAGTGTCTATTTAGTCGAGGGCTTCGTCAACTTTTCATATAGCGACCCCCTCAAGCCTCCCCCATATAATGAAATTTATATTGACTGTAAATGCAGGTGTAATGTCGCGGCATTTAAAGTAAGGATTAAAGAATAGATGCCCATTGTGACGGATGTTCTTGTTTATTTATACACAAATAATTATATCTAGGCTCAATTTATAATGACTCAAAAGTAGCAGATCTTTGCGACCCCCGAATTGAGCAAGAGATGTAGGAAGTCAATGAATGAAAAACTGTCAATGATTGAATTAGCTTTGTGTGATATAAATAGTGAGACAGTCTTAATTTAAATTTTTAATTAAAAATTTTTTTTATTTTTATTAAATTTGTCTTCTTTTAAAAATTTTTATTTTTTTAGATTTTTGATTTTTAATTAAATATTTTCTTTAACTTTAGATTTTTTATTTTTCGATTTTTAATTAAATATTTTCGTTTATTATTTTTTTCCTTTATTTTTTTAAATATTTTGCTTAATTTTTTCTAATTTTTATTTTTAGATTTTTAATTAAATATTTTTTTTATTTTTATTAAATTTGTCTTTTTTTAAAAATTTTTATTTTTTTAGATTTTTGATTTTTAATTAAATATTTTCTTTAACTTTAGATTTTTTATTTTTCGATTTTTAATTAAATATTTTCGTTTATTATTTTTTTCCTTTATTTTTTTAAATATTTTACTTAATTTTTTTTAATTTTTATTTTTAGATTTTTAATTAAATATTTTTTTTATTTTTATTAAATTTTTGTCTTTAAAAAATTTTATTTTTATTAGATTGTTGATTTTTAATTAAATATTTTCTTTTTTTTAATTTTTCTTTTTATTAAATTTTTTATATTTAATTAAATATTTTTTTATTAGATTTTTATTTTTCGATTTTTAATTAAAAACTTTTTTTAACTTTTTTTAATTTTAATTTTTAATTAAATATTTTCTTTAACTTTGGATTTTTAAAAATTTTATATTTTTATATTTTTAATTAAATTTTTTTATTTTTATTTTTCGATTTTTAATTAAATATTTTCGTTGATTTTTTGTTATTTTTTAAAAAAACTTATTTTTATTAGATGTATTGATTTTAAATTATATTTTTAATTAATTTTTTTATTTTTATTAGAATTTTAATTAAAAAATGTTGTTAACTATATTTTTTTTAATTTTAGATTTTTAATTAAATATTTTTGTTTATTTTTTAAATTTTTATTTTTAGATTTTTAATTGTATTTTTTTTTTTTTATTTGTAGATTTTATTGTAGATTGTATTTTGCGCATTATAGGATCGGCATCGTGTTTTTATTGGTAGATTTCAAGCCTTGCTTAAATTTTGTTCATAATAGCACTATTGTTTCGATCTCGCGATTCTTCTGATTAGTTTCCAGAATATTCACTGTGGACGACCAAACGACCGTGCAATAACCGCCCAATCAACAAAGACATTGAAATGACCATCACCGAGCGAGAAGTATTAAGATGGGAAGAATTAATTGGTAGCTAGTTGGAGAGTAATTAATAGAGTAACACCTCCATATATGGATTGGGTGTTATGTAACCAATGGTTTCGGTGTCCATTGAAGCAGTTGCTATAGGCAACGAAAACAAACCTTAGAAACCCCCTTGAGCGCTAACAGTACATATGAGTAAATATCGAAGCTGCATAAACGAGCCCGCGTTTAATATTTCATAATCGGTGATCCTGGATAGCAATGCGCCAATGTTCCCCATACTAAATTGCCATTTTACATCATATTGACGTTAAGAACGCTGGACAACATCACAAATCAACCGCTAGACTAGATTCCACTCCCGATACCATCGGTAGTGTTAATCCGTTGGAAAATTGTAAGAAAATCGATAAACAATGAAAATTCCAAAAAATAAAATCATTTTATTCAATTAGGAAACTCTTTTCCAGTGTCAACAACTTGTCTCATATTAATGTTTATTCGACTCTTTTGGATGTACTCCCAGACGATATTTGCCTTCTCCTCGGATCCGGTAATTTCCACTAATCGTTCTATGCACTCGTTTACGGCACCACCTAATATTTGATTGGCCAAAAGTTCTGGGCTTATTTTCACTATTTTCGGTACAGCGTGATAAGCAAGTCGCGACGGTCCCGACATGACGACAACATCTCCGTGATTGAGAGTTATCGGTAATGGAGTTGACAAAGGATCACTTGAGCCCAATAAATACACCGCCGGTTGGCCCAAACTGATATGAAATGATTTTATTACAAAGCAACTATGAAAATAGTAATAGAAAGTACGTAAAACAATACTGTTAAAATACCGATCTATGTTAGTAACTAGAAAAAGTTCACAGAATATCGATTAGCAGTAAAATTAATAAAAATTTGATTTTTTTTATTTAATAAAGCTTATTAAAAATTAATTAACAAAAATAAAACATTAATATTACAAATTCTCACCTTATAGATACCAATGGCACATCCTTTGCAAATTCAGCATGATCCTGATGAAAGCACATGGCTGAATTTAAATGATAATAATTGACTATTGTTGCTTCGGGTATAAATTCTTTCCATTTCAAAATTGAAATTATATCTTTCATAATATCTGACAAGTTGGTGGGAATATTGGATTTACAATTTCTCTTATATACTCTATCTGTCCATTGATAGTGATATCCCATAGATGTCCAACGTAATTTATAAAGCCAAGTTTCAGATAATTTTTTACCATTACTCCTAAATTTTATTTAATTTATAATATTTGCAATTGTAAATAATTTTTTGTCAATAATACAGTTTAAAATTACCAAAAATATAATAATTACAATTCTTCGATGGTTTCTTTCCAAATTTCATTAGGTCTATCGACCTCGATATCCAAATTCATTTTATTTACATTTGTAGGCCATTTCGTGAGAGAATCGGCAATTAACTGAATTAAAATGTCACCTTTGAATGGGTTTGGAATATAATAGAATCCTTTTTATTAAAGTTAAAATGAAAAGGTAATAATTATAATACCGCTTTTTGCGCCAATTTCATAAGCAGTGACTTCTTTACAAAAGGCATTAGGATTTATTAAAGTTGAATCTTCAATGTTGAGCTACAAACTAAAAATAATTTGATGAAAATAAAAAATTACTTTTATAGGATTTGTAAAATTGTAAAGTTCTTTTAATTCTGATAAAGTATAAGTTCGATTTTTATATTTCTTGTAAGATGGCTTCAATAATGATTCAGGTTCATAAGACATTTTAATAATAATAATATTAAAACAAAATTATAAATAAAAATTATTTTAAAATATGAACAGATTTATTTTTAAAATGAATTGTGTTCAATTTTAATTTATAAAATATAGGAGAAAACCCCCATAGATAGCTTAAACTAGAAAATAGTTATTTAAAATACTATTGCTGAGGATTATTCGGCTTTTCTATAAATATAATAAAAGTTGTGTTAAGAGCCGTCCATAAATGACGTCCCTCGATTTAGGTCGAGTTTTTACTCCTCCTTCATCTTCGTCACACGTACTCACAAAACGTTAAACCTCCTTTCAAATATGAAGTCACAACTCTTTGCCCCCAAGAATGCGTATTTATTATTTGAAAATGAACATGGTTCAAATCACTTATTTGACATTTTAGTATGTATTGAGTCTAATGCTACATTAACGTCGTATGAAAAAACATGTATTAAAAAGGAGGCTCTAAAAAGCTGAAATTAGTAGAAAAGTATGTTTAAAAATACAAAATTTAAGATGTGACATCATAGTTCTTAAACACCCTCACCCCTCATCACATATCGTCGCAAATGTGTGACCCCTCTCTCCTTTAGGCGCGTGACTTCATTTATAGCAGACCCTTAGTATTGTATTTCTTATACTTTTTCTCACTTTCTCAAAAAGAGAAAACACTAGAAAAGTTCGGTTGAATTAAAATATAATAAGCAAACACTTATTCTTTTCGTGACGAACCTGGAGCCAGCGGTGGAACTAGTGGACGAATGGTCCTATGTTGCGAGTGGCCCTCACCTAATAAATTATAATCTCAAAAAATTTTATACTCTGACAATCTTTCACTATTTAGTTTTGTTTTTATGTTATTTTTATTTCATTTTTTTTTGAAGGATCATATATGAAATAAATATCTTTTTAATATGACCAAATTTTGAAGTTCTACCACTACCTGGAGCTGTTTGATTTGATAGCTATCCTAATGGTCTCAGTTATAATTATTTATTCAGCACAGTATCATATATGAGCATGTAGCGCAAAACCAAATTAAAATTAAAAGATGACTCATCTAAAATAACAAATGAGCATCAAAAATAACAAGAAACTAATTAAAACCATAGAAAACAGTAAAAAATTAAGTATACTAAAAGCCGTGAAATTTGTTGAAAATACATAAAAATGCAACAGAAAAATGAAACAATTAAACTCCCTTTGTTGTTGTCGACTAAGCTATTATAAACTTCACAGGCTCGTCAAGCTGCAGTGGTAGTTCTACAGGTAGCACAACTGGTTCTAATTTTATGACATTTTGTAACCATCTTGAATTTCTTCAATCACATAAAAATTTCACTTTCACCATCATTTGGTTTTATTAATTTCTGAAGTTCCATAAACCCCGATAGCTTATGCAATATTGATACAGTTAAAGATTTCATATAATTCACAGAGGAGAAAATTTTCTCAAAGCTCTCTTTGAATTATCTGGTATATGATTGTTCATAAATAACCTAACGGTCTTAGGTATGAAGGGATTGAAATTTGCCACGGTTTATTGTGTTTGGGGTTTGTGATGTTTTTCAAAATTTTACATAACCAACTTATTTTTATAAATAATTAGGTGTTCAGAAATGGCTAGGACTGCCGCGCCTGACGCAGTACCTTATTTTAAAAATTCTCTATTTTAACCTGGCTAGGCAACGTAGACGACATCAATTACATACATAAACATGATCGATAATCTTTATAACTCAAAAACCAAAATAATGTATACGGACAAAAGGGGGGGGAATTTAGTTTTATTAATTAGAATAAAAAATTTTTAAAGTGTTTTTATTTTTGTTATGTTATTCCTCACAGTTTATTACGATTTATGATCAGGAGAATGGGTAATAAAACGGCAAAATTTGCGTTACGTAATTTGTGAACTGCACCTATCCACGAAAACTGAAATTTTCAAACTAAATTTAATATCCAAGCTCTTAATTTTATCTTAATTTTTATTGTATAAATGACACGCGCGTTACTTTTGAAAAATCGAGTAATTAATTTAATTATTAATGCGTTTTAATGAATTTAAAATATTTAATAATATGCATTCAATAATTGTTAGATATCCATGAATATCTTAGACATCCGGAATACCTTCATAAATCAAATACTGATCGACTGAACAAAGATCTACTTTATTTCCTAACATGGCCACTACGCAACTATCATCGCATAGTAAAAATAGACGAACTACTTTTTGACCAACACAAACGTTAAACGATTAAAATGATTATTAGTTTAATTTACTTTTACTTTATTTATAATATAGAAGATCGTCAACGTAAACATCCTTTCCATAAAACGAGCATTATTATAAAGTTTTATATTAACTTTAATTAACTTATCAATATGAAAAATTCGTATAATATATTGTTTATACTACTTATAAATTTAGCTTTTAAAAATTGCTTATCAAAATGCCCAGAATGTTTTGTAGATATTTCTAACCAATCATTGAATTGCGGCAATGAAACCGTCAACAGAAACCAATCAAAAATGAGAAGGATTAATTGTGCGTTGGACAGAGAAGAGTTGACATTTTCTCATAATTATCCAGGAATGGTAATTGTCGATCGATTCTCTGATCAGATGTTCCAAACAATAAAATTAAACCTCTCAAAAATCAAAGCTGTAAGACTGAGTCACATAAAAGTGAACCATATAAGACGATCTGATCTGAAATATTTGTCCAATATAAAATCATTGACAATTGCTAATCCAAAGACGTTTGACATTGATAGCTTTTTGGATATAAGGCATTCAGATCTTTTCCAATTGTACATTTATTGCGGCACAGAAATTCCAAAAAACTATTCTTCGGATTACAATTCAACAAGTTTATCATTTCTGTTCCATTTTACAAATTGGCGGGTTATCCAAATAAACTGTTTGCATCGATATCAGTGTGAAATCGAAGAATGTGTAAAAAATAGTGGGATAAAAAGTAAATTTTTTCTTAAGTTAAACAGAGAAAAAATTAGCAATGACACAGAAGTTTATTTAAAATCAAACAATTGTAAAATAAAACAATGCAAAAAAATGACAAAATCTCCACTGACTACCGACTCCGGTATAAAACCTCTCAACTATGATACTTCTCAATCTTCAACGACTCAACATCTGGATTATTTCTATAATCAAAGTTCTATAAATAATGAAACATTTGACCTCACTTCTATAACTCTCAAAACAAGTTACCATGTTTCAACAAGATTATCTGTCTCATTGAATACTTTCAATACAAAAAAAAATACTAATAAAAAGGAAAATAATAACATTTTGTTAAAATCACAATGGCAATTTCGGACAAAGCTTACCACTATAAAGAGTATAAATAAAGAAAATCCCACCAAAAATACAATTAGTAATTATTTCCCCATTTCTACCACAAGTAAAACTAGACAATACCTTTCCATTACCCCAAACAACTTCACCATATGTACCATTGTACCCAATTATGGACAATTTATTCTCATTATTATTTTGTCAAACGTCATTATTATCATAACTCTGGTGACCATTTTTGCCATGGTTTACCGTTATCATTATAAAAAAATCAAAACCCTTGGAGACTTAAAAAATGATTTATTACTTATAAATATAAAGTAAACTATTTATCGTTTTTTTCCTACACATTTTGCAGTATCAGTTGCGAATTTTTTTATCATTTAAAATTAATATAGTTTGGGTTCTGAATTTAAAGTTATTTTTAAATAAAAATTGAATAATATTTAACCGAAATTGAGAAGTAAAAATATGATTAAGGGATAGGATTGATGGTAAGAATATGTTTATAACGGAAATAAAGATGAGAAAGTCGAACAAAACAATCGAGGAGAATGTTTTGTTAAGTAAAGGACCCAAAGTAGAACAAAAGATAGAATACAACATGAAGGGTCATCAAAAATCAGAAAATTTATCTCTGTCCATCGAGTGGAATTACAAAACAAGGCTTAATAAGACAATTAACTTCAAAATTCATATTTATATTTCAATACAATTAATATTAAAATAAATTAGGTTACTCCCCTTCTTTAACCCAAAATTTAGAGTCTAAATTTTGAGTCTAAATTTGTAAAATTGATGTATTAATTTTTCAAAATAATAAAAAAAATAAAATTAATGAATTTATTTTTTTTAATTAATTATTAAATTTATTTAATATTTTTGGTTCTGGGAAAAACGACAAAAGTACTGAAAATTAGATCTAAGTAAACAGAAAGATAAGAAAACAAAGATGATATTGGATCACCATTATCATGACAGCATGATTAATGTTTAAAGGGGGAAAAGACAATCACAAAGGAGACGAATGCTGGGTCAATTAACTACTTCTTTTGACAAAGAAAAGATAGAAGCGAAAATATTGTGAAATGGAGACTATTTAGTTGAAACGCTATTAATCTATGCGATTATTTCAACTTTATAAAGAAACTCAAACTCACAAGCAATCCGCATTGTATCTCATGTGGTGACGGAAAAACTTAAAAAAAGAATTTTTTGGAGAAAAGAAATCTATTAAAGTAAGGAATCAGAAAAATTAAAGGAATTCGTTAGTAGTAAAAAATGTTGGGATAGTAAGAAGTTTGTCGATGGAACTAAAACTCCTTATGTTCAATAAATCAAATCAATAATAGAAAACTCCTAACAAAATAATATTTATTCTCACATATTTCAACTAGTCACAATTTCATTTAATCACAATCGTTAAACCTTTGTTAAACACCCGATGGGTATCACCTTGTTAATGCCGAATACAATGTGACTTTACACTTTGTTCAATACTATCTCTCGTTCTCTTTTTGGTTCAATTAAACTTCGTTTTAAATATCTTCTTCAACCAGATGGCCCTTGTCATCTTCTGCTCTCTGCTTTTATAGCAATTTCTTGCCTATCAATTATATCTAAAGAAAGCAAAAACATTTTTATGCCAAGTGGCAGTTTATTGCTAATTAGCTTAATTCCCGGAAACCAATTATCCTGACATTCGACTGGATATGTGTTGATTAATAAGCTCGCCTTAAATTTAATTAATTAATTTGTTTTTTTGGCGTCAAATCCTTCTCTAGACTTATGATCAATTGAATATTATTTTATTCGTCTTCATAATTAAATTTACCACCTGTTACCACTTTCCAGACAGAAAAATATCAATTTTTTAATCAATTTTAATTGATTTTTCAAATTTCAAAATTTTATATTTTATTTCTTGTAATTTGTATAACCCAAACAAAGTCAAAGCAGGATCAGACTATTAAAGGAGAATATAGTGAAAAAGTGCAAGAAGCTAAACACTCGCAGCAGGATTAATTAAGTTACCATAATGCATATGGCTGCTTGCTGTAAGAATTTTGGTGTGTAATTTGTGATACATTCAAAAATACGTTGGGAGTATTGTGTCTTATTTTATCGAAAATAGCAACTATTATTATTTATTTATTGAAACCCAACAAAAAGAATATTCACAAAATACTTAATAAACGTAGAAATATTAGGTCAATTGTAGATATTTTATATTTAAAAAGCCCTAAATAAATAAAATCCTTATAAATGAACTTGTTATAAGAAACCAACTGGATAATAATAACATAAACTATAATAATAATAATGATAGGGAAAACAATAAATATATGTTTTTCACCTCTGATTTCGTTATAAGTGACATAAAATTTTCTACAAAATTTGACTATGAATCAGATCACTTCTAAAGGCTGTGCCAAAAATTCATGAATACCTTAAATAAATCGGATTCATAGTCAAATTTTGTAGAAAATATTAATAAATGTTTATATATAAAATAAATAGTAATACATAAAATTATAAACAAGTTTAGTAAAAAGTGAATAATCCAACAAAAATCAGGAGAGAAAATTATTGAATTTGAATGAATCAAATTTTGAGTTTTATTTATCCAGCAAAATGGCTATTGAATGTAACACTTATCAAATATGAAATTTATTGAGAATTTAATGATACTATTGATAAAATAATAAATAAATAAAATCTGGTATGAAAATATATTTTTGAATAATTTATAAACTTTTTACTGCTATATTATTGGTAAAAATTGAAAACATGACAAAATTTAATTACAAATTTCTTATTATATATATTGCAAATCCGATTATCATCATGAGCAATACTACAGATATATTTATATATAAAAATGAAAAATTGATTAAATTATTGAAATATTCACTGGATTGTGTTGAATAATTTGTGCTGATTTCACTCGGGCGGGTTGTGGTGAAATAGATTTTTGTTGGGAGCAATCGACTGCAGTTTTCATTTGTTATTGTAACAGTTGTCGGTGTGTATTTACCGTCGTGATTCAATTGGATGTTGTATTCATATTTCTCACCTGATCTCACCAATGAGCAAGCAGCGCGATAATTGCAGTAATGAAGATATATTCTCCATTTCTCTATTTGCAATTTGAATTGAAGGTTTGAAGAATCATTGTTGCATTTCATGGAAATTTCAAAGAAAGAGCTATTGAAAGGAATGAAACTGTCTTCATCAATTTCCATTGGAATCGACATTTCTAGGTATCGCGCGTTAAATAAAGTTAGGAAATCTGATTTTTTGATATATTTCACTTGAATATAATTTATACTTAAATCTTTAATTTTTCCGAGATCCTTTTGAATATTTTCAAACAGTCCACTTGCAAATTTATCAACTGATTTTACTTCGTGATCTTTGTTTTTTAATTTCAGGGATTTTTCATCCTCATTATATTGGCATTCAAATGTCTTGCTATGTGGATCATGTTCACGGGAGCAATTCACATATTGAGTATTGCTGATCCTATCGACATAGCATTCTAAATCTCCACAAGATCCGTCTGTGAATATTGGAATAATTATCGATAATGTTATTATTTTTATAATTATTATAACCGACATTAATGCGAGTCTGAAGCGAATCATGGAATGACGAGACAAACCTGATTTGACGTCACAATGAAACTGAACATCCTTATTATAATTATCGTAATAAATTTCTAAAATAAAATTATTCTAAACCGGATATTTATTGTGCAATAAAACGGCGGCTATTGAACACGAATAAATATTAATATTAATAAAGAATCAACATTGAAATTTGCTAATTCAGAACTCATTAATTCGCTAGGTTTTAATACAAGTGTTTTAATTCTTGTTACTAGTAGTGGGATGTGTCACATCCAGCACATGTCACATCCAGCACAGTACCCCCCCCCCGGCTGAGAGAAAATTTTTCTAAGTCCAAAAGACAAAGACCATGACTCATTCAAGGTCATTGAAACAAAGACCATGACTCATTCAAGGTCATTGGATGACTCATCATATTTTTTCAAGGTCATTTAAACAAAGACCATGACTCATTCAAGGTCATTGGATGACTCATCATATTTTTCAAGGCCATTTAAACAAAGACCATGACTCATTCAAGGCCATTGGATGACTCACCATATTTTTTCAAGGTCATTTAAACAAAGACCATGACTCATTCAAGGTCATTGGATGACTCATCATATTTTTCAAGGCCATTTAAACAAAGACCATGACTCATTCAAGGTTATTGGATGACTCATCATATTTTTTCAAGGTCATTTAAACAAAGACCATGACTCATTCAAGGTCATTGGATGACTCATCAAAAATTTTCAAGGTCATTCAAAAGTAGGTCAAGGTCATTCAAAAGTAGGTCAAGGTCATTGGATGACTCATCATATTTTTTCAAGGTCATTGAAAAGTAGGTCAAGGTCATTCAAAAGTAGGTCAAGGTCATATTATTTTTAAACATTTTCAAATTTAATTTTACTACTTATAAAAATAAGTAGTATATATTTTGTAAATTTATTTTATTATTATTTTTATTATTATTACTATTATTATTATTATATATTGAAAACCGAGACAAATACAACAAATTTATTATAAAGAGACAATTCTACTATAGTAGTATTGTCTAAGAGCTTTATTCAAAGCCCATTCCACATACTTCCGATATCGGGCGGCGCAGCAATGACATCCATCACCACAAGGGTATTCGGGTTCCATATCTTTTGACAAATTGTTTTGTTCGATATCCCATAGGAACTCATCTATTACAGTAAATATCCATATTGATGTATGATTGAATATCAAGTCTGGAATTATTGATGCAGGCTTATCCATGATTCCATGTATTTCTGGATAATAGAATTCCAGACGTTCTTTAATAACTTTAAAATAATCATCTAAAAGCAAGTAATAATAATAATATTAATAATAAATTACCGTAATGTTTAATTTCATTCATAGCTTGAACTGCGCTCGGTACAACCATTTTAATGATAAAAAATGAAATAACAATTACTTTTATACTAATTTAGAGACACACACACACACACATCTTTAGCTATAAACAATAAATATTAATTTATATAGATTTAAAAATGATTAAAGAAATTTTATTATTATTATTAGTTTTTAATATGGCCAACTCAATTGTTGTAACCGTTCAAGGTAAAAATTCAACAAGATGTGTATGTCCAGATACCGCTGTATTGATGGATATTTTGTATATGATAGATAGGCCTAGATATTTGAAAACTCCAGTCAAAAGATTATCTGAAAGAATGAGTAATTTAGAATTCCGATTTGAACATACATATGAGACTTTAAAAAGAGCTAAAAACGAATTATATGATGATATTATATATTTAAATAAGACCATTGGTACTATCAAAAATGAATTAAGAAAATCAATATTAGAATTGAAAGAAAATCATAAACTTAATGAAAAAATGATGAATCAAGTTCAATATAGTATAAAATTTTATTCTAATAAAACAACTGAGCAGTTCAATCGTATAATGAAATTACAACAACACCCAGTTAACAGTGGCGGCAACAGCTTGAAAGAAGTTAACAGTGCCAACAAATCATCATTGCCATTTCCATTATATATTTTTACATATTTTCTTAGTATTACATGATTCTGATTGACCGAATATAGTATAAATAAGCTTACACTTTCATATATTTTTATAAAATGCCAGAAACTAAATTTTTTATAACTTTGTTGAATGAGCTGGTCTCTAATAATAGAGAAGAAGATGAAATCATTAAAAACATGAAATTTATGGTAAACCGTACCGAGAAAATCGTTGAAGACATCCCATTCGATTATGAAAAAATTCTTAATTTGCCACCATTGGAGAGAAAGAAGGCATTCCAATCAATATTTAGTTACATGTTCGATGAAAATAATAAATGGATGCGAATAATAGTAGGATTAATGTACATGAAACACATGATATTAAAATCTGGATCCGACTATGAAAATTATTTCCAATGGTCTATAGAGGTATATTACTTTATATTGTTAATAATTTATTATTATTTAGGTGATAGAAACAAAAATTGATCCGTGGGTAGAATCAAACGGTGGATGGACAGCTATTATTCAAGTTGCCGCAGAAGCCAAACGCTCTGATATTTATATCGAGAATTGCAAATTTTTATTAAAACTATTCACTGGAGTATCTGTTTTATATTTATGTAACAAGGTTTATCATAGATTTTAATAAATATTTCTTTGTTATTTTTATTAATAAAAACTATATTTTAAAGATTTATTGATTATTACATGTACATTCTTCATCACCACAAGATTCTATCATAATATTTTCTATAACATGATCAATACAATTCTTAAATTCGGTAGGCTCATCTTTTTCGGTATCTTCTTCAACATTAATAATTTCTTCAGAATCATTAATAATTTCAGTATCTCCATCATTAACAATTTCATCAGTCTGACATCCAGAATCACTCTGACATTCAGATTCGCAATCCGATTCTTTACTCAATGCTTCAACTAGAGTCAACATATCTCTAATTTTTACACCGGTTATTTCTTCAAGTTTATCAAACAAAAAGTTTATTAAATATTCTAAACCAAAATTAATTAATTATTTATATTTTATATTTTACCTTTTTCAGACATCATTTTAACACTATTTTAAAACTAATTATAATTTTGTTTATAGAATAACAAAGAAACATTAATACATTTATTAAACACTAAACACTAAAATAACTGTGAAAGTCTAGCAGTAACAATTTTCCAGATTGGAGAAAGCACATCGTTTTGATCTGCTTTATATCCTTGGATTGTTATTGTTATATACCAGTTTTCCTGTTCTTTGAATCCAATTTCTGTAAATGCATCATAATATCTGGTATATTGACTCGTGAAGAACGCATTTTCATTGCATTTTAAATTGGAATTGATCTTTTTGAACGTATTATCAATATCCTTGATATCTAACATTGAGAGAGTGCCAGCAAGAGATTGAAATTGAGTCTTATTGAGTTTGACCGGATTTGCCAATTGCATATTAATAGGCTCCTTTAAAAAATACATTTTATAATTGTGGAACATCTGAACTGGTTGGACGCTTATTTTCTTGGTCATGTTTGATTTATGATCTCTATAAGGTGGTGACGCACTTTTATACCCTTGACTGATACTGATTAACCAATCAGAATCATGCATGATAAGTGCATGATAATTGCATGTTAAGTGCGTGACTGTATGTAAATTAACTAGTTGAGTTTTATGATTTTACACATATCATCTATATATAAAATGTATTATAATTTTTATTATTATTACTATTATTATTACTATTATTATTATTATTATTATTATTATTATTTTTATTATTAATATTATTACTATTATTATTACTATTATTATTACTATACTAATAAAATTACTATTATTACTATTATTATTATTACCAAAACTAACAAAAATAAAACTATTACTATTATTATTATTATTATTATTACCAAAACTAACAAAAATAAAACTATTACTATTATTATTATTAATATTATTACCAAAACAATAACAATAAAACTATTATTACCAACACTAACAAAACAAAACAAAAAATAAAATTCAATACATTTATTTTCGAAAAAGTTGGTATTTCGAAGAATTTCTAACTGATTTTGCCAGGCACCATTCCACATAGCGCTGGTATCGAAAATCGCAGCAGCTACAACCCAGAATACAAGGGTATTCGAGTTCCATCTCCTTTGGTCTTCTGTCAAGCTTAATATCCCATAGAGCTTGATCAATTATGTTAAAAATCCATATGTTGGTGGTTGTATAGACCAAATCTGGAATTACTGATTCAGGCTGGTCTTTGACTATTGCTCTGAGTTGAGGATAGAAAAAGAATAACCTTTCCAGTAATACGGCCTGATATTTATCTGGAAACAAAGATATTAATATTAATAAATAATAAATAATAAATTTACCATAATTTTCGATCTCTTTTTTGCTTAATTTTGTGCTTGAAGTATTTTCCATTTTAAAAATGAAATAAAATGAATAAGCAAGTTGTTTTAATCAATCATTAGCCAATCAGATATCGACCAATCCGGTGATTTCATTTTGTATATCACAAACAATATTTTTGTACTCTAGATTTCGCACCCCTAATATAACTATTTTGCCACTAGCAAACACGTTAACACACATTGGGTTGTATTTTAAAAGCCTCAGTGCAGGAAATAATTCTGGTTCGAACATACAAAGACATTTTGTTGACATGTTGTATAGATTGATAGATTGTCCTATATCCATGGTAACTGTAATTGACTGTATTTTAAGATCCTTTATTCTATATTGTAATTTATTGACATCTAAAGGTTTCTTACATCCCATGATTCTGCATTTGCCGGATTTGAAAAATATTATAGGGTATTTTCCACTCCTATCTACAATTTGCTGGGGTTTACCATTTGGAAACGTCATTTTTGATACATCGAAAGTTCCTTTATAATTTATATTTGATAACATAATTAAACAATAAAGAAATATTAAGCTATATATATAATTTTTAGGAAGAGTTCATTAAATCATATAATATAAACAAAAACCTATAATTATACAAATTAATAATGGAATTAAGAAATGATGCGGTATATCAAATCGTTGGCCCAAGTGGTAGTGGTAAAACTATGTTTGTATGTAAATTACTGAAATCTAATTTATTTCAAACAAAATTCAACAAGATTTATTGGCATAAGGGTGCAGATGAAGAACATGGATTAACTCAAGATAATTTCTGTAAATTGAAAAACATGAAAATAGTAAAGGGTTTCGATAAAAACTGGTCAAGTCGATTAAGGAAAGGTGATGTCATCATTATTGATGATTTGTATCAGGAAGCTAATAAAGAAAAGGATTTTAATAATTTATTCACAAAAATCAGTAGACATGTTGGTGTTACTGTGATCTTTATTACTCAAAATCTATTTCATCAGGGTGGCGCACATCGAACAAGGAATTTAAATGTTCAATATTTAGTTATTTTCAAGAATCCTAGAGATGCAACAGTTATTGATTTTCTTGCTCGACAGGCATACCCTAATAATCGTAATTTTCTCATCAGTGCATTTCAAGATGCTACAAAATCACCACATGGATATATATTTCTTGATTTCACACAACAATGCAATGACGATTTAAGGGTAAAAACCGATATTTTCAATAAAGAAGGTGCCATGGTATATAAACAAAGTTGAAAACTTTAACATGTAAAAATGTTTATGAAATCCAGACTTAAAAATAATATCCGAAAACTTAGACAGAGTATTAAAAAGACTATAAATAAAGTTCCACCAAAAACCAGTTATACACCATCTAAAAAGCTAATAACCGAGAATTACCCTGCAATGAATCTAATTTCGAAAAACATTATTAAAAAGAGTAAGAAAACAGATAAAATTGTAAAAAATCATAGGAGTTTCCCATATTTTAATGCATTGTTAAAGGCTTCGAGTATGAAAAGAATGTCTATTTTACAATCATTTCCAACTTTTGTTGTCGATGATTTACTCAAAATTCTATTAAAAGTAGTCAGAGGTAAAATTAAAATCAGTAATTCTAAAAAACTAGTACTGAATAAACATCGTAAGCCGTTGTTATCACTAGTAAATAATAAAAATCGTATGCAAATGAGAAAAATCATATATAAACAACAAGGTGGTTTTATCGGAGCAATGTTACCATTAGCATTATCATTATTATCACAATAAACGATGGGGCAATCATTACCTAATGTTAAATTAAAATTTAAATCATCTTGTTGTAATGGAGAAGATTTGGACGAACCCAGAAGACGAAGCAGGTTTCGGTGGAGTGGCAAAGTTAAAGAAAAGAGTCCCAAAGTCGAAAAAGGAAACGCAAAAGTGGTTGTCAGATCAGCTTGCGTACAGTTTAAACAAACCAATGCGGAAAAGATTTCCAACGAGAGCTTATAAAACATTCGGTATTAATGATTTATGGCAAATGGATTTGATGGAGATGATACCGTATTCGAAAATTAACAAGGGTTATAAATATATTTTAACGTGTATTGATGTTTTCAGTCGTTTTGCTCGCGGTGTACCAACAAAGACAAAATCTCCAGAGGAAATATCTAAAGCAATTAACTCAATGTTTAAAAATGAGCATCCAGACAATTTGCAAACCGATTTAGGTATTATTATTATTAATATTATTATTATTATTATTATTATTATTATTATTATTATTATTATTATTATTATTATTATTATTATTATTATTATTATTATTATTATTATAGGCAAGGAGTTTTACAATAGTAAAGTTAAGCAAATCCTGGATCGTCTCAAAATAAATCATTATTCTGTACATTCTCAATACAAAGCCGCACATGTTGAAAGATTTAACCGGACATTGAGGGATAGATTGAAGAAATATTTCGTGCATCAAGGTAATAAAATATGGATAAATGTATTACCGAAAATACTTGTTAGTTATAATAATTCATCACATCGAGGTCTGAATGGTTTGAGACCCGTAGATATCAGCTCGAAAACATTAGCTAAATCAGTACGATCTAAAACAGTTGCTATTACAAAACCAAAATATAAAGTTGGTGATTACGTTAGAATTAGTAAAATATCTGCTTCACCTTTCATCAAAAATTTCGATAGTAATTGGAGTGATGAGGTATTTCAAATTACTAAAATTAATACTAAACAGAGTCCTGTAATGTATGTTATTAAAGATAGTGATAACAATTTAATACAAGGGAAATTCTATGAACAGGAATTACAAGTTATTTCCAAACCTACAGTGTTCAGAATTCAGAAAATATTGAAAACTAAAATGGTGGGTAAGGATAAACAATACTATGTCAAATGGCATGGATATCAAAAACCCTCATGGATATCATCAAAAGACCTAGTAAAATGAGTTTCTATACAATTTTACCGAGTAATAGTTGCCCACTAATCCATCCGGAAAATCAAGCAAGTAAATTTATGGTTGATCTTCAAAATCCCATTTATTTACATGGAAATTGGGAAGTTGCTTTGCAAGACTTTACATTTGTGTACAATACATTCCCATTTTATAGTCATTGTAAAATCGGTTACAAGAAACGTGTACCCAAAACCTGTAGTGGTATTTTCTCAATCAATAATTTTGAACGATATTGTCATATTCCGAATCAGATTTTAGATGAAAATTGTGGCATGTTTTTCAAAGATGGATTGAATGTTAGTTGTGATTATAGTCCATTTACAATAAGGTTTGAAAGTATTGAGGATGCCAAGCGAATTGGTTGTGATAAGCTTAGCATTGTTGTTCCTGGTACTGAATACCTAATACGTTTCAAAACATTTGATGAAAAAAGTGTAACAATCGAAAACATCAAAATATCACTATCATATATTAATGAAGTTGAAGAGACATTTACATTTACTAATGATTTATATATTGAAACACTTGAAGAATTACATAAATATATTTCATTCAATTGTTTACATATATTTAAAACTATTGAATTTGTTAAAGATGGATTATGTAAATTCAGTCTGAATAATAACATTTGTGAAATTACATTTGATAAAAATTTGGCTAATACATTGGGATTAGATAAGCAAACATATAGGACAAGTGCTTTTGGTGTACGCAAACCAAAAATAATAAAACTTCATAGGCAAATGTTCATATATACTAACATCATCGATCCTATAATTGTTGGTGATTCTTTGGTTCCTCTTTTGAAATCTGTTTGGGTTGATAAACATGACCAGGATGAAGTTGTCAATATAAATATTGATAATCCCATGTACTTACCGGTATCAACATCATGTATAAACAATATAGAAATAAATATTCGTGATGATAGCGGTAAATTTATTGAATTTAGTAAAGATACAAAAACTCATTTGACATTACATTTTCGTAAATTAGATGGCCAATAACGATATTATTAGTATGTATAGTGGTAGCCAAAGTGGTGGCGAATTACCATATTTTATTGGTAAACAGTATGGATCAGGTTGGTTGAGAACAATTGGTAGATTTGCACTTCCTATTCTTAAACGCCTTGGTAGTTTTGGTATGAAAACTGCTAAAGATGTGATAATGAATGAGCAGAAAATATTGCCATCTCTGAAATCAAATGCATTATCCGAGTTAGGGAAAGTTCTACCTAGTGTTGCAGGTATGTTTCAAAAACAAGAACCTGCACCAGCTCAAAAACGTAAAAGACATCATAAACATATAAACAAACGAATGAAAGGACATGGAACTATATTTCAAAAATGATTTGTGGTAAATCTGAATTGTGCTTATTTGATAGACCGTCTCCCCAAGCAGTAATTGAAATGGGGGCCTTTGAAGAGGTATTCCCGATGAATTCTATTATGGATAGTAGAACCGATATTGAATTTTATATTAATGGTTCCCAAACTGAATATTTAGATTTGAATGATACATTGTTAACTGTTCAGATCAAAGTTGTAGATAAAGATAGAAAACCGTTGGGTGAACCTAGTGATGTAATACCAAACAATTTCTTGTTTCATAAACTTTTTAAAGATGCAGTTCTCGGATTTAATAATATCAAGATTGAGGGTGGTAACAGTACATATATTCACAAAGCTCTAATAGAAACTATTATAAATTACAATAGTGATACTAAAAATACATGTTTAACTCCTATGGGTTATGGTAGTGATGATGATAGGAAAAAGTGGATTAAAGGATCGAAATTATTTACCATGTGCTCATCATTACAACTCGATTTTATGGATCAACCGAAATATTTACTCCCAGGTGTTAATGTACACATTAGATTGAAAAGATCTGATTCGGCATTATCACTAACAAGTGCCACCACAACACCAATTTTTCAATTAGTTGATGCAAAATTATTGGTAAGAAGAGTTCGTGTTGAGCCTTCTGTATTAGCAGGTCATCAATTGGGGCTTAATTCTAAGCATGCAATATATCCATTGAAAACAAAGGAAATTGTTCAATTTGCTATTGCTAAGGGTTCAGCTTCTTTCTATAAGGAACAAATATTTGGAGATAGAAGAATGCCCAACTTTATTTTGGTAACATTTCAAAGTGAATCTCAATATAATGGATCATACTTAACATCGAGCTCAATTTTCAAAAACTTTGGTGTAACATCGCTAACTTTATCGAAAAATAGTGATTATAGAGAAACATATACTCAAGATTTCGAAAATGATAATTATTGTGCTACATATATGCAGAGTATAGTTAGAAATATGGGTTATTTGGATAAAAACCTTAATTGTGGTATAACTCTTGAAGATTTTAAAAGCAAATATCCATTCTTCACATTTGTTTTGGCACCCGATTTCGATTTAAATCAGAGTCAATTACCTCAAAATGGTAATTTACGATTAGATATAAAGTTTGCTAAAGCTACAACTGAACCGGTACATGTTGTAATATATGGAGTGTTTGAAAATGAAGTTCAAATAACTGCAAACAGAACAGTGTTGGTTTGAACAGAGTTCAAACATTGTTGGTTTGAACGAACATTGTTGGTTTGAAAATGTTGGTATAAATGTATAGATAATTTATGATAGTTTGTCATGGAGTAAGTTTTTAAATGTATTATTAATATTATTGATGTAGTTCTGTTCAGGTCTATCGAATTGGAAAACAAATACTAGGACATAAATTTTTAGGGGTTTTTCCTCTTGATAAAATTCCATATTTACGTAATAATCAAGCCATAATCGTCAATACTCAATCATCTCATCTCGGTGGAGAACATTGGTTAGCAATATATATGAAGCCTAGCAAGATATTTGTATTTGATCCTATGGGTTTCTATTATCCGGCTTTAATGGTTTCGAAACTGCAAACAATGGGTAAACCTATTGTCTATAATAAAACTATGTATCAAAAACCATGGACCTTAACATGTGGTCAACATTGTTTAGCTTGGTTATTATCCAAGAGATTTGATGATTAATAAATGTATTAATGTTATTGTTGTGTTTTACCTATTAATATTTATTATTATTATTTTTATTATTCTTTTATAAATATTATTATTTTTATTATTCTATTATTACTTATTATTATTATTTTTATAAATATTATTATTATAATAATAATTATTATTATTATTATAATTATTATTATTATTATTTTTATTATTATTATTAATATTTTTATATTATTATTATTAATATTATTTTATTATTAATATTATTATTATTATTAATATTTTTATATTATTATTATTAATATTATTTTTATTATTATTATTATAAATATTATTATGTGTTTAATTAAAGATAATGCATCATCACAAAGACAGTGCATGATAAGTGCGTGATCACAAAGACAGTGCAAGATAAGTGCGTGATCATCACATGATAAGTGCATGCATACACAAAATTGAATAAAGAAAACACATGCAAACAAAAGTATGTATGTGATTTACAAAGAAAACACATACAAACAAAAGTATGTATGTGATTTTACAAAGAAAACATGTCTAAAAATCTCTCACCTATATGTGTGTATTGCTTAAATGTGATTGGCTAAATCCTGAAAATATTATTCTCTTTATAAACATTGACAAATGTAGAATTTGTCACAATTATTTCAAAATTTTACTCGCGGGATTTCAAAAATTTTAAAATGGAGAACTCAAGAATTTTACGCCAATTGTTGGTCGATGAAAATGGTAAGGATTTTTAATTTATTTTTAATTTTATTATTATATTTTTCTAGATTGGTATACTTTAACAGAAATACAAGATCAGTTAGATCGTCAAAATGATGTTATAATTATCGAAGATGATGGTAAATTTTAATTTTATATATGTTTTATTTATAAATTATTTTAGAAGTTATTTTAATCGAAGATACAATTGTTATCAGCGATAGCGAAGAGGATATTATCGAAGATGGTAAATTTTAATTTTATATATGTTTTATTTATAAATTATTTTAGAAGTTATTTTAATCGAAGATACAATTGTTATCAGCGATAACGAAGAGGATATTATCGAAGATGGTAAATTTTAATTTAATTTTATTATATATTTAAAAAACATTTTAGTTGATTTGGATGCAGATGACAATAATTATGCCACCGTTTTTGGAGATGCCCCCATTTCTGGGGATGACAATAATTATGCCACCGTTTTTGGAGATGCCCTCGTTACTGGGGAAGATATGGAGGACCTCTCTTCTATAGAGGATGATGATTCGTCGGAATCAGGAGATAAATGTTAGTTTTTTATTTATTTTTATTTATCGAAATTAAGTTAATGATATTTGAAGTATTATTAAAATATTACATCAAATATCAATAATTTATAATAATTTATAATAAATTTATAATAAGGATCTATTTATTTCAAAAGTTTTATGATAAATATATTTTTAAATTGATGAAATTTAAAGTATTATTTTAATAATACTTTAAATATCATTAATTTATAATATATTTTAAAAAAGTATTATTACTGAAACATATATTAACATAATAAATTATAAACAAATATAGTTGAACAAATAGTTTTTGAATTATATAAGCATTTTTATTATAGATCTTACGTAATTGAATTATATATATGAATTATATAGGAATTATTTTAATAGATATTTTATTTAATAGTTTGCAGTGAGCATGCAAATATTATTGTATTTAAGGTTTTATTTATTAGAATTATTTAATAGTTTGCAGTGAGCATGCAAATATTATTGTATTTAAGGTTTTATATATTAGAATTATTAAATAGTTTGCAGTGAGCATGCAAATATTATTGTATATAGGTTTATTTGTTAGAATTATTAGATATTTTATATCATAGTTACTTTATATAGGTTTTTAATTTAATATTTTTATTAGGCACTTTTTATCCAAGATATTGCATCTCATCATTGCAACATAATGAAAGTTGCCATGAAGAAATGAAAAAATATTACCGCCATAGATTTAATGGCATCAACTTTTTTATCTGCGCCATATGCAAAACATCCCAGAACATTAAATATAAAGAATTTTATAGGGAACATGGGGTTCATTTAAATTCTTTCAAGTCGAGTAAAATAAATATGTTTAAGAAAATTAATAAAAATAACGTCGATATTTTGAATATACTACAAAATAAAAAAACATCAAATAAAAAGAATAAAAGACCTGCTGCACCTATTAAAATTAATATCCCAAATAAAATAATTAAAAAAGAAGTCATCGAAATCAGTGATGATGATGACTCTAATATTATAAATAATGAAAATATTATAAATAATATACCTATTATAAATAATGAAAATACTATAAATAATGAAAATATTATAAATAATATACCTATTATAAATAATGAAAATACTATAAATAATGAAAATATTATAAATAATATACCTATTATAATTAATGAAAATACTATAAATAATGAAAATATTATAAATAATATACCTATTATAAATAATGAAAATACTATAAATAATGAAAATATTATAAATAATATACCTATTATAATTAATGAAAATACTATAAATAATGAAAATATTATAAATAATATACCTATTATAATTAATGAAAATACTATACCTACTATAAATAATGAAAATATTATACAATTCGGAGGTTCTGTATTAGAGAATGAGCCGAACATTTCAGTAAATTTAAATGGCGCTATCAAAACTTTACGTTTTGATATATCTAACGCGCAACTAATTACAGTAACTTTAACTGAGCGAATCAGTAATAAATTAATTTTTGAGATAAATAAAATGGGGAGCGTTAAAATTGAATTCGCGATATTAATTAAATTTGAAAAAGATGGCGAGATCCGTGATAATTATTTTTCAAATAATGCGGAGACATTTTCAGATAACTTTTTAAGTGAAGTGGTTAATAAGCTTAACGAAAAAATAGAACAATTCACCCATTTAGGCAGTGGATGGCGTGTTATTAATATTATGGAAATTCACTTTATTTTAACAAAATATGCTCCTATTAATCGTTTGTCTGGACATAAATATATTAAAACCCCTTCTGCATTGAAAAATAAAGGAGCCATAGTAAATATAAAAAACAATGACGACAAGTGCTTCCTTTACTCTATTCTTTATTTATTAAAGAAAGATATAATTGGTGAAAACCCCCAAAGAGTCTCTAAATATACCGAGTTTTTAGACGAATTAGAGTACGATGAGATCACGGATTGTCCCATGAAATTAATAAACATCCCAAAGTTCGAAAAGAAAAATTCGACTTTAAAATTAGCAATAAATGTGTTTTCGTACACACCAACTGTTATAATTGATGAGGTTCCAGATAATTATGTCTTTCACCATCCTCATCTAAGTTTGATCCATAGAAGCAAAGTCACTGACGGAAACCCTATTTATTTATTACTACTTGAAAATAATGATAGATATCATTATACCGCTGTGACCAATATCAACTGGTTAATGAATTGCCATCAAAACCCTGACTGTAACATTCAAATTAGATGTCGTTGGTGTCCACATTGCCTTAATGGGTTTAGATTAGATAATGCATTCAATACACATGTTGCATTATGCGCCAAAAATCAGACTGGCACAACCCTATACACGCTCCCCGAAAATAAAAATTTAGAATTCCTAAATTATTCTAAACATATCACCCCACCTTTTGTGATTTATGCCGATTTTGAATCGGTTTTACCTCCTGATGATAGACATCATCAAATTCATATGCCTATTGCAGCAGGCCTTTTATTAATTAATAATTATACTAACACAAAATCATATTATTACTTTTACGGACTTGATTGCATTCCTGATTTTCTTAAGAAAATTGAGGAAATTGCAACTGAAATTGTTATTCCGTACTATGATTCGGAAGGTGATAAATTGATAGGGCCTATGTCTTTCAGTGAGGTTCGACAGTTTAAATCTTGTCGAACCTGTTATTTATGTAAAAAACCGATTGTAAATCCGGTTAGAGATCATTGCCATTTTACTGGTAATTATCTAGGGCAGCTTGCCGAAAATGTAATATAGCTCGTAGGATTTATCGGTTGCTACCTATAGTCTTTCATAATTTAAGAGGGTATGACCTTCACCATATTTTAAAATATGGTCTCGATCGCTTTTCTTCATGGAATTTAGATATCATACCGACCTCTACAGAAAAATTTATTTCATTAATTGTTCACATTAACAAATTGGCTGTTCGCTTTATCGACAGTATGCAATTTGTTAATTGTTCGTTAGCTAAGGCTGTGAAAACGCTAACTTCTCTTCCATTGACTTCGTCTGTCTTTCAAGGTTCTATAGTCGACTGTAAAGGTATTTTTCCATATAATTTTGCTGTTTCGGAGGAAGTTCTTGAGACTACTTATGAGTTGCCTCCAATTTGGGAGGGCGTAAGTGAAGATGAGTACGATAGGGCACAACTAATCTGGACGCAGCAAAACTGTAGGACTTTGCGTGATTATATGTTAATTTACCTTAAACTTGATGTATTCCTCCTTGCGGACTATTTTCAACAATTCCGTGCCAAGGCTATTGTTTACAATGGTCTTGAACCTCTAAACTTTTATGGCATTCCGGGTATGTCATGGGCTTCAGCGCTTATGACATTAACGGAACCCATTGAACTTTTACAGGACATGGAAATGTTCAATTTTTACGAAGGTGGAATACGGGGTGGGTTAACATTTGTTAACAAACATTACATTGCTGCTTCGGAGGATACAGAATTATTGTACATAGATATAAATAATCTGTATGGTTGGGCTCTCAGCCAAAGTCTTCCTTACGCTGATTTTACTTAGGTGTATGATGGTTTGGATGAGGTTTTGAATGAATGTGCGAATGTTGTGGATATTGAAATCCTTCCATATGGATATACTATGGAAGTTGATATCGAGATTCCAGATAATTTACATGATTTTCTAAATGACTTTCCGATTGGACCGGAAAAGATGTGCCCACCAAATTCAAAAGTTGAGAAGTTAATGCTAACGCATTATCCTAAGAAGAACTATGTTCTTCATTGGAGGCTTCTCAGGCTTTATCTTTCTCTCGGGGCTAAGGTTACACACATACATAGAGCTATTAAATACAAGCAAGCTCCTATTTTTAAACATTATATCGATAAAAACACTAACTTGCGTGCAAATGCAGTTAGTGAATTATATAGAGATTTATTTAAATTGTATAACAACAGTCTGTATGGTAAATCTGTTGAGAACCTTAAAAAGAGGATGAATTTGCGATTATGTAATTCAGCTGAAAAGTTAATTACATATTCGTCAAAACCGGCATTTAGAAAAACAATAGAGATTACTGATGATCTTTTTGCCGCTCATCTTAATAAGGACTCAATATGTTTGGATAGACCTAGTTATATCGGTCAATCAGTTCTAGATTTATCCAAACTACGGATGTACCAGTTACAGTATGTTGAGTTACAAAAATATCGTGATATTTACAATTGTGATATCAATCTAGTAGCGGGTGATACAGATAGCTTCTTTTTGGAGATAAAAAATTTAAAATTAGAAATTTTATTAAAAGCTATGATTTCGGATGATCTGTTAGATACATCAAATTATGATCCTTCTCATCCTTTATATTCTAGACGACTTGACTCGGTTATTGGCAAGTTCAAGGATGAGAGTAAAGGGCTAGGATATAGCGAGTGGGTTTTCTTGCGCCCTAAATGTTATAGCTTGCTAGGAAATAAATCAACAATGCGAGCTAAGGGTGTAAAATTACCGGGTACCGACATTAAACACCAATCATATTTGAATTGTTATAATAACAATAGTATTATGTCGGTACCTCAAACTAGGATAGGGACCCGAAATCATCAGCTGTTCACTTTTAAAAATTCTAAAATAGCATTAAATAATCATGACGACAAGAGAGCTTGGGTAGGGAAAAACTCGAGTTTTGCATATGGTCATTATAGAGGGGTTGATGTCCTTGATGTTGGTGGTAATATAATCATGCCTGAAACCGATCCAACAGTTCGCAATCAGCAATTTGATGAGATATTTGAGAATGTTATTGATATTTATTAACAAATTTGTATATAAAAATAAAAATTGTGAAAATTTCTCTTTGGTATTTTCATTTGTTATAATTTATTATTATTATTTTTATTAGCAATATTTTCATAATCAAATGCCAAGCGTGAAGAAACGTGAAATAAAACTTGATATTTGTTTAATTGTATAATTAATAATTGATTTACTTTTTATGAAGTTGTTGTTTTTTTTATATATAGTTGTTTTTATATAGATGTTTTTTATATAGTTGTTTTATGTATTTGTTTTATTATATATATATATGTATTATTAATTAAAAGTAATAAAAATAATGATAATAATATTTATAATAATAAATAAAAATAATAATAAAAAAGAATAATAAATAAAACTTGTAATAAAAATTAAAACATGTAATAAAAATTAAAATATGTAATAATAATAATAATAATAAATATAATAATAATAAAAATAATAATATTAATTATAAATAAAGCTTGTAATAAAAAAAAAATTAAAACATGTAATAATAATAAAAATTATAATCTTAATAAATAAAACTTGTAATAAAAATTAAAACCTGTAATAAAAATAATAAAAATTATAATCTTAATAAATAAAACTTGTAATAAAAATTAAAATATGTAATAATAATAATAAAAATTATAATCTTAATAAATAAAGCTTGTAATAATAATAAAAATATTAATAATAATAAAAATAATAATAAAAATAAAAAGAATAATATTAATAATAATAATAATAAAAATAATAATAAAAATAAAAAGAATAATATTAATAATAATAATAATAAAAATAATAATAAAATAAAAAGAATAATATTAATAATAATAATAATAAAAATAATAATAAAAATAAAAAGAATAATATTAATAATAAATAAAGCTTGTAATAAAAAAAAAAAAAAAATTAAAACATGTAATAATAATAATAAAAATTATAATCTTAATAAATAAAACTTGTAATAATAATAATAATAATAATAATAATAATAATAATAATAATAATAATAATAATAATAAAAATAATAATAATAATAAAAATAATAATAAAAAGAATAATAATAATAATAATAATAATAAAAATAATAATAATAATATTAATAATATTAATAAAAATATTAATAAAAATAAAAATAATAATAATAAAAATAATAATAATAATAATAAAATAAATGTACAAAATATATACTACTTATTTTTATAAGTAGTAAATTTAAATTTAAAAATGTTTAAAAATAATATGACCTTGAGAAATTTTGAATGACCTTGACCTACTTTTGAATGACCTTGAAAAAAATATGATGAGTCACCCAATGACCTTGAAAAATATGATGAGTCATCCAATGACCTTGAATGACCTTGACCTACTTTTGAATGACCTTGAAAAAATATGATGAGTCATCCAATGACCTTGAATGAGCCATGGTCTTTGTTTAAATGACCTTGAAAAAATATGATAAGTCATCCAATGACCTTGAATGAGTCATGGTCTTTGTTTAAATGACCTTGAAAAATATGATGAGTCATCCAATGACCTTGAATGAGTCATGGTCTTTGTTTAAATGACCTTGAAAAAATATGATGAGTCATCCAATGACCTTGAATGAGTCATGGTCTTTGTTTCAATGACCTTGAATGAGTCATGGTCTTTGTCTTTTGGACTTAGAAAAATTTTCTCTCAGCCGGGGGGGGGGTACTGTGCTGGATGTGACATGTGCTGGATGTGACACATCCCACTACTGTTACTTTATTGTGTGTAATGAGGATTTCAGTGCACTTTGACCCCAATAACGTTTTATCGTCATACCAATGTCATACAAAGTGTTGAGTTAATATTTATGTGGTTCGGCAGGATCTGTTTGCTTAGACTCCACGTCCTCTTTAAATAGCAATGAAATCACACAATACAGGAAAAATCTTTATTGATAACAACAATTATACAACGATTCACACTTTCAATATCAATTAAAACTCGCCGGGATCCCAATGCGAAACCGGATTTTAATCTATAATATACTAGATCTCTAAAAATGTCCTAGACACAAGTCTGACCCGTTTCTCTTTATACTATTTTTCCTTTTTCAATCTCACAAAACTCGTACCGTTTTCTCATCTAACTTTTGTAACTTTTGATTTTTCTCAAATTTGTTTCTCAATTTTTTATGGCAAAGTGGTTGATTCAAGATTCCCTTTTATAGGAATCTTCCTCAACAACTAATTAAATTGAGTTAAATTTTGATTGGGCTCCCGGGGAACTAGTGGATTAATTTGATTTATTTTTACGCCGCTTTAGCCGTTCCCGGGGAGAGATTTCCAACGCCAATTACTTTTGGGAATAATTTGTTCCCTTTACAAATTAATTTAATTTTTTTTGTCCTTTTAATTAATTAATTAATTTGTATTTTTTTAATAACTTTTTCAAGGGTCACAACTTAGTTTTATATTATTATTTTCCTACTAGTCTCTTCAATTGGCATCGGCACATATCGATTTCCACTGGAAAATATTGATATTGATTTTTTGAATATTTATAATAAATTTTTTTTTCCCGATTTGTTTATATTTATTATAATTTTGTAAATATGCATAACCCTAACAAAAGTATGGATCATAACCTCATTTGGGGTTGATTGGCTAATTTTGAGGGTCGCAGAAATTTTACTAAAACCAAAAATAATTCGGGTCTCACAATGACGGAATATTAATTGAAAACTCTAGTTTAGCAACTCTCCAACAGCGACTGCATGTCCTGAATTTTATATTGTATAATTTTAACCGTAAAAATTGGGTTTATAACTTGAGTTTTCCATATAACCATTATGTGAATTTAGGCTGGGATTAGTGCAGAATTTCCAACACTTTCTGAAATGGCTCTCAATATGCTTATAACATTTTTACAACGTATTTATGCGAAGTGTCATTTTCAGCATTAACATATATAAATTCAAAAAATCCGTCAACTTAGCCAAACGTTGAAGAGTATCAAATAATATCCCAAAATTTATGTATTTATGTAAAAGTAAACAAGCACACCTTTCTCATTTTTTGCCTTTGTTTTAAATAGGGTGGTTAAAATTTTATTCTTTTGCAAACCAAAAAAAAATTCGAATTAATTATTTTTTTGATCCATTGTTTAAATTCGTATTCCTACTCTTATTTCTATATCCGAGTCGCAAAAATCTTTACTTACGTTAAAGAGGTTTTCGGGTAGAAAAGTTTGAGAAGCCTGATATAAAGTGTGTCAAGATCATAAAATATAGATAAAATGAATTGTTTGTTTAAATCTCCTTAATGACTTTAACTTAACTTTAATTAATTATTTTATTATTATTATTTATTTAATTTTATTTATTTAACAAAATCAATAAAACTGGATGAAATGTAACAACGGATAATTTTTTTACTACTCTTTCTCCGTCTAGTTTTCGTTTGAGCTTCTGGTGTACTGGATAGATATTAATTTTGTTTAAATTGGCGCTTGGCTATTCTAATCAATTTACCTTAATTACTATTGACTTTTCTAAGGTAACTCCTGCCTCACCCAGACGCCCCACAATTTTGACCTTACTGTTATATACCCATGAGGAAGCTCATCTTTGTACTGTATATAGAAGCCGAGAGTCTACAGACAGGTGAGCCACATTTCTAAGATAACTCCCTGTGATAATCTCGCTTTCGGGTTCCTGACTGCCGATGGAAAGACTTACGTCTACTTAACTCTTCCAACTTTTTTGACGTTCATACTCGCATTTCCCATTCTTTAACTTCGATCTTATGTATATGTCGGGCATACAGTTTTCCCACAGTCTCTTTAGTCTATCGTTAATTATATAATACGAATTTTTGTTTGAAACATGATTATCTGGAACTTAACTACCTGTTTATCCTTTGCTAATTTAATTTAGATAATAATAATTGTTGTTATTGAATCAATAAAATGTAAATATTATAATTCAGAAATTTTTGAAGGGAAACTTTTACTAGCAAGTTTTTAGCATAAAATATTCTTTAATTATCCAAGTTTTTTTTGAGTTGATCCCCTGAATCGATTATTAGAAAGCAAATTAATACTATTAACCTAGAGCTTTGTTTTAAATTTATAAATTTTTTATTAAATAACCTGTGGTAATTCGAATTTTTTTCTAAATTATAAAATACGCTGTTAAATCAGCTGTTTCTATATTTAATAAGTTTTTCTTTTTACTTTAAGGGAAAATAAAGTCGTCCTAAGATCCATATCACTCCGTTTATTCACTGTTATTCTTTTGATATTAAAATATTCGTCACACAACCGCTTGGTCAGTTCTGTCTCAGTAAAAGACGCGACTAGAACGGCGCTCTGATCATTTATAATGATTCTTTGAGCCCGATTTTCGGCGATCAAATCTTCTTGGCATCTGGTCAGCCTGTGAATTTGCTTATGCAACGCCTTTACGGCCTCGGGAGCAAACCACGTACCGAGCGTGCGTTCGTGCTCAGCGAAGAGTTTGTCGTATTTTTTCGGCATGGGATGTGATCGTCGTTCTGGACGTTGGATCTAGTGGCTGTAATTTCCTTAGCCTGTGGTAATTTTGGGATGCGATAATTGGGGTTCATCTGAATGTTTCGTAGTTATTGATGAGAAAACGATTTACAAAATTTCTGAAGAAGTAGCTAAACGGGAAAAAATTTCTTATTTTGAATTAGTAAAAAAATGGATATAATAAAAATAATATTTAATAAAAATTTACACTCAATCTCATCCTCCATTCATTTCTTAATTAATGCTAACTATCGCGGTATGTGATGTAATATTATTGATTGTCGTTAAGCTGGTAGTAATCAACTTGGAAAAGAAAAAATGAAAAATGTAAAATACCGATGCTCCGGTTATTATTCGGCTCATAATTAATTTTAATTTTTTATCGTTCATTTATTCCTTATGGAACATAAGGGTTTTGATTTAATAAAAAATTTAACCTAAATTCCCTTGGTTTGTTCATTGTTTCTATACCTAACCCTAGTCGATCCCATCAATGTAATCAATTTCGACAGGATTTAAAAATAAATAACATTTCTACTTAAACATTCGTTCGAATGTTGTTCCCCTAACTATGTCGATCTTCCCGTAATTTACTTCTTACCGCTCCGACCAACTCTCAATGGCCGCCACGGTGAATTACGACGGAGTCCTACCCCACGATCAGTGTAACGAGACCTGACCGGACTAGGCAGACACCGAAGGGTGGTTAGCGATAAGGCAACACATCAACATTCCTCAAAATTAACTGAGGAAATTGAATATTGCCCCACCACTTCCCACAAATTAATATATAAATAAATTAAATTTAGAGGGACCTGTCGCAGATACTAAAAAGTATCGCGGCCATCCATGATGATAAATCAAAAATTTAGAAAGTCATTACGAAAACATATTGGAAAAAATATACAAATCAATAAAACTTGCAATTAAGGTTCACAAAGTTTCCAAAGTTTAAAAATTTGTCAAATTTTTAGATTTTTAAAGGTTAATAATTATGAAAATGGCTGTTATATTTATATTGTTATCGTGCCTGTGTGCGACCAATCAGCGGATTTTGAATCTTTTTTGGCCATTTTTCGGGTTTTTTAATGGCTTTTACTTATTTTTATATTTTCTCTTTTTCTATTTATTTTTCCTAATTTTTTAATATTACTTTTATTAAATTTACAATTTTTTATTTTTGCTGATTTTTATTTTTATTCTGGTCGCCTCTTCCGCCTGTGTATTTTCTAAACCTTCTTTTGCAAGTTTATAGGCGGTTTTGTGTTTTACTTTATTTTTTCATATGCAAATGTATGCAAAGTTTATTAATTATTTGTTTTAATTAGTTATGTTTATTTTTTATTTTTGTTTTATTTAATGTTTTTTTTAATTTTTGATTTCTGTTTGCGGTGCGTACTTGTGTTATAACAGCCATCTTTATAATTTCTCCACATGACTTTACATGGTCATTTTATTTTGTTTAAAAGATGGCTTGTAGCCCAACAGAGCCAAAAATGATTTGAAAATTGTCTTGGCTTCTTAGCTTTATTTTTAACTTAATTTTTTTTCTCAGTTATGTGAAAATTCTTTTTATTTAGCGCTTGTATTTATACAAATTGTTTGTCATAAATCATTTTTGTTACCGGGCCTATGTTGATTTAGATTTTGGAATAAACAAATGATTGTTGGGGTGTTTCCATCTTTACATCCCCAATCAATTTTTCAACACCGAGGTTTTCTTGATGATCTATGGATTTTCCTTGAATAATAAATGAGATTAATTAAATAAAGAAATTAATTAATTTTTTTGGTTCGGACCCCTCTCAGATGAATTTAAAATTATTTTATACCTCTTCAACTTTTATATACCGCTCACTACCACCGTTTTTCTTAAAGGAATATTAATTTTTACATTTTTAAATACTTATTTAATTTTTACTTAATTTCTAACATTTTCCATTATTGTTTCACATTTTGTATAATTCCAACGTCACTGATCCAATTTTCAAATCCAAATTTGGATAATTAATCATTTATTAAAAGTTGTGCTGAAAATTCGTGAATATCATAAAAAAACTCGATATCTTTATTGATTCATAGTCAAATAGTTTTTATAAGTTTAATTTAAAATAAAAGTAATCAGTGGTGAAAATTAAAGAAGTTCTTATATTGATTAATTGTGTAAATTTCACACCTAATTATATAAACTTTTTTATAATTCTAGTTTTAAAATCTCTCCTCGCAATTCATTCTACTCATATTTACATCTTTTTTCTTTAAATTGTAATTATTTAATTTTTTGGGAACACTAACTGATGCTTTTACAGATAAAAAAAATAAATGTTAGATTAAAACAAAATATTTTAAATAAATTTCAAGTACAAAATCTAACTTATTCTACCACTGTTTATTTCTTTTACAATCTTTATCTGCACTTTCATGTAGAATAATGGTGCTTCCGTTGAAGATGGTCAAACAGTTTGTAGGAGTGGATTTAGAGTTCCGTTCTCGAATACCTCACAATTGATAAACAACTGAACTAGCCTTTCGTAAAGGAATAAACATCCGACTTTTAACAGTTGTAATTGACGCTAAATGTTTATGTAAAGTCTCCCATATAACAAAAATAGCATAAAGTTATCATTCTATAAATAAATATTCCTGAAAACTTGCATAACAATAGTATTAATAATAATAGTAATAATAATATAAATTATGTAGTAGAATATTAATAATCATTTTCGACGGTAAGTCATGGTTCACTATGTTAATATTTTATATTTTGTTTTAATTAAATGCCTAATTTTTCCCAATATAACCAGCCAAATATGCCAGATATTTATATCAAATAATAATACAAACTGCGAACAGGGTAGTCAATTCAATGTTAGTTTCATGGAAATTATAAATGGAAATAATTCTTATAACAATTCATCATTTACTCGAATCCGAAAACAGCATATTCTTCAAATAGACAACAGTTCCAATTCCACCGAAAAAAGTACGCAGGAAGTAATATCGGAAAATCCTAAAGGTGATGAAATTACAGGGACAATTAATTACTTGAACATTAGTATTCGTAATAATTGCCTAATTTGGAATCTTAGTGATACTCAAACGTCATCGAAACCTTTCAAGGTTTATTTCCAAGATCCCAACAGCGACAATTGGACCCTGTGTCGATTTACTCCCTCAACCGGGGCCGGACCTAGAACCATTTTGACCACGACTCAACCGAAACCTTCAAGATCATTATCAAATATTTCATTTTCAATAGTTGGCATTATAACTGGAATTATATTTTTAAGCATAATTTTATTCGTTATATATAAAAGAAAGCTTGTAAAACAAATGGAAATAACTGCCTCCAGTAAATTAGTAATAAATGATAATTTTTGACTTTTGTTTTATTATTATTTTTTCAAAATATTTTGAAAGATTTTGGACGTTTCAATGTTACAATTATTTCAAAGTTCGTGATATGTTTAGTAATCAATCTGCGACACCTTTTGTCTATGTTTTTATCTCATATATTGTTTTACTTGTAATGGTGTAATGCCACATACATTGGAGAGACTGCCCTTTATCTCTGTACAAGAGTTCAAGAGCATGTCCGATTGAGTGGAATCAGTAACTTTACTGAGCATAATCAGATATGTAAGTTAAAAATTGACATTTCAAATTTTAAAGTGCTATCTAATTTTTAAAATTATTCGGAACGTACTATTTCCGAGGCTTTGTTGATAAAGTCATTTAATTCACAGATCAACAAATAAAATGCTTTTTACACAAGTATTTCGAGAGTGTTTAATTGATTTTTAATGATTAAAATAAGATTTTATTGGATTTCTCACATATAATTATGTAATTGCCAAAGAAAGTATAAATGTGATCTTTTTATTGAGGTTATTTATTGCCTGACGATGATGGTTGAATCATCGAAATATATTGCAAATATATATTTAAAAAATGGTGTTCCTTTATATTTATTGTTTTGCCAGAACACAAACTGCCTTGAAAATTGTTTAAATGTATCAGTAATATAGCACGAAAACCCAGCACCAAGGTAACTTAAAATACAACATACAACATCAACTAAACACTCTAAAATTTGAGAGAACATAAATAAATATAAAACCAAAAACATAAAAATAAAATAAAATAAATACAAAATGCATCAAGAAACGCACGAAATTTACATAAAAAATAACATAATAACAAGAAAATTTGACCGAAAAATGACAATTTATATAAAGGTAAAAACCTAATGAATTAAATGAGTTAAAATAAAATATTTCTTGTTGAATAATTCAATTAAAAATTTTAGGAAATAAATTGCCAATTTAAATTAAGAAAATAATAAAAATTTAATTTAGATAACACAAATAATTTCAAGGTCAAATTTTGTTTTATTGCAATAAAAATAACACGCAAGGTTAAGATCAAATTATAGGTATATATACTGATGTGTTTTCACATAAAAAGAAATAACAAAACTGTGTGTAGAGAGACAGATTGAATTCTATTGTTAGTGTGCAGATGGTCAGACTGATTTTAGTATGCAGATGTCAATTTGTGGTCTTACTTTTCAGTAGTATTTTCAATTGCTTGTAGTTATGAAACTTTATGATGAAAATATGAAATGAAGAATTTTAATGAAGAATATACGTTTATGCATCGAACTTTTATCCAACTTAGATGGTAATATTTAATTATTTATTTTCCGGCCCACAGCCAAAACATATCACAAGGTAGCAAATTCAACAAACTATTCGAGCTGTTTAAGTGCGGTTTCTCTGCCTAAAGTCGTGCCCGTGAGGGTCTAGTCATGCGTACCGACGAGCTCGAACGTCAAACTAAATAGCGAAAAAGGGTAGCTCGACGGTGGGTCCTTTGGCTCAACTTTCTTACACTCAATTTCGATAAAATCGACATAAACTTTAAAATAACATTCGGCTCAATATCACTAACACCGAGTAGTCCAGGGGCATTCATTAAATACAAATTGAACACAAATAGATCATAAGGACAAAGAAAAGGAAAGGGTAGCGGGGAAAATTGCGAAATCGTTGCAACAGTTAAAATGAAAAACCATCGGAAAAAGATTAATAGAACGACCAAAAATCATGAAAAGGGATAATTTAAATAATATTTAAGAACTAAATAAATTATTTTGAGTTGACACAGAAAGTATGGGCGGAACGCTGAGACAATTTTCGGAAATAAGTAAAATACTTTATCATAAAACTGTAAAATAAAGGCGGGACGCTGCTCAAATTTTCCGAATTAATTAAAATACTTTATCGAAAATTGTAAAGTAAGAGTGGAGCACGGCCCAATTATTTGTATAATATTCCTATAAAACTGAGAAATAAGGGCGGATCCATACTAAAAATTTAATAATAATAATGATAATAGTAAGGATAATGGTATTTATAATAATAATAATAATAAAAATAATAATAATAATAATAGCAGTTAAAATTGATAAGAACAATACATATAATAGTAACGATGATAATACTAGTAACGACAATTAAGAACATAGTAGTTATAATAAGGATAAGGGTAATAGAGATACCGTGAGGATATTTAACATAACAAAGGATGTACAGGCATGGTAAAATTCGATAATACGAACAACGATAAGAAGGACTATGGGAATGGACATAACAATGAATGATATAGAGGTATAGATTAACATTTGAAAAAAATAAAAGAAGAATGGGACCTAAAAATCGAAATCGAGCACAAGCCTTCTATCGGCAGTTCGTTGGATCCATGGATAGTTTGGTCAATTATAGTAATAGTAATAGCGCTCACTTTTTGCGGACGATCCACCCACTCTAACACAGTTCCAACGTTGCTTAGCAACGGGTGCCGAATGGTAAGCTAAAATATTTGTATGGGGTTGTCTGGGTAACAACCATATAGCTTCAAAATCTCAACACCCAGAAACCCACCATTATGAATAAAATACCATTGATATTTAAAATTATCTTATATTTCAATTTTTTTGAAAAAAAGTCATTGATAAAAAATATTTCTCCCATATACAAAAAATAAATTCGTTTTCCACCTAAAAATAATTTTCTTTTGTATTTTTCCCCGAAATTAAATATCGGCGCAGTTAGGGTTAGATGTTACTTTTATGATTGAAAATAATTCTGCCTCAGCTATTCAATGCTATATTTATTCAACAGTATATTAATAATTAATAATAATATATATAATTCATAATAATAAAGAACAATCAGAATCCATTTTGTGAAGCACAATAGACAAAAAGAAAAGAAAGAAATATTAATTGTGGATTTGGTGCCCTCAAAAAATAATGTGAACAATAATATTCAAAATGGCTAGAAACATGTATAATTGAACTCCAAATATAAAGACAAACACAAATATAATACTAAAACACTAGTGAGAGTCCCTTGAGAAAGTTAAAAGCAAAAAACAAATTAATTAAAATTAATTAATCCTCTAATGGAAAACCCAAACATATCGGAGACCCGAGCAGTGAAGAAAACCCGAGTAGTGTATAGAAGCAACTGAACAAATTGAATACTTAGAGAACAATTACTATGAATTTTGAAGACAATTAGATAGGAATTTCGTGAATATTGTTAGATAACAATTAAAATGTTTTTCGGAAAACAGTATAAAAAGAGAGCTGTCAAGGATTGGTCAAAGAAAAGTGTTATAAAAAATTATTGAAGCAAAGCGAGTGGAGATCAGCTAATCAAAAGAAATAAACTTCGTGTAGAAATTTAAATCAACTTAACGTTCCAGACAGAGCGATTATCCATTGGGATATTTGCCTTTACGTTAAATAAATTAATTTCTGAGAAAATTGCAAATCGCGCGACAGTTTGTCGGTTTGTGTTAGAAATCAACAAACGTATTCTGTGTTGGGTTTTGGTTATTTGATTTATAAAAGGGGTTAGAGATTAACCGACTTGCTAAAACAATTACCCAACAAGTATTATTTTAATAAATATTAACATCAAAGCTTCAAGTGAGCAGCAGAAACCTTTAAATTATGTATCATAAATTGTTATGTTGAGCAACCTGAAGGTAACAGTAAATCTGTCGAAATATACATAGTTAATAAATATATTTTTATTGCAATAAAAATATTAAGGAGAAAATAAAAAGTCCGATAGAAAATTTTTCAAAGATTTCTTTTAGTAAATAACGCAAACCCGATTAGCATAAACAGTAAAATAGAAAAAGTACTTATTAAAAATAAGAAGTAAAATGATGAATAGTGTTTTTTATTGTTACTTGTATTGGATGTCCAAGAAGAACTTGTGATGGTTCTGTGTTGAAGAGTAATGAAGAATGGTTTTTCACATCCAGCATTTGATATCACTGCCAGGTCCAGATAGTATTTGACATCATTAGACAAATGGATATTGTATTCATATTGCTCACCAGACCCAGCCGATGAGCATTCAAAGCGATAATTGCATTCATGGAGAATAATTTTCCATTTCTTTTTCAAATTGAAACGAAAACTTGAAGAAATGGAATTGCATTTCATGGAAATTTCAAAGAAAGATCTAAAGGTGGAAGTGAAACTGTCTTCATCAATTATCATTGGAGTTGCGATGTTCAAGTACGTCAAATTAAATAAGCTTGAAAAATCTGATTTTTTTATATAATTCACTTGAATATTTTCTATTGTCAGTTTTTCTATCGGCCCGAACGATGTTTCAAGGATCTCAAATAAATGGTCGGCAAATCTATCAGCTGTTTTCATATTGTTTTCAGGACTTCTCAATGTCAAGCTTTTATCCATATTGTCATATTCACATTTTAATAATGATCTCCTTTGTACGTTTCCATGGGAGCAAGTCACATATCGAGCAGTATTGGTCCCATCGATATAGCACCGAGTATTTCTACAGGGTCGATATGAAGATATTGGGATAATCACCGATATTATTAATAAAAATATTAATGGAATTTTGAAACAAGTCATAAGAAAACGAAACCAAAGTAGAAAGAAAAATATATGAAACTGACATTCACAATATGTGACTAGCAGGATATCCTTTTCTATCTGATAATTGCTGTGAAATAACGTTCACTGTAATTTATATGACATATTCTCTATTTATAGCCATTTTGCTATGAAATACATATAGACCACGGTCCGTAATAATTTTCTTTAATGAATTCCCAAGGAATAAAGGAATACCTCATGTCCCTTAAATTTATAAGTAACCAGAGTAATAAACCAGAGAACTTTATAATTAATTAGTTTTCAATTTGAATTAATTTATGAATAGTAATGGAAACTTTTAATCAGAGGTTCTTAAACTTTTGACTATCAGGACTCAGTTAGAAAAATGGAAACTTTCAACGACTTACCTCACTGGTAAAGAGGAGAGAAAAAGCACATAAAATGCACTCGGTTTTATATTAAATATATTAAATTTGTAATGCATAGCCATCAGAACAAGCTCAAAGTTTTGCTCATTTCTTGTTGTATATATTTTACAAATTTTTCTCCAACCACCTAAACTCAGTCTACGATCCGCACTGTGACGACATCTACCCTATGCATGTCTATTTTTCCTTTATTTTATATAATTTTGATCGGCATTTTTTTTACTTTTATTTCAGAGCTTTAGCAACATTGAAAACTTATTAGAAGATTAAAAATTGTTGAAAATATTTTTGTTTAAATTTATATTTTTTTTAGTTTTAATTTCAATTTGGCGCTTAAACCAACCCATTAGTTTGCAGTACACATTAGTTTATAATAAAAACGTAAAACCCTTTCAATTTTTTCGTGATTTTTCAGCACTGTTTTGGATAATTAAATTAACTCAAGAAATATTTTAATAATTTAATTGCATAAAATTTTTAATAATTTCTTTTTCAAAAATTTATTTGAAAATTTTTGATTGGCGGAAAATCAAAAATTTGTTTATAAATATTTATAATAAATTTTTTAATAAAATAAATTTTTATATAATAATGTCCAATTGCGTTGAAAATTATGAAAAAATTTTTAAAACCTGTGAAAATGGTGAAATTGACATGTTGATTCCATTGCTTTCTGATTATGATGATGTCATAACAGTTAAAAATCCTCAAAACGGTAAAGCACTCCTCCATATAGCATGTGAAAAAGGTCATTTGGAAATCGTCAAAGTTCTCCTCGACAACAAAGATGTCAAAATAGATATTCAAGACCAAGTAAAAGTTTAACCATGACATTTTTGGGTTAATAATTTCGGTAGGATAATTTGGCGCCAATTCATTACGCATGTGAAAATGGACATGGAGCTGTCGTAGAATTATTACTGAATAATAACTGTGATTTCGAAGCAAAAGATTTAGTAATATTTCCATAACATAAATCATTTAAACCTTTCTTTATACAGGATCATAAAAAGCCTATTCATATTGCCTGTGAGAGGGGTCATTTTAATATTGTCAATTTGTTACTAGCCCACAACTGTGACTGTGAAAGCCCCGACGGGGTAACATTTTTATAAATTATTACTTTATAAAATTAAAACTTTTTCTCTAAAGTTTCAAAGAACTCCTTTGCAATTAGCGTGTCAAGTGGAAAATTTGGATATTATCAAAACACTAATCAAACAGGATTTCCCAATAAATTTGAAACTAAAAGTAAGCATCATTTAAACAAAAAATTGAAACAATTAAATACGGCGTAATTAGGAGAAATTATTTCTAATATCTTGCTGTAAAGGATTCACAAATGTGCTGAATTTTTTATTGGACTCATTTGGGGAGTTGAAAACCAAAAACGATGTAAGTTTAGAAAAAAGTGATTTAATTATTATTAAAACAGTTAATTAGAATTCCGAGTTAAGTTTCATTAAAGCTTGTGAGAATGGCAACGAAGGAATTGTCGAAATTCTTCTTTCTATCAATTCTAGTTTTGTGGATTTGGTTTTGGTAAATCTTTTAATTATTTCTGGAATTATTATTATTATTATTATTATTATTATTATTATTATTATTATTATTATTATTATTATTATTATTATTATTATTATTATTTGTTTAAAAGGAAGGAGAGACTCCAATACATTTGGTCTGTAAGAATAATCACCTTGATATTGTTAAGATATTGTTGTCTAATAACTGTCGGATTGATGTTCAAGATACGGTGAGTGGTTTGAAATATTAAAAACAAATTATTTTTATTTCTTTGTATAGAATGGAAAAACTCCCCTTCATTTAGCCTGTGAGCACGGTTACACAGGCATTGCTGAAGTTTTGCTATCAAAACAATGCAAAATGAATATTGGAGACCGAGTAGGAATTATATAACTATATCATTATATTTATTTCATGCTTCAAAATAGAACGACCAAAGACCGATTCATTTAGTTTGTAAGAATGGAAACATAATTCTAGTAAACTATTTATTGACTTATCAATGTAATATTGAAGTGGAAGATAAAGTCAGCGCAAATATTTAGTTATGTGAAATTATATCTGTGTAGAATAAAAAACGTCCGATACACATAGCTTGTGAAAGTGGCAATTCAGAAGTGGTCCAGTTATTGGTGGCGAAGAATTGTGACTTTGAAGTCACAGATGATGTAATTAATATTGAATGCCAAAGTTTAATTGTTACAAATTTTAGCAACAAAGGCGGCCAATGCACATGGCATGCGAAAGAGGCCACGTAAATGTTGTGAAATTACTGCTTTCTGCTAAGTGTAGCGTTGAATTTAGAGAACAAGTATTGTTTTAATCAACACTTTAAAGCTTTATACTTGAGTAGGATGTCGAAAGACCTTTAGAGTTAGCATGGAAATTCAAGCATATCAATGTTATCAAAGTAATTCTAAATGAGGAATTAACATTCCAGCACGATGTCGTAAGTAAATGATTTTAGTCAACACTAATGTTAAAACCCATTTATAGAACAACATTGTTAGCTTTTCAGAAGATGAAATGAAACTTTACTTTTCCTTTTTAAAATTCAAAGTTATTTTAATGTTTAATTTAACTAGTTATTATCATCAAATTTAGTTTTTCTTAGCACTAAATTACAGTCCAATTCAAATACCACAGCGTATGATATTAGAGTTTCTATTAAATGACAAATCAGATTTTATAAAAACCATTAAAACCCACAAAGTGTCGTCGAAAAATGTATTCTGATATAAGTTATAAGTATATTTAATTTAAATCGATTCTAATTCAGAATAAACAATCTAGAAAATTACGAATGTTAAATAAACTAATAACCTTGACTAATGTTTGCCATGGAAACGAGAATTTAAAACAAGACCATTGTCGATTTCCAAAACAGACAATTACATTTATTAAACGAAAACTAAATGTGAAAAGAATTTCTCAAAACCATGTCAAAGTATTTAGAAAAGTGAAAAATTTTAAATTATTTTTTATTATCAATTTATCAAATTAATAATAGATTTGCAGAGTTTGTCGAGTAAATGAAGTTAATCAGTTATATAGTTGTGGTCATGTTTTCTGTAGCAGATGCATTGCAAAACTTTTCATGTGCCCTATCTGTCCGAATTTTATTGGGGTTCCCTGTAAATATATTGTTCAAATTTAGTTCCAGAGTCATATATTCTTTGTTGAAATAAATATTTGGCTTTTTTCTTGTGTTTTTTTTTAATTAGTTAATTTCAATAAAATATCACAAAATAGAAATTAATAATTTTATTAAATTCATCAATTTTATCATTAAATTCTTATGAAACCCAGTACTAGATCTTCTTTGGAATATAATGCAGATTTACAACTTAGTCGTTAATCAAGCATTCTCAAATATCTTTATATTGAGAGACACTACTAGACAATCATTAAATTTTATCTTATTAAATGCTTAAAATTTGTCGGGTAAAATTATTATTATTTGTTGGTGATTATTAAATTACCAATTATAGATCTGATTCCAAGCATGTCTTGATAATTACAATATTGGAGAACTCCAACGACGTAAAACTTTTTTGATTATCACAATTGATTACAACGATGATATTAATTTCAACCCAATTCAAATGCTTTTGCTGCTTATTACAACCTTTTGGGAGGGATAGCACAACACTAATGTTATGATAATAATATATACAGTGAAAAATAATTCACAACACTTGTTGACTTAAAATTCCTGTCTATTACATCATTGATGTTTTTAAAATAAGTTGCAAAAGTCACACTGATTCAAAGGGGGTAAAGCTCCACTTATCATATTTCGTTGTATCTAAAATAGTTTGTGGTTCTAATAATATATAGAATATAAATTTAGCTCCCCATTCAAATCGTTTATTCAACATTGAATGAAATAATGATAAAAATAGTCTTTAAAGTTGATTCTAAAAGAGTACTAAGATCGCAATTTGTCTAAAAAGTAATACAACTGCAATTGATAAATATAACAATTTCACGATTTAATTCTTTTAATAGTTACATAATATCTATACAATTGCAACAATTTTCAAACTCGTGTGAATGCGAATCATGGAACTCTTATTAAATGGCCGGTCAGTGTACAATATATTTTTATAAAACTTATTAATAAACATTGCAAAACTATCTGGTTTAATAAAAATAAAAAAAGATTAAAATAAACAACTGTCAAATTTGTAATTAAAAAAAGAAAATTAATAATTAACAAATAAAATTAAAAATTAATTCAAACAACAAATATTTCTACTCATATATCTGAAAGGCTTTTTAGACTTTGAGTACATGATAAAAGCTACTGTAATTTTTGCAATAATTTCCACCTAAGAACCATGAATTACTGTTGTTGATCCATTATTACATAGAGGATCATTATTTTCTTAGTTCAGTGACTAATGATTTTTGTGAACGTTTTTTGAGTAGAATACTGATGAAAATCGATGACTTTAGAGAAAGTAAAGAACGTATTATAATTACTGGCATTTGTCAATATAATATAAAAAGGTCCGGTTTGTTAGGAAAATATAAACCTCCATGAAATAGGAAATTTAGTCAACTGTCTTGTTCCAATAGTTGATAAAAATGATTTTATCAAAGATGAGAGACACATTAAATTGAAAACGGTTAATTCTAATCTCTTAAATATTCCTCGTCTAGCTAATCTAAATAATCAAAGTTTACGAAAACTATATTTCTGGAGAAATCATAACAAAGCTAGAAAGATTAGATATTCGTGTGAATTTGTGATAAACATGAAAAAACTGCCAACAGAATACTAGGTAATCATATTGAAAATATTAAACCACCATTTGAGGAAATTAATAACATTTCAGTCATTACAATGCAATATTTAAAAATTTGAAAACCAGTTCAGTAAATTTCTAATTGTGAACTTGAATTTTCGAAAAGCTGACAACACTTCACCAGGATTAGAAAATGTGTTATAAAGATCTTCTGTTACTAGACCCTGAGTTTAAGATTCTGGCTTTACTTTTCAATAAAATTATTTAATTAAATACTTTTCCAACAAGTTGAAAATCATTTAAAACCACCTAGATCCCTAAACCAGATAAAAATGACCAATATCACAACATTTCATCCTGGCGACCAATCGCTTTGTTATCAGTGATTTATAAAGTACTCTATTCTGTTTTTGTAATTCTACTTAGTTTCTGAATCATAAAAAGCACACATTGGACAAAAAGGTGGTTCAGAATACGAAGAATGTTTTGAACACAATTCTATTTTTTCTGCAATTCTTGAGCACTCGAAATACACTAAAAATTCACAGCTAACTGCTCCCTGGCTTGATATCAAAGACGCTTTCGGTAAACATACTGAAACTACTATATACTGACACGAGGTTTATTTATTGTTGTAATAAATTTCAGACACCAGACATTAAAATAAAAAAAGGGGTTGTCCTATATTAATGATCATCTATAGCTATTTCCTGTACTTTAGGAAATAAGCATGGCAAACATTGCCCAGTTTATGATAGGGACCTCTCCTGTACAAGTGCTGGCTTATGCTGGTGACATTGCTCTAATCGCGAATAAGTGACCTACAAAAATTAATCGATGTTGCTGTCAATACGGCCAATAAAATAGGATTTGAATGTCGCCCTGATAAGTGTGCATATATCTAACAACGAAAGAAATACACTTAATAAATTTTATCAATACCTTGGAGTACCAATAGGTGATAATATTGATCAGTCCTTATGAAATTATATAGAAAGTCATTGAAGATACTAAGAAAATTGCAAACTCTGATCTTTATGGTTGGCAAAACTAAATGTTTTTTTTCTTCACTTTCTGATCCTCAGATCAATTTGAAGGTAAATGTCTATTATACCAGTCGATTGAGGAGTCATTTGAGAAAGATTTCTAACTTGCACAAATATCCCTGGATTTGTTACTTTTATAATAGTACTAAAGTGGCGCGCAGGCTGTACAGATCTCCTTGACGAATATCATACACAAACGATAGTCTATTTCTTTCGTTTACTTACATCACCTTGTGAATACTCGAAAAAGATAAATACTTTCTCATTTTTATCAGTATCCAGTCCTCGTATTGGAATTAGAAACCCAACTCTCGGTCAAGGATTTGTTTGGGTAAATGGAATGGAGGGAAACAAAAACCATGGAGTTGGTTAAACACGTTTTCAAAGATTGCGTACTTCAATCTCTTATTTTAATAGAGTACAAACTTTCAAAGGAAATCCATCTATCCATCTTCTTTGACTTCTTTAATCGGAACACAAATACTATTACCAGAATCACAAAATTCTTTGTCCATGATTCTTCATTTAACTCTAAGATTCATTTTTTGAAAGATGGGATCTGCTTGTATCTGCGATTAAACTCTGTTTATAAATCTACAAACTCGGAACTCGGATAAAAATTTGTACATCTCGCCCGCATTAATAAACTCTTGGCGTTTGCAAAACCATATAGAAACAGTGAGGATTGATTCTTAATTTTTTTTCGTAAAATTTAATTAGTAAATATTGAACAACTATCTAATTTAATAAAAACAAAAATATTTTGAAGTAAAAAATAGACAAATTTGTCATAACAAAAACCAGGAAAAAAATCAATAATTAAAATTAAAAATTAAATCTAAGACTATTAAATATAAAGTTAAACAAAATTTTAAAAAGAATTAAGATGTAAAAATTTATTAAAAAATCTTGTTAATTTAATTTTCGCCTTTTATTTATTTTAGTAGATTTATTTCTTTTCCTTTTTAAATTTTTTTTATTTTTAATCTCTTTTTTTATGATCTCATTATTTATGATCTCTTCATTTATGATCTCTTTATTTATGATCTCTTCATTTTTGATCTCTTCATTTTTGATCTCTTCATTTTTGATCTCTTCATTTTTGATCTCTTCATTTTTGATCTCTTTATTTTTGATCTCTTTATTTTTGATCTTTTTAACTTTAATATTTTTAACTTTAATTTCTTCAACTTTTATCTCTTCAACTTTTATTTCTTCAACCTCTTCCTTAAAAACAGGAACGGTTAGACAATTTGTTGTGTTTAATTCTTCGGCACTTAATTGGTTGTCAAAAAAGAGATATTTACAGTGACCAAACTTGACTGATTTTTTGGTTAAGTTAGGCTTTCTAGTTATTTCTTCCATCCAATATTTATTTTGCTTTTCACTTATTATGTTTTTACAAAAGGCACTTCTTAAATAGTTAAAACTAAATTCCATATTGTCTAAATTATTATAAATATATATATAAATATCTATTTATATTAAAGGTTAAGATTGATTATTGTTTATTTCTATCATTTCTATTGGATTAAAATTTGATTATAAAATTTTTTAAATATCTTTTAAGAAAATCTTTATTCTTCACTGTTCTTGAAAAATAAAGTTTTAAAGTTTATATTTCTATAAAGATTTATATATAAAAAATTAAAACTATTTTAAGGTTTTTTAGAGTGGTCCAATAGGAGATGATGCACAGATAATGGAAAGCGGATCAATAAGAAGGATGAAAATTTGAATATTTACAACTAATAAATAAATACAAAAAAAAATTAATAATTGGCATATTGAGGAAGAAACAAGTATGTGTGGATTGCAAATGAGAAGATAAGTACAAATATGTTAACATAAAATCAATTCAAAAAATCTGCAAAAACAGATATTCAATAAATAAAAATTAATGAATAATTTATTAAGCATGTAGAAAGGTTGAGCCATATAAGAATCCCGATGAATGTGGAGAGCCCGAACAATGAAGAGATAATTAGATCAATTCTCTCATAAAATCAATAAACAAAAATTAATTATCAATGAGAAGTTACCTACTCAATTAGTGTAGCTAAAAACAAAATAATTATTTAGTTAAAATTTATTATTTTATTGACTAAAACCAGGTTTATAAAGAAACAGACAAAATCGAAGTTCACAAAAAAGTCGAAGCAAGCGAAATCTTATCCATATTTTGAAACCTAATATAAGCCAATTCAAATTAACGTGTGTACAAGAAAGGGTGATCTATCGTAGGTGGACTTAACCATATTGCAAAAGTGCAGATCAAGAAATATTGCATTGAAGATTGTGTTTGTTGTGGTAAATACGATAAAAAGTTTATTGTGTTGGGTTCTGTTAATTTCCTATGAAATTTAAAGTTTATTCTAGTAAAATCTGCAAAAATATTATGCAATGTCAAACTGATCTATAATAAAGTTTAAAGAGTGCTTAAAGTTTTGTTTTATGTTAAAAAATTATTTGTGGCTATTCATTTTTGAATTCAAAATGGAATAAATAAAAAAGGTTTTCAGAATCCTAAAAGTAAAGGTAGTCAGGTAATTAAACATAATTATATCTATTATATAAACTGCAAGAGAATAATTCCCTCAGTAGACAAATTAAGGAACACTACAAAGTTCATTTGAAGATATAATTTTAGAGGTTCTACCTTGGTCACAATACTCTCATGATTTATAAATAATAACGTCTGACCATTAATATCGGAGAGAAATAAGTTATGAAACATTTTTTCAAAATTTAATTTTTTATTTATTTACTAACATAAATTTAAAAAAATCTTTAGTTGGTTTGGACACGGAATAAAATCTAGATTTTTAGACTCAAAAATATTTTCCTAATGTTAGATAAAAGTGCTGAAATTAAAAATTAAAAATTAAATTTTAAATAATTTTATATTTTATATATTTGTTATCACATTAAAACATTTAAAATATTAACACTTTTATAAACATTAAATTTTAAATATCGAATATATAGATAAAAATTGCAAAAAGCTTCTAATTTATCAAATGATGCATAAAAAAATATTAATGTGGAAAATTTTAAAACATAAATCAAAATAATTAATTATTTAAAAATAATTTAAAAAGAATTTAAAAATAATTTGAAAATAATTTATTTTAATTAATGAAAACTTGACCACAAGTTCAACGCAGCCTAAAAATCAACTTTTCTTATTGAATGATGCATAAAATAAAATAAATAGATATTTTAAATAAAAGCAGGGTGACAAATTTTTCATCAGTTCAATATGAGACTAAGTAAGGAGAGTAGTTTAACATTTCGATTTATCTTTGAATTTTAAGAAATAATAAAAAAATATTATATATACATATATAAAGTTAAAAATAAAATTTTTATATTTTATATATTTGTTATTCCATTTAAAATATTAACATTTTTAGAAAAAAATAAACTTTAAATATCGAATGTATAGATAAAAATTGCGAGTAAACATTTAATTTATCAAATGATTCGTAAAATAAAATTATTTAAATTGAAAATTTTAAAAAATAAAACAAAATAATCAATTATTTAAAATTAATTTATTTTAATTAGTGAAAACTTGATCAAAAGTTCAATGTCGCCTGAAAATCAACTTTTCTTGAGACTTGAAATTTCATTTTTAACACTTATTTTAACTGAAAAGCAATTTCTATAATTAAATGAAAATATCAATAAACTTATATTATAGAACAGGGATGGCGAACCTTTTTTGATGTCCGTGGCAAAATTTTTTTTTTAAATGTGTAATGTGCCACTAAAAAATTTCATTCGAAATGTTAGCGTGGTGAACTATGAGTATGTATAATTTAATAAACATATAAAAGTAATTCTTTTTTTAACAATTTTTTATTAATCAATGTTTTACAAAAAGCCATACGCTAGGAAAAAAACGCCAAAATCTATTGTTTTTAATGCGATTTTTGTTTCTGTACGCAATATGATAAAGATTGAATATCTGGTTCATATTTAGTTAATTTCAATAGTACGCATGCAGAGCTCGACTCATCGGTCATTCTATTCCTATATTTATTTTATAAAATTTACTTTATGAAAATAGAGATTCACATGCCCACGTCAATGAAAATATTGATAAAATTGCCTTTGCTAATATTTTTAAACAATTAAATGTGTTAGAAATTGAATTCTATGTACTTAGAATTTCATCTTCTGCAATTTTATTTATTTTATCCAATAATCTATTACTTTCAATAATTTCTAAACCAATTCTTAAATCAACAAATTTTTGGTTCCATATGGTACTTGACTGAAATTCAACCAATTCCATTTCTAATTCATTTAAATTTAACCACTCAAGGACCTTTAAATTTAATTTTTCCAATGGTATTGTATCAGGATACAAAATAAATTTTAAAGTTTCTTCAAATTCTTTAAACTGTGTAAATCTTGCAGAAAATTCCTGAGACAGGGATTGAATTAAAATTGAAAACTCTTTCGTTGATGACTTATTTGGCTTTTCATGAAATTTACTTTTAGCAAAATTTTTTTTTGTATTCGGAAAATACTTATATGAATTTGAAAGAATATCATGATTAAAGATCTGTAATTTGACTTCGAGCGCTTTGATTAAGTCATACATTATAATTACTGTTTTATTAACACCTTGTAGTTTTATATTTAATTTATTTAATTGAGAGCATAAATCAGTGGAAAAATATAATTTTTCTAGCCATTCTACATTCAATAATTGATTATATTGTCCAATAATGTTCTCGTTATTTAGAAATAATATTATTTCATCCAAACAATCTACAAACCTTTGCAAAACATTTCCGCGACTTAACCAGCGTACATTATTGTATAAAAGTAAGCTATTGTACGACGAGTTTACTTCGTTTAAAAATTTTTGAAATTTTCTTTTATTAAGTGCTGATATAAAATTGACTAATTTTGTTACAAAACTAAAAATATTTTTAAACCTGTTTTGGAACATAACACTTGTTGGTGAATAATGCAATGGAAATGATCAATTGGTTGTCCAATACGTTTTGTTAATAAATTTATAAATCCATTTTCCAGTCCAGTTAAGTTGCGGACCCCGTCAGTTGTAACTGACACAATTTTGGAAGGACATATTTCTCTTTTTTCCAATGCATCTATAACTGCATTACAAATGTCCAATCCCTTTGTTGTTGTCATTAATGTTGATAAACTTATTAACTCTTCAGTAATATGGTTTTTGACAAAATAACGTACAAAAATTGCTAAACGAGCAGAGCCTATTACGTCGGTAGACTCTTAAAGGCAAATGGAAATAAAATCGCAAGACTTTACATGAATTTTTTGTAGAAAATTTACATTTTCCGACATATCCAAAATTCTCTCATTCACTGTATTCCTAGCTATCGGCATGTCTTTAATTCTTTGAATAATTTTTTCTTTGTTTTCAAAATCATTAAATAAGTATGGTGCACATTGCAGCCAAGCATCCTTTAAAAATTCACCTTCATTAAAAGGTTTCGCATATTGAGCAATATTTTTTGAAACTTGATAACTAGCAGCAGGGGTGTTTGATTGAGTTCCAATATGTTTCATTAAAGTATTAGTTTGTGCATTTTTATTCTTTAATGCACCTGATATATACTCCTTTTGCTCTTCTAAACTTAGATTGAGAAGAAATTTATGGTTGGTTTGATAATGCCGCTTAACGGAAGATGTTCTACAGATTAGAGTTTTGGAACATAAAATACAAATTGCTTTACTGCCCTTTTCAATCATACCGTATCTATCAGTCCACCAGGTTTGAAATTCTCTGCTACTAAATTTTTCGTATAGTTTCGATTTTTTCATTGAACTAGTCACGATGAGAAATTCTAAAAAATATATATTTATATAATATTGTTATAAAATAAATAATTTATTCTGCGTTCATTTGAAAGAACATGTTTCGTCACATATTAAAGTACTAAAAATATTAACAACACAAGAAAATAATAAATATAATATTAATTCAGGGTAATTTTAATAATTATTTCTATATTTTACATTGATTTAACGATCAAATAATTTTTTACAATATTAAAATATTTTATTATTCAAAAATAAGCAAAATAAATTATAACTTTAGTAATACTTTTAATACCTTAAGATTGGTACAATTTAAAACTTCAGTCGTGACGAATTATGTTCTTGAAAAAGAATGCAGAATATAAAATATGAAATAATATGTAAAAATATTTAACTAAAAATAAAAATGTTTTTTTTTACAATAAGGGCTTATATTTTTAACAAATCACTAAAATGACTAATGCAGTCTGTCGTCTGATTCGAGCGCTGCGACGGCAACAACATGCAATAAGATTAGAATGTGAAACTAGATACGCTATAAATTTTATTTAATGCGCATCTTTATATACTTCGAGAGAATTAATGCGATATTTTAATAATAAAATGTATAATTTGACGGTTCTTGATAACATACTAAGATAGGTATTCAGTACTACAAATTTATATCCAAAATTTTAAATTAAGTGTAGATTAATAATTTTTAATTGGTTCGCCATCCCTGTTATAGAACATCCAATATTTCCTGAGTGATGACGTAATTTGTTCGAATGAATAGTAACTTATATTATAGGGCTGTTGTGTGTAGTGCATGCGTTTTTATTTTATTTTTTCAACCAAATTATTTTTTTTACTTTTCTATAGAGAATGCATTTAAATAATAAGAGTAAGTATGAATGTATGAATCTGTATATTAGGTCACTATACTCACTAAATTTCTATGACTATTCCTGTAACAACTGATATTGATGAAAGACGTCTCAATAGATAAAAGGTTATCAAACCTTATTAATGATCAACAATTACACTTTTCTAGCTTCTTTATTTTCAATTCCTAGAAATGCTGAATGCTCAGTCGTGATTGACCAATTGGATTTCCTTATCTCGTAAATAGTGAAATATGGATTGTTTGAGATACATTTAATTGTGCTTTCAACATTTGATAATTAAAAAATAATCTTTTTTAGGAAATGGCCATTATGAGCCCCTGAAGCATTGTTATGCAGCAGTTTGCTAAACTAGTATTAATAATTATTATTTAACATTATTAATTAACATTGGGAAAATCAGTGAACTAGAGTCCGGCCTCACTTTAACATTCAGCTGGTGTATTTCTAAATTCACCCTTTTTTCATGAACGCAACTTTTGAATATTTTTATCCTTGATTTAAACCATTGTTTTACCTATATTTTAGTTTTAAATATCATTTTTTAATTGTTTTTGTTTTTATGATTCCAATTAAAGACGTAATTGGACTTTAGATTTCCTCTCTACTTTATCATTTATTGTCTAATGACGTCGCCGCATAAATTCGTCGGTTGGATTGTTTATTGGAAAAGAACGGTTTAGAGCGTGACCGTCATTTTCCACTTATTATCAGTTAACAATTGTCAGACTTTATGGTGGTTTGGATTTTTATTGTGTTTAAAAGTTTTTAAAGACTTTCTTTTCAGATTTTTCGAGTAAGCTTTCTATTTGTGTTAGCCTCGGTGATAAAAAGAGAAGGAATCGGACTGTTTGGATTTCAGTTAAATTTGAGAGACCAAGTGACAAAGAATACTCAGAACATCATTAAATTAGATCAAGCTCAATACAAATTCATCAACCAGCTGACGAAGTTACAAGACGATATCAATGATTTGGAGGAAGAAATTAGCAAGTGCAAAACAATGATAAGCCGTCTTCAAAGCTCTTTTGAAAAGACGTCACTTTCGAATACTAATAAGGTTGTCTTCAGAAGATTCGGAAGCTTAATCCAGAATATGCAAAGCAATACTGAAATTGATGATGTTTTCTATGTGTCACCCTCAGATGGGTTCATTTGGAAGATTGATAATGTTTCTAGTTTCTTAAACAAGACCGTCGCGGAATTGACAAGTAACAGCTTTTATACCGATGGCCAATATGGTTATAAGATTCGACTGAAACTAGACAATTCGTTCGGTAAAATCAGAATCAAGTTAGAGATTTTGAAAGGGGTTTTTGACAGTTTACTTCCATGGCCTTTTAATAATGAGATTGAAGTTTCTCTATTGAGCCAGGAATATCCCTATAACCATTACACTGAGACTAGTCTTTATGAGCCGGATACTTGCCTTCATCGCGCAGTTAAATCTTTCAAACAATACAGTCACATTTATTCTGTGCAAATAAAAAAGATTTTATATCAAGGCTTCAAATTTGAAAGAGAACCATTAGTTGTTGAGTGTTTTCTTAATGGTGGAAAAGATCTAAATAATGAAAAAGTCTTTAACAGAAAGATCAAATGGAAAATCAAAGATTTCATTCAGAAAACTAAATTAAAAGATTCAAAAATTTTAGAGCATTCTTTTTATTCCGGAGATTTTGGATATAAACTACAGCTCGTTCTTTATCCCAATGGAGTGTCGGATAGCGGAGAATTGGATATATTTCTGAGAGTTCTCAAAGGGGATTACGATGACTTTCTTTGGTGGCCTTTCAAATACAATGTCACGATAAAGGTTCTGAATGGAAACAGCACGAAGAACATGTGTCCATCGGAGATTAGGAATAAAAGCTCCAAGCGCTTTAATTCCGAATTGGCGGGATTTATTTTCTTTAACAAATCTAAAATCAACAATTCCTATCCTTCGGTGATTAAGGATAATCAAATGTTTATCAAATTCAAAACGAAATCTCCACTGTCTTACATTATAACGACTCAAGAAAATAGGACGACTGTCGAAAACAAAGAAATCATTTGGAACATTAAAAACTTTAATAAAATTAAAGGAAGTCCTATCCCAATCTCAAGTGAAGTCTTTCAAACCGCTAATTTTGGATATGATATTCAAATGCTCGTTTATCCTGCCGGTGATCGCTCGGTCCTCGGTAAATACGCATCGGTTTATATCTACATTGTCTACAGTTTATTTGATCACATTCTGCCTTGGCCATTCCAGAAACGTTTGACATTGTCCATTGTTGATGGACAAAATCGAACAGTAGATGAAAATATTCAAGTTTTTCAAAATAAAGAATTCGTGGCCGATTTAAAACCATCTTTCAATCAAGGGGTTTTGATAGGATATTCAAGATTTATGAGACTGATAGATGAATGGTTGTCAAAATATGTCATTGACAATTGCTTGAGGATTAAATTGAAAATACATAATTAAAAGAATATAAATATGTTTTATAATAATAATAATAATAATAATAATAATAATTATTATTATTATTATTATTATTATTATTATTATTATTATTATTATTATTATTATTATTATTATTATTATTATTATTATTATTATTATTATTATTATTATTATTATTATTATTATTATTATTATAACTATTACTATTGTTGTTGTGAAATGATGTGGGACTGTTTGTATGCGATGAAATAAAGTAAGTTTGTATGTAATCTGTATCAACAATATCGGTTTACTGGGTCCGTCACATGTTGGCAATGAGTCCGCAAGAAAGTATAAAAATAATAAAAGAAATCATTTGCAATGATTTTATCATCGTCATTAATTATGTGAAGTTTATATAATTAATTATGATAATGGAATTGTAAATTATTTTATTTATTTATTAAATTTTATTTTATTTTCCTTAAATATAATTTCACTTTATCATTTCAAGTTTATATATTATGTTTTGTGACATTCAATTACTAATATTGTTTTCCTTTATTTTTTAGTCCTACCGGTAAAAATTTTGAATAAAAGTGTAGACTACAAAATATAGATTTTAATTAATTTATTGAATAGGGGTCCTCATTAAACTACGACATGTTACAGGTTCTTCAGTCCAAAAGAGATTGAAAACCTCTGATTTAAACTAATAATACTCCTTTTTCTAGATAATGCATTTGGAAGGACTATACTAAATGTTTGAAATTAAATGCTTGTGATTTTAAAAATTAATAATGTTATTATGAAGAATTGTGAATGTACGAATTCTAATTTTGAAAATGATTTAGAATGTAGTTTGTGAGATAATATTTTAAATTAAATAAATTTAAAAATTCAAATTCCAAAATAAATAGTATGTTGTGTGGAATGATTGTGAAATGTTGAAAATCTGCTGAGCGTATTTATATATGATAAAATTTCCTTAGAAAGATTTTAATTTATCTAACGTTGTTGATAAAAAATATATTTTAGTTTTTGCTAATTATATGAAATTATTATTTGGAATTACGTAATTTTTAAATACTAGGAGTTCCGATAAAACCGGTAACTCTAATATAGCTTATTTGAAGTCAATAACAAATTTGATAATACACCTATCCCCAGATTTACACGGTACTTCTTTGCACGTTTTCGCTTTTACACGGTTTCGAAAATTATATATTTTTTTATTTCACAGTTATCAATACATTTATCATAATAATATACATATTAGCAAATACCTTGGAAAATATCAAGAAATCTATAAAGATTTGACTAAAAATAGCACTCAACTGTTAATTACAGATTTTGTGACAAAGATCACACCGGAAGAAGTTCATACAGTCTACAAATGACTCAGAAATATCCATTTCAAGAGAAGAAAGTAAAATTATTCCATTTCGAAAGAGAAGACAGAACATTGAGGATTCTGATGAATAAAATTCAGTAACACTTTACTATAAAATGAGTTATATTTTTTTATTTTATGTTTAAATTAATATAAATTTCTTTCTGTTTTGTTATAAACTTTGCGTTTTTTCATTTAAGCAGTCTTTTACCCAATGTTTTAGTTTCCATTGATTTATAGGTTCGATTTGCGAGTTCACTTCATTGTTGGAACCAATCCCTTACAAATATACTATATGTCTTTGTCCCCATTTACACGGTTTCGATTTACACGGAATTCTCAGGAACCAATCTACAGTGTAAATCGGGGGATAGGTGTATTATGAGTATAGATATAATTAATAATAAATTTTATAAAAATAAAGATAGATTATTTTGAACCTAAAATTATGATAAACCTATTTTAGGTATTTGGTTAGAAAATAAAATAAAATTTGATTGTCCTTTGGATACCGGGGAAAGAATAAACGTTATTAACGAAGATATTTTAATAAAATTAAAAATCCGTGAAAATAAAATATGCCTAAAATTGTAGGAACAATAGAATTTTCAATAAGATTTTCTGTGACAAATAAAATTGACCCTAGTGTAATTACAGGCGTATAAATGATGGATTGTTTTGATATTAAATTACAAGCAGTAGCTAAAGTAAACAATAAATCAATTAATAAATTTATAATGCAATTTATGAAAAGTTCGATCTAAGGAAAAATAAATTAATTAAATAGTTTTCGGATATTTTCATGAAACATAAATGGAATGTGGGGAAAACTGAATTAATCAAGCTCAAGATAGTTACTACAGGAAATCCAATAGCCATCAATCCTGGATGTCAACCGATTCATATTACTCTTAAAATACAAAAAATGATAAAAACATGGAAGAATTATAAAAAAATGTTAGTCAGTGTGAATAATTCCATTGGTATGTAAATTAAAAAGAATAAATTGGATAATAAAATCTGTTTAAATTTTTGGGCACTAAATGCAATTACAATTATCAAGGGAAACTATAAGATGAATCAAAAATAAAAACTCTATTCTCAACAAAAGATGATCAGTGTTATTTTAACCGAATGTCTTTTGGGATATCAGCTGTTCCAGTTACTTTTCAAAATTTAATGACTCAGATTTTAGGCGATCTTAATTGGAGTGGCGCAATTGTATATTTAGACGATATTCTTATATTTTTAGACAATTAAATCAAACATAGAAAGATCCAAAAAGCTGATTTGAAAATAAGTCCTAAAAATGTAATCTTAACAGACAATGAAAGGAATGCAAGAATATGAAAAACCAAAATGTATTAAACGTTTAAGAAGCTTTCTAGCTTTGGTAAATTATTATCGAAAACTTGTTAAAGATGAGGCTAAGTATGCGTAATTATTACAAAACCTAAGCAGATACACTGTCTTGAAAATTCTTTACTTTATATATCAATATCAAACTATTCATGAAAATGCCAAAGTAGAAAACAATAAAGCGAAAGTATTTATTATAGAAAATATCAAGTAGTGAAGGCCTAATCTTTTACATGTGTTGGGGTTAACAAAATTAACAAAAGTAAAATAGAAAATCAATAAAAACATTGATATTCGAAATAATAATTAAAAAGGCAAAATCAATTAAAATTTTAAAATAAATATTTATCAAAGGAAACGGGTATGGGCGGATGCCAAATGACAAGACGAATCCAAATATAATAAAATTAAATTGATTGGTGGTTCCCCAGAAGGAAATATTTAATAAACATAGAAATTAATTAAAATTAATTGGCTAATTGGAAACCCGAGCTAATGGGAAGTCCGAGCCAACAGAAAACCCGAACAGTGTGAGAAACCCGGAACGTCAACAAATTTTCTAATTACGGAAAACGAAATCGGTTGACGAAGGAAACCCGGGATAAAAGAGAAACTCGCTACCAAAATAATTATTGTAAATAAATGGAAATCCTGGGACCCCAGAAATAACTAATTTGGTTTTGGAAAGAGAGTTGTCAAAAATTCCAAAACCAATTTAGTTTGCGGGTGACCTAATTTGCCAGTTGGTCGAAGAGATTATTTCAGATAGCAGAGCAAAGGAGGTAATAAGCTTAAAGGTAAATCAATCAGCCAAACAAATTAAATTCTTGCGCACCAGACAGGGACATCTCCCTTTGGAAGACGTATCCCTACGCATTGAAATATTGTGAAATTGTGCAGAGTAATTGTGTAGAGTATTGTGAATTGAATCGATTTTTGTGAAAGTTGTGAATAAAGTTGATATATATATATAAATTGGAAATAAATATTATTGTGTTGGGCTAATTGAATTGATTAAAGAAGATCACCAAGGAGTCAGACTTAAGCAACGACTTTCTATATAAAAACCCAACACATTAATGAAGATTTATGCCACGTGGCAGTTAGAAAGATTTATGAATATGCTCAATGAAATATAAATATGAACACAAGGAACTCAATTTCAACTTCGAGAAAAGACAAACGGTATAAAGATTGGGAAGAAATATTACCAGTCGATGAATTGATGTTAAATGCGATGGTAAAGCAAACAACTGGATTTACACCCTCAAAAATAATATTTGGTCAGACTATTTGTAAACAATGGATGGAAAAAGAGAAACTGTATACGAAAAATGATAATTCAAACAATCGAAGAAGAGAAATAGTTGTGGTAATTAAAAATAAACAAACCAAAGAAAAGTGTAAAATTACACTGAACTGTAGAAAGTTTGAAATTAGAGAAAAAGAATTTGTTAAAAAGACAATACTAGAAAGATAGGTGGAAGTTATGAAGATCATTATAGAATTACTGGAGAACAGCATGACAAAAGATTTGTTACAGAATAAGCAAGGAAACGAAATTTTTGATGGATATTTTTGATATATCTGAAAAGCTGTGAAAATATTTAATTGATTGAATTTCATTAAAAATCTGAAAAGCTGTGAAGATATTTAATTGATTGAATTTCATGAAAAATCTTAAGAAATAATTTCATAATTTTCTCGAAAACTCAAAGTAGAGTTATTATAATTTTCTTCAAAGATTTTCTCCGCTATTTAAAAAAAATTGAACAAAACATTTAAAATGGTAATATATAGAGTTATTATTCATCTGCATATTTCTGCATTTTAAAAGTTTATATCCATTATGTACTATGTATTATGTTTGTGTGTTAAAAAAAATATTTTTCTTCAAATTTCTTTCTTCCTATAATAAGTTGTTATTCAATCGAACAATTACATATCCACACAGGCAAGTATGTATGTATAATATAATGCTATTGATTTTTTCATTTTTCCGTCGCTTAACCTGTGTGACATTTTATTATTATAGAATATAAATAATAATAATAATAATAATAATAATAATAATAATAATAATAAAAATTATATTTCTAGTGTCGAAATTATTAAATCTTCAAATGATTATTAATCAAAACTGGAATATTATTAGTTTAAGAGATATTGTCGATATAAATCATTTTGCACATACATTCCCGCCCCATTCCTCAATTAGCAAAGTAATGGTTATTTAATTATGATAATTATCCCTACAGTTACCCCAATTTCAACATTTTAATCCATTATATATCTAGAATAATTTCGAAACTATATAGAATAAATTACTTTTATTTAAACAAATTTCTTCTTTTATATTGTAAAAATATTTTACTAAAAATCATAAATTTTGTTTTTATAAATCTAAAGTTTAAAAAAATTTATTTTATAAAATTTTATAAAATAGAGATTTTAACAAAAATTTAATAACTTCTCAACAAAACACTTAAATTTTTAAAACAAACTATTTTAAATTTATTTCGTCCTGCAGCACAAAATTGCGTTTTTTAATATCAATCAATGCACTAAGTCGATTGTGATGGAGAACTTGAAAGCGGAAATGATGGGAAATAGTTTCAAGTTCGAATCTACCTGACAATGACAGTGAGTCTGTCTAAATATATTGTAGTTAAGTATTTATGTTGGATTAGCGCTTTCTTTTGTTTATTTATTTTTTTTATTCATTTTTATAATTTTTAATAAATATATTATTATTAATATTTATAAATGAAATTTAATTATAATGTTTATCGTAAAACGTCTTTCAAATTGAATAGAACTTGCCTCGAATGTGAAAGAAAATGTAAGAATCCTTTCTTTTTTTTGTTTAAGTGTAACTTCAATGAGTATTTATTAAAATTTTTTGTCATCAAAAACAACCAGAGGCCTTTTCTATCACTTTCAGACTTTTACATAAGTGTTGAACATTTTACCTTCATATACTTTTGCACTGTGCAGTCAGCTTAATAAATTAGAGAGAACATTTATTATATGTATTCATTATGACAGTTGCTATAGTAAAATGGATTCTAGGATGCTTCAAATTGTAATTTATTTGGAACATTACACTTACAGATTTTTTAGTTTTATATAAAATACAAACCCGAATACCAAAATGAGTAAAATAACAGAAATATTTAAAAAGAAAAATAACATTTTGATTAAATTGTGCAACTTTCTCTCCGCATTTTTGTGAAGGTTTTCAAAAGAGTTTGTTTTGATTTTATATTGACTCGTTGTTTGGAAAGTGTTTTTTGTTGAGACTTTCTGTGTGCAGTTATCATTTGTTATAGGATCTTTTCCCTTAGGGATTTGGTTTTTCTCATACAGTTGGATATTGTATTCGTATTTTGCGCCAGACACAAAATATGAGCATATTAAGCTGTAGTTGCAGTTTGTTAGATATATTGCCCATATTTGCACTTGCAATTTGAAATGGAGATTGCTGGAATATAATTTGCAATTCATATACATTTTCAACTGAGATCCATTGAAGGGTTTGAAGCTGTCTTCTTTAATTGCCATTGGGGTTATTATTTGCAACAATTTCAAGTCAGGTAAACCAAGAAAATCAGATCTTTTAAAGTATTTCACGTTAAGATTCTCCATTTTCAACTTAGTTATTCGTCCGAGATTTTTTTGAAGGTTGCCAAACAGATTATTTGCAAATTCCTCTGCTAATCCTATTGTGAAATTAAGATTCTTTAATTTTAGGACTTCGTCGTCGTATTCACATATTAATGATGTTCCATTTTGCACATTTTCATGGGTGCAATTCACATATCGGGTAGCATTGGTCTCATCAATATAGCACCGAGTATTGCTACAGGGTCGGAATGACGATATTGGGATAATCACCGATATTATTATTACAGAAGTCAGAACGAACCTCCTGAAGTAATTCATTGACTGTAATAGAATTTGCAATCGCATTCACTGAACATCCGCCATGAACATGACTGTGAATTGCTGAAATAATATTATAAACATCATATTTACAGTGAAACATGCATTATAATAATAGATTGTCAGCTTCATTAATAATCTCGTCAACTCGCGAGTTTTCTCGCGTAACCTTTAAGAAGAATTTTTAAATAATATATTTTTTTAATGTTGAATTGTGAAGGTTAATATTTTTTTTGAAAATAAACAATTAATTAAAAATATAATATTATTAAAACAAACACTTTTCTTATTAATAACAAAATTAATTTTATTATTATTATTATTATTATTATTATTATTATTATTATTATTATTATTATTATTATTATTATTATTATTATTATTATTATTATTATTATTTAATTATTAAATAAATACATCTTACAATTAAAAATAAAATAATGTTTCAACTTCCATAATAAATTAAGAAAACATTTTTGAAAATGACTACAAAAATTAATCTGAAATGAAGGAAAAAAATGGAAAATAATAATTTTTATTATTATTAATATGTTAATGAGATAATTTGCAAGGGCCTAATTTAATAATAATTCAATAAAATAAAATAATTTTGATCATTTAAACAAATATTAAAATAATTTATTCGCAATCTGATTGGTTGATCAATAGTGTAATTTAAGCCAAGCTAGATGTGATGATCTTTCAACGCATTATTCAGATCTCTGATGATTGAACACATTAATTTTAAATTTTTATTTATTTACCTTTTGATTCTACTCACAGTTTTGTTTTCCAATTCGTTCGGTGACATTTGTGAAGATATTGACTGTTTTATTGAAACTGATTTGTCTGCCAGAGTTCTAGGCTGTGATTACAAGGTCTTATTGGCCAATAAAACTAATTTGAAATTCCTCAAGTGCGAATATGATCTGAAGAGGAAGGCATTATTCATCAAACCCCTTACGGCGGGAGATAATTCCGTGGACGGATTGCTGACTGGAGGTTTCAAAGTATTCTCGGAATCCTTGAAAGAAATAACCGAATTGCACATACCTCATGTGAAAATAAACAATATTTCGAGATCGGATTTTGTCGGGTTGGAGAAACTAAGAGGCCTAACGTTAATGAATCCTGGGAATTTAGAGGAAGACAGTTTTCTAGATATTATCAATTCCGAATATTTCCAGTTATATATTTATTGTAATAATGAAAAAAACCATTCTTCTGGCATATCAAAACTCAGAATATCATCAAAATCTTGGAGAATAGTTCTCAGAGATTGTCGATATTCTTTTGGCTGTAATCTAGGGACTTGTGTCAATGGCGTTCGGATCGGAAATGAATACCAAGTGAAATTCCAGTTGAGAAATAAGTCTCCCGAGTCTGAATCGGTGATTCGAAGCTCAACCTGCTTGAAATCTAATATTCATTGCGTAAAGCCAACAACTACAATGTGGCCATCATCGAAATCTGACATGATTATTCCTTTGCAAGTATCAACGTTGGAAATTTCTTCGACAATCTCGTCAAAGGTTAGAAGTTACAAAGGTTTTACGGAAGAAAAAATAAAAAAATTAAAGTCAGCTGAATATAGTTACGGTTACAAAATCATTCTGGTTTTATCTATTGTTTCTTGTATGATTTTGATAGTTCTGATAATCATGGTTGGGTGGTGGCGCCAAAGGCAGAAACGGAATAGGAAGCCATGTCGAGGAAAGCATACAATTGTACTGAAAGATGACAATTTATTAGATAATAAATTTGATCAGAACTATGCATGCAGTTAGAAAGATCTATTTCTTTGGTTTTTTTGTTTAAATGTATATTCTTGGTTCTACAATAAAGGTTTATTGATATTATTATTATTATTATTATATATATATATATATTATTATTATTATTATTATTATTATTATTATTATTATTATTATTATTATTATTATTATTGAATGTCTCAGAAGTCATTTACCGTTAGTGCAATAAAGACATAAATTTAGCAAATTTGGTATAAAAATGACTGTTCATGATTTCTTCAACTAGTTCCAATTGTTTTTGAAAGAACTCGATATTAATATTGCGTCTTTCAGAAACCATCCTAAAATTCTTTCAAACACAACCAAATAAACTTTTTGTAATCGTAGAGATTTGGTGTTATTGGTGTTATTGGTGCTTTACTCATTCACTCCTTTCTATTATTATTGGTACGGAGTGACCTTTGTGCTATTTTGATGTTTGCAGCACTCAGAGCTTCTATGGAAAATATGTTTTGGTCGTTTCACTTAAATTTAGAAAATGCCTTTATATTGACACACTATTTTACTACTGGGCATACAAATTTAGAAAGTTATTAATATTAACCGTCCCGATTATTCTATGCAAGATGTGTGTTTTAACATCGTTAATGACTACCTTAAATTTTATGAAAGAGTGACAATATTAAAAATGAATATGTACGAAATAGCTTAAAATATATTTTAAAATGAATTGATATTGAAAACGATTACTTTTAAGTTTTATTTTTCAAATCTTTTTAAAATTTTACATTATTATAGGGTAAATGGCAAAAATCGAAAATTAACTGGAATGATCACGAATTGCAATTTTATGTGCGAAAAATACCCAACCGTTTCTTAAACATCTTTATTTTTTTGCATTGATTTTTAATATTGTCACTCTTTTATAAAATTTAAGACAGTAATTAACAATGTTAAAGCGCAAAATCTTGCATAGAACCCGCGAAACAATTAGTATTAATAACTTCCTAAATTTGTGTGGCTTGTTGTAAAATTGTGTGTCGATATAAAGGCATTTTATAAATTTAAGTGGACAAAATAAAATTTGTGTGTGATTAAGTAATTTTATGTAAATAAAATAAAATTTATGTGCGAAAAATACCCAACAATTTCTTTTATTATTATCATTATTATTATTATTATAAGGACTTTTTTTGTTTTTATTATTAATATTAATTATTATTAAAAATTGAGACCGAAATTAAGGTAATTTAAAATTTTTGATAATTTAAAATCTTATTTTTTTCTATTTACAGAAAATATTTTATGTCAATAAAAATTGTATTTGTTCAACTAAAATCTTTTCTCGAAATTCATGCCGTGCGGGGGGAGTATGATACTCTCATTGTTTTGATGAGATATTTCGTTTGAATGTATTTCTCCTTCAAATTCTCTCTTTTTATGACATAAATTCAATGTAAATAAATTTGATTAAAATTGAATAATTTCTACTTTGATTCCTACTCAATTTATCATTATTATAATATATTACGTAACAGTTACGTAACATCTGCGTAAACGCGTCGGCAATGGAATCGAGTGTTATTCATCTTTCATATTTTAAATAACATTGAAAAGAATAATAATAATTATTATTAATTTGAAAGCATTATTTACCTGGGTTTTTAATTGCTACCTTTCGGAGAGTTTATTTCTGTGAAAGTGCTAATTTCACCTTTTCCGATGATTCACTAAGGGAAGCGTTTTAGCTGGAAGATGATTTATATAATTTTTTCCTTTACTCCTGGCTAAGACTGATATGGGATAATACTCAAATTGCTTTTCAATTTATATAATTGTTGGAATGAGGTGCAGTACACGTCGACTGCTATTGTTTCTTCTTCACTAAGTTTGCAGGTTTTTCAACAAGTTATATGGTGTATAGCAAATGTTATATAATATTATTAATGATGTCTAAATAAAAGAAAATAATTTATGGGGATATGTATATATCGGAAACCGTGTCATTCTGTCAAGTAACGAAAATTGAGAAAAGAAATAACAAATTAATAAATTTAAACAAAGAAATAAAACAAGGTCATTTTGAATTAATAACTGCAAATGGAAAAGAGGAAAACAAAAAACGATTTTGTAACGGAATTCCTTTATTTTAATAGTTTTTCCAAGATAATAAACTGATTATTAGGAGAGTCGGAAAATAAAAAGGAAAGAAAACGAAATATAATAGTATATCTCGACAGCTATTAGAGAAATACGAAAATTAGGAATGTCCAAAGGAATATGCTAGAAAACAAGACAATTATCTGCAATTGTCATAAGATGACAAAGTATACAAGAAAAACACGAATTGGATAAGAACAGAATTTAAACAGGAGAAAAACGAAACCATAGTAAAAATTCAGAATAAAACCTACGGGAATATAGTTAAACATTTTGGGGAAACTGAAAGCAAGCATAAACTAAATATACCCTTTGAGGGATATGAATATATCTGAGAGATACAGTTTGGCAGTTATTAATTGTACTATTACCCACTGTGTGTCTTAATAAGTCCGGAATCTTGAGTGGCACTCTTTGTGTTATTGTATTACCAAAATTGTGATAATCAATAAACATTGATGCTATAGAGAGCTTATCGTTGTTAATATTTCAAGACACACTGGGAGTCAGATCAGCAACTGTTAATTTCACAAATCACCGGCATTCCCAACAATAGCATCCATATTACTTGCATAACTGTAAATAACTAGCCAAATTGTAATGGACGGGTTCGTCACCCTCATAAAATTATTAATGTCACACACTGGCGGCTAAGTTTATTTAATAATAATTTTCAATTATATTTTCTCATTATCAACAGCTTCTTAAATTCAACCTTTTTGTTAGTGTATTTCGTTATAAATTTTGGTGTTTTAATAGTTGACTTAAAAATTAGGTTTTATTTTAAAGAATAGTTTTTTTTTGACATTTGAAAAATATAACTAGCTGATCCCATTCATAGATTGGCAGGGCTTTACCCTGTGAATATATTTTGGGGGTAACATAATGTTATGAGAGAAGCAATATAATTTATTCAAAATTTCAATGCAAAACTGTATTAGAAATTTAAAATTTAAAATCATATCTAAGTTTTAAATTGTTTATAAAATATATTTTTAAATATTTAATTAAATTTCTCTCGAATCGGATATTGCGCATTTAGAATGGGTAGTATCAGATTATAAATTTTAAAAAAAGTATAATAGGTTTAACCGCTTCATGCTTTTGAAAGAGTCACGCTCGCGCGCTATATGCATTCCAATTTCTGCTAGCCCGAGTCACTCTCGCAGGTTTCAACTTGCCTGCAGTTGAGATCGGTCGTGTTTTTGAGCTGCTTATTTCATTTTTATTACATATTTTTTTACATTTTTTCACATTTTTTTATATGCATGAATGTATCGTTTTATTTAAAAACTAATATTTATCATCGTATCAATTTAAATTTTATTTTATTTTCAAATAAAATCCAAAATGGAGAGTGATAGTGAATATGAAGATATAGATTAAATATGCTTAAATTGTTATATTTTAATTGAAAAATGTATAAACTTTGAATAAAGCATTTAAAAAAAACCTGATTTTTTTAAAATATTTTTTTATGAAAAAACCTAGCATTGAGAGATTAAATCAATGAGGGATTCTCAGGCAGCGTTATAGAGAAAATGCAAACTAATTAATTAAAATTTTATTGGCGACATTATAAGTTTCGCGGAGATTTTCCAGAGAACATTTCGAAGAATCTTTTGTCAATGAAAGTTTATTTTCGGAAAACTTAGCCAGAGGTTTGTGGACGAAATTACATTGAAAATTAGTATCAGTATTTTGTTTTAGAAACAAATATATTGTCATTTGTTGGGCTGTTATGTATAAAAAGAGATTCAGAGTCAGAGCCAGTTGCACTTGTATCGAGATTGCTTATAACCGTTTGTATAAAGTTCTCATTTTGTCACTAGATTCGCTTTTTTTCATGTTTAGTAGGAGAAGTATCATGAGAGTATCCTAAGGAAAGTTATACTATTCTTTCTTTTTTATGGTGAGATTTTGGTAAAGAAAACGGATAATTTTCTCCATTTCTTTTTGTTTTATCAAATGCATGAAATAAGTAAACAAGAGTGGGAAAGAAGATACTAAAAACTATTGGTCTCAGTAAAGGTAAAATGTTTGATTCTCAAGGATTCTTCTGACGACTAATAAAAGGTAATTAGTCTATTTTGATCGGCTTTTTTGCACTTTTATTACAAAATGATTAATTTATTAATAATATAATAATTAATAACGCTAGAAAAATTAGATAGCATACAATAATGTATTTTTACTGCGGAGGGGCATTTTGCTCTCCAACAATTTGCAACAAATCTCTTCTTTGGGTGAAAAGATATTTTCGAAGGTTTCATGACATCGTTGGAAAGATCCAAACTTTAAATTCTCTTATTATCCATTTTTCAAATATTTATTTATTTAATTTCATCAATGTTTTATAAATAAAATAAATTCAAAAAAACAATTGCGCATTTAAACAAAAAATGCGCATAAATCATATATTAGAACCAATTGATTGTTTATCTTAAAAATAGTAAATTGTTTATTGATCAAAATAATCGACAATGACAATGAGCGGATCGAATCCGCATTGAAACGTAAACAATTGCGAAGCACCTAGCACTGTGAAATCGAAATTTATCACCGAATAATCGATTTCGATTTCAATATGGGTGCGTTTCAAATTTCAGGTTAATGATAAATTTTGTTTTTTCAAAGTGATTTCATTAGAATAAATGTCAACATTAATGTTTCCGTAAATAGAGATTCTGATCTGATTCGCATCTGTTTCCAGGAATTTCTTCGCTTATCTTGATCTGTAACTGATTTCAACGTGATACTGATTCAATGATGTTTATTTTGGTGATTAATAATAATAATAATAATAATAATAATAATAATAATAATAATAATAATAATAATAATAATAATAATAATAATAATAATAATAATAATAATAATAATAATAATAATAATAATAATAATAATAATAATAATAATAATAATAATAATAATAATAATAATAATAATAATAATAATAATAATAAAACCAAAAATTCTAACATTAAAACAATTAATATGCATTATTAATAATTTAATTATTTTGTAACAAGATACGTATCAAATTCCTGAGAACGATGCCATCTGTTCTAAAATCAAATGTAAATTTTAATTTGTTAATAAAATATATTTTTAAATATTTAATTAAATTTGTCCCGAAATGGATAAAGTGCATTTAAATTAAAATTTGTGTTTTTTATTTTTTCATATTTTTAACTATATTTATCTGTTATTATAATAGTTTTTTTTATTTCTTTTGACTCTTTACACTTCTTGGAAGAGGTTATTTAAAAGAAAGAACATATGTGACTCTTTTTTTGAGAAAAGTAAAATATTTCAAATGTAAAATATTTCAAAAGTAAAATACAAAAAAGAATTAAAATATCTTAATCTGGAAAAAAATTTTTATCTAAAAAATGCTATCTCAGATTCCTGTCGGTTTTTAAGTTTGCAGTTCCTAATTGCGCAATAGGAAAAAGAGCTGTTGACATTGCTGGATAGCAGTCAATTTTGTGAAATATTTTGTGAATATTTTGCTTCTTTATAATTTCTTTGTAAAACTTTTAAAGCTTTTACAATTTTCAGTATTGATAAGACTTGTATTTTTATCCATCATTACGCCTTTCATATTATAGTTTATTCTCATTAAATTGTCAGTGTATGAGAATAAGATAAGAAAATTAGTAGAAGAACTTTGTACAGTGCCAATTTGTTGATGAGTTACTTGACCAAGGTCTTTCTGTTTATATTCAATTACCAATTTAACAAGAATTAGTTGAAATACTATCCAGTCTGTCCTGGGTTTATGATGTCATTTTGTATTTTAATTATTCAATGGCATCTATGTATCATTAAAGGCATTTTAATCCTAAATTATTGTTTTAATTAACCACCTTCCATACGCGCCTGTGTTCAACGAGACATCTGTTTACTGGTTATTTTATACTTGCCTAAACTTAATTTGTTCTTTTCCGGCACGATCAAGAACTAATATTCCTACATCTATCTGTAAATGAATATCACTTTATTATTATTATTATTATTATTATTATTATTATTATTATTATTATTATTATTATTATTATTATTATTATTATTATTATTATTATTATTATTATTATTATTATTATTATTATTATTATTATTATTATTATAATTATTATTGGTGAATTCCATTTTACTTTTAGTTAATTTATTATCGATTGATACAAAGCTCATGAGGATACAAAGACACCGCAGCTGCGGAAGAACCCCGATCGACAGATTCAACAATTGTAATTTTTTATTCAATTGATTCAGATTTGTTGATGCTATTTGATTGAGGATGAGAATGTTTGCGTCAGAATTTACCCAGGCTTTTCCATTTAATTGTTCACTATAACCTGAACCCAACGCTGCCATTAAATATCCCAAAACTAGACCATCAAACAGAAAGTTATGATATTCATCCATAGAGCATTCTTGAATATTTGTTGGTATTTTATCAAGTGCAGCTTTAATACGACTTGGAACTGTAGCATTTAACATTTCAATCCAACGAAGAGTTTTTCCTGCTTCACTTTTATCGAATAGTGCAGCTTGAGGAGAAATAATATGAGATGTAATTCCAACTTGTGGTTTAAGAGTAGACAAAGCTTCTCGAGCTGTGGTAGCCTCTTTAGTTAGACGAGTCCCAACTCTACACGAAACATCGTATTGATAAAGAACGTAAGACAATTCACGTTTAAGAGTCTGGATCTCTTGCTTCATCATAAATTGTTGAAGCATCGAAGCACCCAATTCATCCTGAAAAGATTTCAATAAATCTGAAATGGATGTAAAACTGGGTGGTTTCGATTTCACGTGCATTAGAACTCTAATTTCAATCAAATCATCTCCAGAAAACTGTACCCCAGTGACTAGATTTAGATCACTGGTTGTTGAGTATTTATCAATTAGCCTTTTTTCATAAACATGCCCTGATAATCTATTAAGAACTAGAACTTCAGGAATTTCATTAGAAATCGAACATATTAACAGCATTTTTAAGAATATTTAAACGTTTAAAGCCAAAATTTATTGATTTTAAATTACACACTTTTAAATTACTTTATGCTCATAAAATTACAAATTTATTTTTAAAAAAATCCAATTTACTAATTGCATTTAAACAACCAAAAAAAATACAAAATACCAAAATTACAAAAAACTCACACATATTTCAAAATAAAAAAGTCTTTTTTTTATATTCATTTTAAGCATAAATTCTATTTTTATTTTTCTGTCATTAATTTTTAATTTTAATTATTGTTGTTACTTGGAGAAAAGACTCAAATTTTGAATTCATTCTCCAAGTTACTAAACAGCATTGGGCTAAGGGAGCAGACTAACCAAATTTATTATTATTATTATTATTATTATTATTATTATTATTATTATTATTATTATTATTATTATTATTATTATTATTATTATTATTATTATTATTATTATTATTATTATTATTATTATTATTATTATTATTATTATTATTATTATTATTATTATTATTATTATTATTATTATTATTATTATTATTATTATTATTATTATTATTATTATTATTATTATTATTATTATTATTATTATTATTATTATTATTATTATTATTATTATTATTATTATTATTATTATTATTATTATTATTATTATTATTATTATTATTATTATTATTATTATTATTATTATTATTATTATTATTATTATTATTATTATTATTATTATTATTATTATAAAACGATGATTTGTTGGTAGCTGCATAAATTAATATATCAGATAAGTGAATAACAAAATAAGCTCTTGCTACGAAGCAATAATTATAGTTTTGAAAAAAGTTTCGATTATTAAAGAACCCTCTTCACTTT